>OZ018330.1:86623448-87030948 GCA_963969495.1 Ceratothoa steindachneri | reverse complement strand
ATCGAAATCCCATGAAAACTTAAAGAGTCAGATTTTAAGTTGATTGGAGGACAAAAGAGGCTTTCTACCTACAAGCCTTCGATACCTGTAACCTCAATCTCTGACAAATGCAATTAATATTGTTACAAAAAAATCCAGGCCTTTTTATTAGTTTAGAGGGCGGCTGTGGTACAGAAATAGCACATAAATATCGAACTGGGCGTTTCTAAGACTAAATATCTGGATATCAGACTAAAAATGGATATTACTTGATGTTATTACTTGCAGAAATGGTGGAAGTAAAACATAGTATGTATTTTGATCCTTTAAATTGATGCATCTCTTTAAAATATATTAAAGACCAGGAAAGAAAATACATTGAATATAGACCTTTAATATTTGTTAAGCAAAAGTAGCAATCCGTTGAATGCTTTTCCGCATGGCAAAATACTTTCGTTAAAGGTTGTTTTTCTTTCTTTTAGGAATAGAAAATGAGAATATATCTGCAAAAACCAAAGACCAAAAATAAATTATTAGTAGTTATGTACAGTGGCGGCAACAAAAAAAGTGACATGTGACAATTCAGAGAAAATGAAACAGAAAAATGTAACTTACATATTTTATTATGAATATTTCATGAAATTTAATACTTGGTCATGTTGCCCTTGCACTTGATGATCATCCTGAGTCGATTGGGCATTGATTCAGTAAGGTTTGCGAAGTAGGTGGGGTCGATCGTAACCCAGATCTTCTTCAGTGATTCTATCAGATCCTTGATGCTGCCGAGTGCTGGCTCTTGAACTTTGGTTTTCATCAGATTCCAAGCATTCTCAATAGGATTTAGGTCCGGGGAATTACCAGGCCACTCCAAAACACTAATATTATTATCATTGAAGAACCTTTTCACTAACTGGGACCTGTGAGCAGGGGCACCATCATGCATGAAAAATTCACACTGATGAATTTCCCAAAATGGCAGCATGTGCTGCCTCAAAACTTCCAGATAGTTAGTCCCCCTCATGGTTACATTCTTGGGAAGGAAGTACAGACCCCTCTGCCCTTGTTTCCACTAAAGGCACCACACACCATCACACTATCAGGGTGCTTCACAGTTTTCACGATATATTTTGGTTTATACCGAGACACATTGCTGGGACGACGCACGATCTTTGACTCTCCTCTGACCAGCCTAAAGGTGTTTTAATCACTGAACATAACCTTCTTCCAATGGGCAGCTGTCCAATGTTTATAGGTCTTGCAAAAATTGAGCCTTTTCATCTTCATAGTCTTGGTAAGAAGTGGCTTCTTGGCAGCGCGGCGAGCCGGTAGGCATAAGTCCTTCTGTAAGCAATGACGGATGGTCCTGAGGGCGACGTTCTGGAGGAGGTCTGGGTGTTTTTTCTTGATTGAAGCGGAGGTTACAGAAGGGTCTGACATCACTTCACGCCTTAGGATATTATCAGTCCTTGGAGATGTCTTCCTAGCTGCACCAATGCCCTCCTTCATCTTTAGTATGGTACCTGGTGGCAATAACTCAGCTGCCCGTTTTAGGCAATAAATCGTATCACTTGAGGTTCCTAAATCTGCTGCTACATCAATAAAAGACTTTCCCTGCTCTAATAGGGTCAAGGCACGGCTTTTCTCTGTCATAGGAAGCTTTTTCCGCCCCATTGTATCCATTTGCACAGAAGTTATAGCACGTCAAATGTAGGCACGAATGCAGGAAATCAGCACGCTGGAGTGCCATACACTAAAGCCTAACTGTACGAGCTCAAACGAGACACTGAGTTCCAGTAAAGCGCAGTTCTCTTGTCTTAGCTCAGGAGAGTCGTCCACTTGCGGCATAAGCCCCGCACCTTTTCATTGGCTAGTTGGCAAGTAAAATCGTGAAAACGATTTTGTGTATCGATTTCTGTTGCCAATATTAAATGTCACTTTTTTTGTTGCCGCCACTGTACTGGAAAGCTTTTATTTTTTTTCGAACAAATACCCGTTGCCAAGGTGCCTTTGGGTGCCTTAGGGCACATACCGATGTTCTGTCTGTAAAGTACAAGCTCCTTCTGTAATAATTGGGACCGCAGGGTAGACTTGTTTTCCTATAATAAAAAATGTATTAGTCTCAAACTTTTGGCCATATCTATACATTGGTCAAAAAAATTCAAAATGCTTCATGGTTTCGGGGTGAAGTGATGTAAACCAAGATTAAATCAACGATCTGAATGCAAATATGAGATTGGTTTTTCGCTATTACGTATATCTTTTGAGAACTAAAACAATTTACATAATTCGATTCATAGTATTTTTCATTCTCATGCATTTTTTAACCTAATATCTCACTGTTTTTCCTGATAGGTGCTTCATAAAACTTAGATTATCGCTTAGAGAGCCGATTTAGTGTTCTTACCTACCCTAAAGCCAGAGTGAAAGATTGCGTTGATGAGTTGCAAGAGAATAGGCAATGCTATTATGTTTCATCCACAATGGTTCTGGTGCGGGAGGAATGAAGGCGCTTTAGATATGCTCTGCTGTAGTTTTGGCATAAGGAAGCGTATTGGAGAACTAATGGACGCGGGATATTCCAGATAAGGCAGGAGATATGGGAACGTGAGTGACTATGCAGAAGGGGAGTGACTGCAAAAAAGAGCAAAGGGGTAGATTGCGAGAGATCAGGAGGAGACAGTGGGGCTATCGGGCAGAAGAGAGGCAAGATCCAGGGACATCCTCTCAGGGTCAATGAAGGAGAGTCTACAGTGGCGTAACCATCTAAAAAAACATTTGGGAAGTTACTTTTAAAAGGTAGATTTAAAACGAATCGAATAGAATAATTTATTTATAAGAAATATCATTTTAAGGGTCCGTAGCAGAGAATTTGTGAACTGCGCATTGACAGGAAAGGAGATAAAAATGTTACCGTTGCTGCTGGGGGCAGAACTAACGATGGCGGAAGAATTTTATAAACTAACATTGATGAGATCACCCAGTTCGTCAAGGAAGAGAGCTGATGCATGGATAAGTGATTTGCATTTGTTTATGACTTTGATCGATGGACTTAGGGCAAGAGTAGCAACACACTCGTGGTAGATGTTAGGGGACGGGTAAATCGGCTTGAGTTCGGAGCAGAGAAAGTTAGCACTTTTAATAGCGACCGGTTAACATAAGGATGAAGGTTAACCGTAACATCAAAGTTAAGAAGTAAACAGACAAGATTCAGATGATTGTATATTATAAAACGACAAAAATCAACAATCTCATTATAAATAAAATTTGCCAAAACTCCTCAATCTTGAAGTTCACGAACATAGTTTGCGAGTTTACCTACCCGAATGAAGACTGTAAGCTTCAAAGTACCTCAAAATATATTGGTAGGAATAACACCACACTTACGAGGCGTTAACAATGCACCTGCAACATGAATCCCCCCTAAATTATATGGAGACTGTACATAACATCAGCTTAACCAGGCACATATAGGTTAATAACACAAAGATCAGAGAAAAAGAGGGAAATAAAGCTGGAGGGGACACTTCAGAAAGAATCTTAATTAAAGAAGAAAGGCCATCTATCAACATCCAGATTACGAGATGGAATCTAACATTAAAGTTGTTTTAAAATTCCGCTACCGCACCAGTGGCACGTTCCATTGACATAACGCTTAAGCGAAATGGAATAAATATCCCCTAAAATCCGTTTTCTTTTGATTCTGACTCCACCATTCTTCACCGATAAAGGAGGAAAAACACTCTGAAGATGATCGCATAGATCAAAAGCTCACAAATTAAGTTTGGTTTTACCAAACACATTTTATTTAAAAATGAGATGAACGTAAGAGAAGTTGTTTACCATCTACAAGATTAACTAAAAAGATAATAATAAAAATGGAAATTTTCCAAAGAAAATTAATAAAGGCGAAATATGCTACGGTGTTTAAAAAAATCTGCATATATATATATATATATATATATATATATATATATATATATATATATATATATATATATATACACATATATAATTTAACTCTGATCAAAGTGTTGTTCTTCAACCTTACACGGATTTTTCCCAATTAGGAAAAGGCAATTTTGCGAAGAAAATTTATTCCGTTTTCTTGCCTTACTTTGCGTAATGAGTGATACATTTTATCCTTCTCTTGCCTTAGTGTGCTTTGTCTAATCCTTGCCAATGCCAAAAATATTCTTGCAATCAAGAAAAGAACATTTTCGGAAGAAAAATTACTCTCTTTGTTCAAACCAAGTAAAGATGAGTAAAGATTGACGGGTATCATAACAAGCAGACTGAGGCAGTGAGCAACCACTGAAATCTTAATTAAAATAACCTCTAAGACCGCTCGGCTGAGCTGGAAAATAAAACTTCTCTCCTATAAAAGGATTTTAAGTGTTCCTTCGGTGTGTTAAACGGAAGCAATAAAAGCGTAGAAAATTTACTAGAAATTGGGAAGGGAAATGAGAAATATAAGATATATATCTTAATGACCACAGAAAAATGAGGGAAATTTAATAATTAATCGCTGAAGTTAGAAGAAAACTGAATAATTTTTTAACTAAAAATTTATTTTGCTAATTGCAAAAATCTCTACAGTGGTGTAGATTAAACCAATCACACTTAAACAGGGAGCAACAGCTTTGATTTCAATTAAAACAACCCCTTAGGTCGCTTGGCTAACGAAAGAAAAAAAATTGTTCGAATGAACTCGCCTTTGCTGCATGGGTCGATAGGAAGGATTTAATTGGAGAGTAGTTAATTAGGAAACAAAAAGACAAACTAAAACATAGAGGTAAATGCGCGGCATATATTATGTATATCTCTTATGAAAGCGAAAGAATAATGGAAATAAATCTAACATACGGCAAAGAAGAAGATAAACGTAATGATTGTTTCTTCAGAAGAATATTTAAGGTGCCCTAAACAACCAATAGGGTCTCTTGGTTTGGATTCAGCGTTAATAAGTAGTTCCAATAATGATATTCCACTCTATTCTTATACTTCCTAACTAAGATAAAGTTAGATAAACTTTTTATATCCTATTATTTTTATTTCTTATTTCAACCTCCATTCACAATCCTCTTTCTGCTCTACTACCTACTTGGTACCCGCCGAGCTCCCTCCATTCATTTTGAAACCGATGAAACTCCGGGAAAGGTCGAACTAGGATAATGTATTAACCCCGATTCCGAAAGTGAACCATGGTTGGAGGCGATCTGTGTTCCATGATGCTAACTGTCTTACTATTCTACCACCCAACAAAATATATAGTTGACGGATTCTGTGAATTTTCCTAAATATTACTTAGTTACGAAAAGCTTACTGAGCTTGAGGAGCAGGCAAATCCAGGTGGCGATAAAGCAAGAGATATATGCATCGAATTAATTAATTTGCAATTCCCTGCAGGTTTCTGTAAACTGGCAAGAGACCCAAAAGGGGGAAGTTATAGTTATTTCTCCTTATAACTTCCACTTACTTGTTACTCTAGACAGAGCAAACATTACACGAACAAGAAAGCACCCTTGCCAACTTAAAAGTATCGTATAATACATAATCTGGAAATGAATCCTTCTTTGGGAAGTGAAGGAAGGGGGCGTCTTGAGGACTGATAGGTCGCTATTTAATTAGGTAACGCTCTTTTATTTCAGATTATACGTTAAAATATACAAAGAACAAATTTAGGAGAAATAACCCAAATAAAGAAAGCCTAGGTGTTCTCAAAGATGACCAGGATGCTAAGAGAGGCTTTGGATGGAAATTGCATACTTATGAATTGCTTGGGGTACAAAAGGAAATGTAGGTATTATTCAGAACCTATAAAACCCCATAATGTATTTTCAAACTGTGTGAAAAGGGTTAAAAGGATATATTATGCTATTGGAAGGTCGTAAGTAGGATGAAAAATCTTTCAAGTTCATAGTAGGATGTGTATAAAGATGTAAATCAGAGAGTGTAGCAGGAAATAATGTAAAACAAGAATAAGTGAATGATTTTTGTAGCGGAGATGTATGAGAGACAGCGTACGAATGTAGAACGCATGAAGATGAGAGTAAGCACATATAAAAGTGAAGTGTTATAGGGAGGAACTCCCAGGGTTCTATATTGTGTTGGAAGGTATCATGCGTCAATAGAAAGTGAAGAAAGACAGGTACCGGGTGGAAGCATTGGCTTGGATAGATGATTCAGAGGAGTTTGAAAGACCTCGTAGTGCCTCCCTTAACATAAAGATCAGAATGACACTCGCTGTTAATCTACAAGGTATCAGAGGTCGTTCTTCGTAGAGGAAATGGAGGGGCAGAGGGACATTTTCCGTTCTATTTTGTGATACTCTGTATATAGAAAGCTCTCCGTTGGGTTCTTTCGACTGAAGAGTTGTGTACTTTGTATGTGGATGGTGGAGACGTGATAGACTACATATAACCGCGTAGTGTTTGGTTATGTCTGAGTGATTACGTCGTAGATGGGACTGGTTGCCAGCCCTCCTTCGACATCATCGACGCACTGTAATTGCCGGCTAGCTCCCGACTAGAGACGAGAATGTTCGTATCCGCTCTCGACGGGCTTCAAACCCTAGGTCTTATCCATTAGCCTAGAGTAAGGACCCTTTAAATTGGTGAATGAAAATAGGAATGAAACCAAGTGTGGGTGGGGTAGTTAGAACCTCCTTGTAGATCGTAAAGTAGAAGGAGGGGGAGATTAGATGCGTAATTGGACATAGGAATCGACTCGTACAGTCTTTGGGAAAGAGCGTCGGTATTATAATCATGTTATGAAAGAAGGAGAATGTAATGGGTATTAGGTGTATCCTTATTACTTGGAAAATTCCTAACATGGGTTTTATAAAACCACAGTGATGTGAAAATAATGTGAAGATGATAAGAGTTTAGATAAGGCAATAGTATCTTAAGAGAAATTGACAACAAAATGTAAGCATTTATAGATCTGGGGGGTTAAAATGACTATGTTGCGACCTTTGCCTGGAAGGACAAATTTGTTCAGAAGTGAAATCTATGAGTTAAAATGTTGAGGACTTTTTAATTGTGACGCAGTATAGTAGGTTCCGCGTACTGCACAAGATATGTTTTTAGTATCAAGTCTAAATGGATCAAATTTGTATTACTTCCTCAAAATACCTAATGAATGTATTTTTATTCATTGTAAAATTTAGCTTTTAAGTAATTTTGGAGTAATATGAAATTATCTTCCAACTTACATGACTGGATTAATTCTAGATCATTACAAGGTGATAAAGGATAAAATAGAATAGATTACCTTCCAGCTCATATACTATATATAGCCAATCATTAATGATATGCAGCTTTGAGGTTCCACTCTTTAGGCCTCAATCTGAGGCTGTTACTCTCTATTCTTTGGAAACAAATAAGATTCTTTCTTACACTCGGTGGTTAGTAAAGTAATACAATCAAAGTCTGCATAGGTTCGACAGAGTAAGACGGATTGTAAAGAATTCGAATTCATATTACTAATGTTATGTATGATCTTTAAATTGGATTTGGCCAACTGATACAATCAAAATCGTGGCTTAAATTTTATTTTATCCGAATTACGAGACTGTACGCTTTCGGGCATCCGTCGCAAACTTGACTCAAATTTGAGCCCCAGCTCATGACTAATGATAAACACCGTAACTTAACTTCTCCAATATCAGTTCTCTATATTCGGTTAGGGCGTAGCCTAATTAATTAATGTGTTTTATAATTACTCCTTCATTAGATGGAGGATGTGCTTTGCCCATGCCATTCACATTATTGTTCATTATAAGATAATGAGTTCTGCACAAAAACGCGAGAATAAAATCAATAGCTCGCCTTCTATATTGGGTAAGTTTTGCATGGCTTCAACCTAGCTGAGGTCCTAAAATTCTTTAATTTTAAGTAAAGTAATCTTTTATTGCCTATTCTCAATAGAATAATACTTTACTGAGTTCTTCTCTTCTTATTAGATAAATTAGCAGAGTGCCACCCGATTTCAGATGACTGAAATTGATCTAATGGTTTTTATTTATCATCAGCTCCTCATAACTAAATATTTTCAAAAATATCCTTTCGCATCTTTACTCATTTTACGAAAAAAATAGTACTACTATAATAATATTATGACATAATAGCAATAATTTCATGCTGATAATAACAATGGAGAAAAAAATTTGTTGCATTTATAATGGGGCTTAGGTCCACAAAAATATACACATTTGGTCTTATTTTTTTAATAAGCCACTAACCATTTTTATGTTGTCATAGGTTTCTTGCCAATGCAATGAAAAACCAGCCTTGACTGCATTGAATTAACTGCGAATGTGAAAAAGAATACACTTGAGGCCGCCCTTAGAACTATCGAAAAATCATCTACATTCTGTAGGGTTATACAAGTCAACATCTAACTGCGCTAAACTATCTGGGATATTGTCGCAGTAAAAAATTGCCTGTTTTTATAAAGAGGTGTCACGAAAATCTAATCCCTTGTGCTGAAATATAACATTTTTGCAGAACTGTTAAGAAGGTTCCTTTTAGCCAGGAGGCTAATATCTCCACTCCTTTTTAGAAGAGCGCCAAATCTGGTGAAAAGTCATTCAGTTCCGCCTGAGTAAAACGCTGAGGGGATTATGATTGTTTGGCATTATATGAGGAGTCTTCGGCAGCAAAGCCATGTCGTGAAATTGCTAACAAATTTAATGTTTTCGTCTTCAAAGTAGGCCTAAATATTAAAAACCTTACAAAGAACTTATTCTAATGGTGTGTAGGTCAAACTTCAGATCGATTAATGTGATAGGAGATATAATGCCTGTTCTTCTTGCCAACACCTTTAGTGTTGGCCAGGAAAAAATTGCAGTAAGTTATGAAATCCGGTGGCTATCACTAAATCACACGAAGTAGAGACAATAGATGTTTTCGTTATTTTTCTGTTCCAATAAAAAGACTTTCCTCGTAATTATGAAATAGATGCGTGAAACCGTATTCTTATTATGGTCAATACGGGAAACGTCAAATTAGGTTTTATAGGCAGGGTGCACAACACTTGTTATATTACACCTTTGATCAACGTGTGTAGCAGCCACAGATGTATATAATGCAAGAGGATCAATTATCCATTTATATCTACTTGAAAATGCCATTTTATAGATCTGAAAGAAATGATAAATAGTTAATTTCATAAATATCCTATATTTTAAATAACAGGAAAACAAGAGCATACAGACAAAATCCGATATTAGATTTAAAGTTAGCGATAAAAAATTAACTAGTGTGAGTTGAAAAATCCCACGGAACAGAAATTGGGATAACAAATGTTCCATAGAGTAATAAAATAATTTTAATAAAATAATTTTAATAACGATAATATAATTAATAATAATTGTGCTGTAACTATTTTAGAGTTTTAGCACTATTGAGATTCATAATTTATCCTTTGCTTAACATGGGTGAAAGGTGATGAGCTCTGCCAAATTCATGAAGATAAAGGAAATGTGAGTTACATTTATTATGTACATAAGTTAAAACTCAAAACTTTAAAATAAAGCATTAAAGATGCTCTTTGCAAAACCTTACCTTAATAAAGTCCATTAGAATTCCACAACTAAAACTAGACAAATAAAAGGAAATAACTTGTGTTCCTCCGAAGAATAAAGACCGAGGGTTCTTTATCGTCACACGAGTCAAATATGGGCTATAGATTCCTGAAAAAGAGGGTCTGTGTGTAAACATTTCATAACACCTAAAGGCTCAGGAAACGGAGGGATTTATTCGTTATTGCGTTAATGTAAGCAAATGAATAAGGAAAAATTATGACCTAATTTTATTTAAATTAAAATTTCATGTTAAAAAACACACAATCACAAATTCATATATATTTAAAAAAGATTATGAACTTTGGAGGGAATTTGTAAAAGATGAAAAATCTTATTAAAATGAATATTTTAGTCCCCCACCATCCGCCAACCTAAAACTGCGCAGGTTTAAAGAAAACAATCAACAGTACCACAAATAATGTGAAAAGAAAATAAAGATTGGCGAGTTTAATTGCATTAAACTAAAGTTCATTTACAAGAAAGAGTTCATAAAGGTCAGAGGCGTTTCTTTGAAGGGTGATCCGCAGTGATCCACCGATCTCTCGCCTGAATTTAGCTTTCATGATCTTCACAATCTAAAAATAATACTTTTATACTATTTCCTAAAGCTTGAAAAAAATTTCGTGGCTAAAGGATGAATTTCAGGATTATCGACCAGTTCGTCTTGTCGATATAAATGGGTTGCTTCCACCTTATCTTTCATTGATTTCCCGGCGTTCAAGATTTTAATCAAAGAATATCATTTGCTCTTAACTCTTGTTTATTTATTTCACTCCTGTAATCGTTCTTCTAAAGGGTGTTCCATTAAGACGGATCGAAGTGAGCAGTAAATAAAACAGTGTTATTGGTGAAAATTTATTGATTTCAATATTGGATCATTTTAGTGGAGTCATGGCAATTATAATTGAAAAATAATATCGCGCCACACCTCGGCGCCACACCTCCACTAGATGACCAAAACTTTTGATCACGTCTCTGCATAGTTGCTCCTTGATCTCACTAATATGCCTTATTATCTCATTCTTCAGCTGTTGAATTGTTGTGGGCTTGTTGGCATAGACCTTACTTTTGAGATGACCCCAAAGGAAGAAATTTAAAGACGTCAGGTGTCAGGTCACACGATCGTGGTGGCCATTAACCTCATTGTTTCGAAAGATGATGCGACCTAGGAGCTTCTCATTCACTAAAGCCATTGTACGGCGCTTCAAATGGTCAGCAGTCTTCAGTTCTTGTATTAGTTGAATTTTGTAAGCGTGTAGAGACAAATCTTTGGTAAAAATTTGATGTAACGTTGTTGTGGAGAGATTAAATTCTTGCGCGCGATGACGAATAGAGGTGTCTCGATCTTCGGCCACATTCTCGCGCAATGCAGCAATGTTTTCAGCTGAACGGCGTAAACGAGCACGCAATGGAGTTTTCATATCTGCCTCCGACCTTGTTTGTTTGAATTTACGGATAATTTTCCCAATTGCAGTCTTCGTTGGTCGATTATGTTGACCAAAACAATCGCGAAGTGCCCAAAATGCGTTTCTGTTAGAACATCCATTTTTGTAATAGGTTTTGATAACTTTAACACGTTGTTCGATTGTTAATCTTCCCATGCTTTAAATTGCCAAAGACTGAAGTTGTTAAATCTTAAAGCAAAGATAAAGAATCATTAGACGCTTAAACTTAACTCACATTTAAAATCAGTCTAATTTATTGAAACACCCTATATATATATATATATATATATATATATATATATATATATATATATATATATATATAAATATATATATATATATATATTATTCATTTATTTAGACTTTCAAAGTGTTTGGACATTATATATTGTGCATACTGTCTTTTGATTGCTTACTACTCCTAAATATAATATCTCCTGTCCTCGTGTTGGCCAATGAGCAGTGATTAATTAAAAATAAGAAAAACAAAACAATAAAACATCTCTACTAGAAATATGTTAGAGAGATTGGTAAATAAAATGAAGATTTAGGAAGTGAAAATGTGCAGAAGATAAATTGCTGCAGATGCACCTGTTACCTTTGTGACCGAGAGTTCTAGCTACCATTTTTCAGTTATAGAAGATATGCTAACAGCTAGACCTGCTACGAGTGATAGGCGGTTAGAGAAGATTTCCTCCCTGTTTGTTACCTGGACAGAGAATGATTATGATTTGAAGCCTTAAGAATTCTTGTTAGAAGAAATTGACTTGTAGCTAAGCGGTTAAATGCATCGAACTATATTCTTATCCCCTGATACGAGACAAACAACGAATAACATTTCAAAATGTTATTCATCTTTTACTCAACAATTAATATCTCTTGGCATTGTTTATCCCATAGCAACTAAAACTCTTTACAAAGGCCCACATCTTCCTATGGAGGGATTCTAAGATTTTTCACTTGAAACTTATTCAAGCTGTGATTCTTGCATACTAGGAGCAAGTTATATTTACCTAATTAAATACAATATTGAAAATGGAAAACAATGATATATTACAGGCATTTTTACCTTCATTATGGTGTGCTGAAATGATTGAAATTAATACTAAACAATATAGAGAGAAAGTACACCAGATATTGTCAAGAAAAACTACCAACATCGAATAAATAGAACTCTTCTGGTTCATATTTTAGTGATGAATTAGTTAGAATGAACAAGGGAGATGATCAAGATTCGATGCACTGAGCAAAATATTTTAATGTAATCAAATATGTTGTCATTGTTCTAATCAGGCAAACAATCCTAATGGAAGCCCCAGAAGAAATATCTATGAAACATGTCATAGTTCGTCTTAGATAAATATGAATGGAATAATAAATAATGTCCACTATTTTTCATTCCCCCTCTTTCTTATTATAACTCAAAAGTTTTACTGTTTGGGGGAAGGAGAGATGTGTAATTGCCACAGAAATAAATTAACACGAATCTCTTCCCAAACTTTTATTTTTTATTCATTTTTGAATTAAGATATAGAAATTTAATGGCGAAGAAATCTCATAAAAAGATTATAGCCTTAGGAGATCAAGGAAATATTGGCTATATTATGCAAGTTAAAACTAAAAAAATATTTTTAAAAAGGCGTAAAGATGCCCTCTGCTAATCACTCCTTAAATAAATTACATTTGCTTTCTATTACTGAAATGAAATTCCTTGCAAAATCGTACACAATATCAAATAATCACATATATGTATGTATTCCCAAATTATCAGGAAACTAATTTGTTTGCACATAATAAAATGCCTTTAACGAGGAAGGTTCATCAGTGGACTGACTGACTCTAATCCCACAATAAATGCCCTACGAAACATTTTTACTTGATTTAAATTCCCACTTGCCATTATAAACTTGGATAAACCCTTTTTGTAGTTCCTACAAATAAATGTATCAATGACGACTCAACTGCTGCTGGTATACATATATAGATGTCTTCAGTGGCATCTTCTCTGCAAATTTGCCAAGTTTTAAATTTACCTGTTTGATATTTTTGGTTAATATTTTCTTCTCAATTTGGCGAACTGAAAAGTATGACAATTCTAAATATCATTAATTTAATATTTTTTATATCTATTTAGATGTAGAAATTAAACAATTTCATATTGTTTTCGTTATTCATAATTTATAAATAATCCCAAGGATAATATAGAGTTAGTGTTGAGATTTTAGAAACGACATTTTTTAGAACAGTTTGAATTGTAGTTTGTGAGTCACTTAGATATGTGTCTTTGATGCTCAGAAAAGTAAATATGATTAGAGAGTATTAGGAGATTTTTTTCTTATTATAATTTGACTTCGAAGATTATATAAGTTCTCTGGACACTAATCACTAGAATAAAGTCTTAACTAACCTGATAAGCTACATTTTTCCTAAAAATTCTTAGTTTAAACGGAATCGATTAATTCATTCAAGGGTTGAACAAGAATTGTTAATATGAATATTATTATTATATAAATATATATATATATATATATATATATATATATATATATATATATATATATATATATATATATATATAAAATAAGAATTTAAAATTAAATGAGACGTTGTATACAATAAGGCAAACTATTTTTAACCTTTATTTGAAAATGAATAAAAGAGTTGGATTCGAATCTGTGTCATCAAGCATTCATTGATATTATGACCACGACGCTCATTGCCAGAGCTACCATCTTCATTCCAAGGGGTTAAGGATGGCTGCTAGTAATGAGCATTTTAGTTTCTCATATTTTTCTACCTTTATATTTCTCTAATTTTCTTTCCTTATCTTTAATGGTTCACGTAATATTTTACCTAGCGTTTTTCTGTGTTGTGTTACCTGTTTTCATTTCTTTGAGCCTTTAAATGCACACACATATATATGTATATGTATATATATATATATTCCTAGAAGAAGGAGCACATGCAAGTTCTGCGGGTGATAACAACCACCACAGGGCTTTCGCCATATTTATTTTCTGCCTTTCAAAACAATTTTGAAGACAGAAATAAAGGTGCAGAAACCTTGCATTGCAGACTATATTACAATATAGTACAAGAAAGTGAAATTTGACGCAAATGAGCAATGAGACAAGAAACAGGAGTTTTTTAGAGGTAAGAGAAAGGGACATTAGAAGAAAACTAGACTCATAGAGAGCAGAGGGCGGCACAAGTCCCTTTCTCTTACCTCTAAAAAACTCCTGTTTCTTGTCTCATTGCTCATTCGCGTCAAATTTTTACTTTCTTGTACTATATATATAATAAATATATATATATATATATATATATATATACAAGAGAAATGTCTTCGCTACTCCTCATTCCCGGAGAATGTGCTTCGCAAAAATCTGTACGGCCTATCCTCTTTTGGCAAATGCTCTTTGATGTAAATGTTTGTAAAAATTTCCAATTTACTTTTGGTCTATTTTTTTCACATCGATGATTATTCTCTAGGCCTAAATACCAAAGTAACCTTTCATCTGAATTCTATCTAAATCTGATAAAAGAATCCGCACGATTATTTTTTTCTCCATCTAAATATGCCTATTATTTTTATTTTGCTTTACTCATTTTTAGAGGCCAGCAGCGATTTCCTCCCAATAAAGATTAAAATTAAAAATCTATTTTATAAATATCTATTCTATAAAACACTCGAATATACAATAAAATAAAATTAAAATGCTGCTTTGCCTATATTTTAATATATATTTACAAAATCAATCATTTGTATTTCTTTTTGTTTTTTTAAATTCCATAATCATATTTACCTTCTCTGAAATTCACAATTTTGAGCTTTTCTAACCTTAATTAACTTTCAGAAAGAACTCACATAAACCTTCAAAATTGCCTATGCTATAAAAAGGTAAAACAACAAGAAATCTATTATTTTCAAGTTTTCAAAAAAATCATGTTCTTAATATATATATATATAGGTTTTATCTAAAAGTTTTCTCACCATCTCGCATTCATTGTAGTAATTCTCATGTACTATCTAATCTTCTTCCAAATTAAATGGGTTGCAGGTTGAGAATAATTGGATTTCGTTGCAGATGGTTTGATACCATCGAAGCCGAATTTGGTACTATGCATGTTGAAACAAATTGACTTCATTAACCAAAGAGCGTTAAGCACTGCTTAGAAAATTCGAAGATAAAGGTTAATCTCGTTGCTTTAAGTATTTAAGAATTAAATGAAATATTTTAATATTTCTAAATTATTAAGGTGAAGGCATTGTTTTGAATAGTTATATTAGATTGCTTTGGAAAATTAAATTAATTCTAAACTTTGTGCAATTTTCAAAATGTTACAAAATGGGAACCTTCCGAGAGATGGAAAAAAACAGAAAAATCGCGGGTCAATATCATTTTGCATCAACTAGATGTTATTGATCCTTATAAATTCCCTGATATTTTATTCGAAAATGATTGAATGATCACCTGAATGACTCACCAATTTTTGCAAAATCGAAATCACATTCTAAGCGAAATAAAAGAAATTTGACTTGAATGAGTGTGCGCGAACGTGTTAGACGCGGAAAAGCAGAAATACTGTAGTTGTATACGCACCAGATGCGAAGAATTTCGTGCCCGAAACCAGGAACGTAGTTTTGAATAAAAAAATATGATACCCTCCGCTAGCCGTAAATTGCGATAAAAAATAAATAACAAACTAATTCTAGATTTGCTCTCACAACCGATCGATTGTTCTTCCGGAGACTGTAGTGTGGGGATTTCCGGTTTTTATTACGCGAGTTCCTAGGCGAATCGCTGCTTCGCTCTGATAAGTCCTTGTGGACTATCATCTAGACCTGTGTGAATGTGTTCGATTACACCCTTGCCGCTTGCTTGGTCGATATAGATTATATTTGCAATGGGTTTCGAGGCCACTATACTGATGCGTCAGCGACCAGTCTGGCCCAAATTCGACCTTCCTCTTTTTCCCGCTAACATCTAGTTTCTGATTTTATGTGACAACTCTCCTAATCTCCTTACACGCAAGTGGTTCCCAGTGTAGTTGCTTAGGCAAAGAACATGGTGGGTCTGTACAATATCTCCGCCAGAGTGCCTACAACGAAGGACTGAGGAACTGAGTTTCTTTACCATTTCATTGCCCCTTTACCCTCTTCCGTTGCCAGTGGATCTTGGGAATGGCATCTTTATTCTAGCCTGGCAACTGCAATATCTCCGAGGTCTTTTACTAAGTAGGATCAGCCTGTCTGTCTTGACTACCACGTACGGTAATTTTTTCTCTTGCCTTCCCAAAGAGAGGTGGTGATGGTGTATACTATTCGTCCCAGCGGCATAGGCGCAAGGGCACGGTAAAAAAACTACTCCTCCAATTCCTTGTTGGTATGAAATTATGGTCGACGTGGTTAGGGGCACTGATTCTACAACTTTGCAGCCATGAGTGATTACGCCTCCCTCAATCATAGACTCTATCTTG
Source organism: Ceratothoa steindachneri (assembly GCA_963969495.1). Lineage (NCBI taxonomy): Eukaryota > Metazoa > Arthropoda > Malacostraca > Isopoda > Cymothoidae > Ceratothoa > Ceratothoa steindachneri. The sequence goes on along the minus strand of OZ018330.1, from coordinate 87,014,457 downwards.
TTGGAAGGTTTATCATCTCACCAGCCTCAATAGTTGAAGTATGTAGTTTACCCATAATCCTGTATGGAGCCGCACTCGGTTATCTCTGCCTCTTCTAAGGAGGGTTTTCCCAACCAGTGCTATCCTAGAGTCCTCTACAATTTATCTCTAGCAAATCAGGTGTTTCACAATTACTAATAGATACGGGTTCAGGTCCTTTCCCCTTACCGCATTATGCAGAGTTGCCTTTGAAAGACTATAAATTAATTGCGGTTCCCCAATACCCTCTCAGTGGCCACTTTAGTGCGACTATTTCCTAATGACGATGGTGATTCCGCCGATAAAATTTTCATTTTTACTTCATAATAGAGAGTTGCCTCCAAGTGATTGTCCACTTGTAGCTAGTCCCATTTGCCATCTCAGGGACATACCAAGAACATAAAGAGGAAGTGGATGCGCGTTCTATGTTTTCGGCCCCATTCGACTCGAAGCACTTCGACTCCATTAAAAGGGTCAGAGGCGGTGTCGTCTCCCTGGGTTTCCAGCGAAACAAAATTCAACCCGAGATTTCTTGCCTAGATCCGAGCCGGATAGGCTGCTCAATCTTTTTTCCCAATGCATGTCTGAAGATGCATGAGTCCCCGCTACTGATATTCGACACCTTGGTAGGTAATGGCCACTAGGATGCTCCTTCTGAGGTGGAGATGATCCCGGACGTACCTGACTCAGATGGAAGGGTATTCCTTGGGAAAAACCTGAGATTTTTAGCAGATAAAAACCTGAAAGCTTTATTGTTTAAGGTGTTGCTGAGAATTAACGTGCCCGCCATGATTCACAAGAAGAGGTAGGATCAATTGCACCATCTAGTGCCTCATTAACATTCATAATCTTCCATTTTTTGGAGAAGAATAAAACTAAGGCCGGTACCTAGTTCCTTGAGCTGCCTTGCAAGGGTGGATAGAAGCGAGTTCATTCCCTGCCTTCTTATCCAATCGAAAAGCAGAGTGAAAAGAAATACAAGAAGACAAGTTGTTCCTTTTCCTCCGTGGTGGATCGGAGAAGTATGGGCCAAATAACGTTTCAGTAAGCGACCAGGCTAAGACCAGCACGCCCGTTCTTCAATTTCCTCGGGCGAAAAGGTCCAGAAAAATACAAAAATTTTAAATTAGGTGAACGAAACTTGGATTTCTTTGAGTCTCCTTTTCAGAGACTAACTGCTGCTATGGAGTCCGTTGGCTTCAAACGCATCAATGTTATCTGTTTAAATGATGGCACCATATTTGCAAGAGACTTCAGGTTTCATCAGAGGATAAAATTAGCTATAATGACTAGTAGAAACCACAAAGGGAGCCTTTTGTTGAAGGTAAGCCATATTTGAGAATGTTGTGAAGCCTTTCGAGGTATTATTTAATACTGCGCACATTTCACTGTCATCCAACTTCAATACTTGAGACGAAATGGATGTAGATGTCATAAATATGTATAAGTTTACTTAACATTTACTCATATCGATCTTTCTCTACGTTCTTGATGCAAAGGTGATCAATAAATTTATGATTGTGACGACATTCCCATCTACCCTCATTTTATGGGCCGCAACTGCCTGAAAAAAACGTTCCGGGTGTGCATGGACCTGTAGTGGCGGTCGCATTTCAGAAAATGGCTTATATCTCTGACAAAATAAAGGAGTATATTTCGGTGCGGGAAGCATTTGCGGTCTTCTTAGCCAACCTCATTGTTGTGGGCTCAACTACTATTCTTAGACCATGTGCTTGTTCCGCACAACTTCCACTTCCTTGTTGGTCGGCCCAGTATGAGACGGACTTCAAACTTAAGCAATATTCATATGTGCGCTAGGAACGCCGCCAGAGCGATTTCATCCTCACTGAATTTTATCTTAAAACGTTTTTGAATAGCTCAGAATGGTATTCCTTGAGTGCAGAGGGGGTTATAGCAGGATCTGACATAACATTACGCTTCAAAGTCTTGGCAGTCCTTGTCCTGTTTCTTTGGTGCCACAGAGCGCTGCTCCTGCTTTGGTATATTCCTGGGTGAGAATGACTCCAATGCACGCTTGAGTTTATAAAAGGCTGGGATCCAGACTTTAGGATATGCGACCATATCTTTAAGAGATGGGTTTTCATTTCCATTAAAAGCTTATTGCGACCCATTGTGTGCAGTGAATCCGAAATTAAAGGGCCTTTATATTTGGCAAACCACTGAAGAAGTGGGCAGAATTTAGCAATACACTCACTCGTACGTTTCTCTTTAAGAAGACAAAAAGAATGAACATGGAAGACATTAAAACATATAAATCCTTTAATTTCGATAATTCAATCTCTGTGTGCGAAACCATTCTCGCCCAAATTCAATCGCTGTGTGCGAAACTATTTTCGCTCTATTTAAATTTTCCTTAATTTTCCTTCGAATGGAATTTTAGTTGGAATTAAAACAGTCGTATATATACTTGTCCGATCCCAAAATAAGCCGGAAACGCTTGAAGAATGACGAAAACTAGAAAATAACGACATAACCCATCTATGACATTATCTTTCACTAAGTCATCTCTTTTATCATTTATCATCTTCACCGCCTCAATAAAAATGTGGTAATTTATGAGAAATCCCGGGTTACCCTCCTATTTTCTGCGTCAGAACTTTCCTATTTATCGAAACCTCAATGGTCTCTGCAGGTTTGCATGCAGTTTTTTTTGCTCCAAACATTACTTTCATAGCCATTTCTTCTGCCTTAGTCAGATGGCATACCTTTTCTCACCAATATTATAACAAAATTCACTTTCATTTTGATTTCCCAAAGAGGTTCTGGCATTACATTACACCAACATACACTGGTGTCTTTAAACGAGCCTAGGAAAATAATAACAGCCTAATCGTTGCTTGAACAAATGGCTGAATTTTATTCAAGTTTGGCCATCATGCGACCAATATTGGTTAATATACATGTTTTTGTGTCTTTATCTTTTCTTGTCGATTTTTATCTATTCACTCTTTCTTGGCAAAAATTTGCCTAGATCCTCAGTATTAATTTAGGCAAAGCTTTCCACTCTGAATCTGAATTTAAACCGCGATATTTTGTCGACTATTCATTTACCCAATTAAAAGCTGAAAAGTAGGCCTCAAGTTTCTTCCAATTATTAAATACTCTTCATCCTAATATTAATTTAAATATGAAGAAAGAACTTCCAGAAGTTTAGCCATCTGCATATCTATTTTTAGGTTTCCAACACCTGCTAAATTAGATTTGAATTTCTTTAGCTTCTAAGTTAAAAAATTTAGGATGAATAGTTTGTATGCGTTGTTGCGAAAAGCTGTTTTCCTTTGTTCTTCATACACTTTAATGTACCTGGAATTTGACTTTCCGATAAAACATTTCGTGACCAATTCATTCTCCCTTGATTTGCTTAACCGATGCATAGGGACAATTTATATGAAATCTTCCAACGTAAAATTGATAAAAAATGACCCATGGATTTACTTATTTCCTCTTTCCTGATCTTTGTTCTCTAAAGCAAGATGAGTCAAGGAGGTAACTGCACAATTATTCCAAGTTTCTTCCGAAATTCGCTCTCGAATCATCATCATTATCAATTTGAAAATAGACAGTTTATTTCGTACCAATGATGTAAGTCGCTTTCTTTGCCTAATGTTATTGTTTACAGTTTTTTTGGTCCTCGAGTTTCATGGGATTCGTCAGTTTAATTAACCTCGAATTGGACTAAAGAGAATTTGAGGTCTGACAAAATCATTACATCATCATTCAGTTAAGCGATGCATAGGCGGAATATTAAAGGGAATTTCCAAGTAAGGATGGCAACGATCAAACTCACGACGGATTTACGATATTTTCTCGTTCCTACTCATGGTCCTCTGTATAAAGAAGCATTACGAGATAACCGAAAGATTATTACAATTATTTAAACAAATTTTGTTTTGTTTTGCTATTTAAATGTGTTTATCCCTTCAGTCTAATAAGGATTAGGTAATCAGAAATGTTGTTTACACAAAGTAAGGATATAAGGATGTCACTGAGGGCCTTATCCTTTAAATTACTATTATTAATCTAATTGAATATATATATATATATATATATATATATATATATATAGAGAGAGAGAGAGAGAGAGAGAGAGAGAGAGAGAAAGAGAGAGAGAGAGAGATAGAGAAAAAAAACTATATAGTAAGATAGTTAGGTAAGTGTAATAATAAGAATTTCTTAATCCGTAGAAAATTTTCCTGGAGTTAATCAACCGTCTTCAGGAGCTTTAGATTTACGACTAAGCAACCATTCATTTATCTAAAATGACAAATTCCCTGAAAACTTGCTGACGTTTATTTTAATAGAAATGAGAGATTGTGATTTTCCTGACGGATCTACATCCTTCTACTTTTATAATAAATAAACAATAAGGTTCTAGTTAATGCGGATCAGTATGGATAATAATAAGAATTCCTTAATCCGCTAGAAAAGTCTCCTGAAGTTCTTGACCCCTCTCCAAGAGCTTTACATAAACGATTAGGCAACCATCCAATTCTCTAACAAGAGAAAGTTCAAGAAGCCTTTTGTATAAGCTAACCTTTGTTGCAACAGAAAACGGAGAATGAAAATATCCGCGTAGATATTTAACTTTTTCATTATTTGATAAATGAACAATAATGTTCTAGTCAATGTAGTTAGGTAAGCTAAAAAAGAATTCTTTAATTCGTAAGAAAAGAATCCTGGAATTCCTCAATTCTCTTCAGGAGCGTTTCATAAACGACTGGATACCATCCATTACTCTAGAAAGAGAAATTACAATTAACGTATTTTTATCATAGCATGTAGATCATTAATTTATTTAGAGGTAATTGAGATATGTTATTTTTAGTGAGACTTTTTTCCACAAATATTGGTTCTTTGATGTTAAGGATCTCCTTGAGCCACTTCAAAATCTTGCTTAACATTATTAGGCCGTTGCAGATTTTGCTTGAAGTGCCCCCATACGTCCTCAATTGAATGAGAAAAGGAGAGCTTAATATTAGCTATAATTAAAAGTGTATTGCGTAGTTACTACTCTTTATTTCGTACTTTGTTAGGTAATAAACCCTGAGTTGCAACTTAAGCCGACCCCTTCAAGCAGAGACTACGTGAGCCTAAGCTAGATCTCTAAACGCAAGAAGAGAGAACTATTCTCGCGTGGGAAAACTTTAAAGAAGCTGGTAACACCTATGTTTGATGAGACGGCCTATCCAACGCTAAGACGCATTTTTCGGACCCTGCCCTACCTAGAGGTCAGGGTTCACCCGAGAAGAAGCTTACTCGGTCGGCCTGTCTGGTATGGGCCTAAAGAGACTGGCGCTAATGGTTACTCCAAAGAGACTGCCATGCCTGGCGGCTTTCTACCGGGAAAGCCAGTAGGGTATTTAACCTAAGGTCAACCTTTTCTCATCAGAAAGTACCGTCTGCCCTTTCGCGAAGATACAGCTCCTCATCTCTAGTCGAACCTCGGAGTTAGGTCTCGTCGGCTAGAGCGATTGTCGTGAGTTTAGCCATAGTCAATCGGCATATTCGTAAAACAACATTTTCTTTAGAGAATTGCGCAAACGACTCTTCTCAGCTCGTCAAAGAAACCTCGCGCCTCGTCTGAGGTTACTCATCTCAATTTGAGTGTCTTAAAAAGCTTGGAAATTACCCCACTCTTGACCAAATGATTTCGAGCCGTCCATCAAGGTTAAAACGCCCATAGCTCGCCTCATGAGAATCGCTCCCCTCACCAAGAGTCACCATTTCGAGGATAGTCCCCCCTTTTGTCCTCGATGCCTAATATCCTCCTCCCAACCCTTTAATTGGACTACCCAGTGTTTACTGACATTTTTCTTGTCTGACCCAGTCCCATATTTCGATTCCCATTACACTGATTAGTATTTGGTTTATTATTTCATTGAAAGAGACATTATTCTCGCATTCCTTTCAATAATCTTAAAGGAAACGTGGTATTTAAATCAACCCTCTGGCAAGGCATTGATCTTCTCATGCACTCACCTCTTATTAGCCCTCTGTAACTGGTCTATCTATCTGGCTGCGGGCAACGTAAGTAGACTACCTTCTGGTGATGGATGAATTTTTCCATATTCCAAGGAGGACGAAATCTCCGAAAAATATTTATTTAGAGATAATACTGTCCAAAAAACCCTCAATTCTCCTACCGCTTTAAAACTATCAACCGAGAAAAAATTTATCTGCCCTTGGTGATATCAATATTTTGTATACCTTACGATAACACTACACGTTCAGACTAATGCAGAGATGAGAAAGGCATAAATGCGCCAAAGTTGTGCTACAAGATTTATTCCCCACGTTACTTGATATTCTAATGTATGCTATATGACATCCCCGATATCGACGTTTTGAATATTATGCTTCACATAGTTGCCAAAGAGATATGGCAAATATCTACCAAAAGAAGTACGTCCACGGATAAGACTGACCAATGAGAGTAACCGAATTAACATTTTAATCAAGGATTCTAAAGCAGCTAGCTTTGAACACTTGAACTCTAATATATAAATATTTAGAGCTTTAAGAGAACAGATATTCAACAGAATAAATATACATGACATAATTTATTTGCATATAAATAATACAACCACTTTAATAACATGCGAAAATTATTGTTATTAAACAAAAGAAATCTTAGAAATTTTGAGAAAATGGAGAGATTGAAGATTCGAAAAATTTCTAGAAAGCAAACTGATTTAAACTGCAGAATATTTGCGGTCATTCATTGATAAGTATCCATAGAAGAAGCACGTTTGCTTTTACCCATCCCAAACTCAAAGGAAGTTATTCATTCAAAGTTACAGAAAATAATTAAACTTCATCTAGATTGATTATTCTATTAGACTACATACTCAGTAGGTTGATGTGCCTTATGCAAGTTATACTCTTTCGCGAAGATACAGCTCCTCATCTCTAGTCGAACCTCGGAGTTAGGTCTCGTCGGCTAGAGCGATTGTCGTGAGTTTAGCCATAGTCAATCGGCATATTCGTGAAACAACATTTTCTTTAGAGAATTGCGCAAACGACTCTTCTCAGCTAGTCAAAGAAAACTCGCGCCTCTTCTGAGGTTACTCATCTCAATTCGAGTGTCTTAAAAAGCCTGGAAATTACCCCACTCTTGACCAAGTGATTCCGAGCCGTCCATCAAGGTTAAAACGCCCATAGCTCGCCTCATGAGAATCGCTCCCCTCACCAAGAGTCACCATTTCGAGGATAGTCCCCCCTTTTGTCCTCGATGCCTAATATCCTCCTCCCAACCCTTTAATTAGGCTACCCAGTGTTTACTGACATTTTTCTTGTCTGACCCAGTCCTATATTTCGATTCTCATTACACTGATTAGTATTTGGTTTATTATTTCATTGGGAGAGACAATATTCTCGCATTCCTTTCAATAATCTTAAAGGAAACGTGGTATTTAAATCAACCCTCTGGCAAAGCATTGATCTTCTTATGCACTCACCTCTTATTAGCCCTCTGTAACTGGTCTATCTATCTGGCTGCGGGCAACGTAAGTAGACTACCTTCTCTGCAGCGAAAGTATCCGCTCAGGAATATTACGACATATATATATATATATATATATATATATATATATATATATATATATATATATATATATATATATATATATATATATATGTATATATATATATACTATATATATATATATATATTTATATAGGTCAATTAAAAATCTAGTGTCAGGTGTGTTTTTTTTGTGGGTGGGATCAAATTAATCCATAGCAGGATTATAAATCTCGAATCCCGTGTGTGCATATAGGGATAAATTAACGTTTTTTGTAAAAAGAAAACCCATATGTTCTTTTCCAGTCAAGCGGCTTAAACGAGTTTTCCTGCTCAAGAGTCAGGGAGAAGCTTTATAACTGTACAGCACTGATTTATTGTCCTATATCTAAGAAGAAGAAGGGGGAAACGAAAGACCAGTTAAAAGAGAGAGAGAGAATTGGAAGATAGGAAGAGAGAAATGCAAGAAAGGAAAAGAGAGCAAGAATTGGAAGATAGAAAGACGTTCTATATATAATACAGCTCCTGCTATCCTCTCTAATGTTAAAAAAAATTGGTTTTACCCTTTTCTGTTTGTTTCATTGACCTTCCCTATATTTTAAAAACTTTAAAATTTCACTTGATTTAAAATACGAGTCAACTATAAAAAACATTCTAGTTCACAATAATTGGAATAATATTGTTCATTCGGTCGAATGTTTTGTTTGTCCAAGTAAATATTTTGGACAGAGAAGAAAGCAATTTTCTGTCAATATTAATCACCATAAATACAATGTTATAAGAGCTCTAAATAATAATGCATTTTTGTTCATATGTCCGAAAATAACTACTTAATTAATTGTGATTCATAAAAAAAAATATTTTTTGTTCAAACGAATCAATTAAAAGAAACATTGTTGAATGTTCATTTATAAACCAATTTAATAGATTTAACATTGCCCCTGACCTTTTAGAATTGATACTGTTATGAAAAAACTCATTCCTAAAGAAATTAGTTTTAACTAATGTTCATAAATTTGTGGGCAATTTAGATTTATATGGGCACCCGATTTGTTAATTTAATTATTGCATTGATTTTGTATTAGCATTATTTTATTTCACTTCCTCTCTCCTTGACTATCTCCCTTACGTATCTGCTTACTTGTTGTGTCTCTTCTAATCTCCCTCTTTAGATTATTGCTTTATTCGTTAATCGTTATAACCCTTTTGGCTCTGTTCTTGACTCTTTCTGCCTCTCCGTTTGACCTTGTTACCTGTTATAGCTAAATCTTAATGTTAATTTACCCGTCCCTCTTCTACTTCCTCATTGGAGATTTCTTGTCTTAGAGGCAGTCCCTTATCTTTTACTAGCTTATATATACCTTTATTATATTATTTTCTCTAGTGGTTAGTTATCCTTGAGAATGAACTGAATAAAGTTCGAAAGTACTTGGAAGCACCTTTTAATTCCTCTTGCGGAACATTGCATTCATTGCGAACCTCACGTGCTACTTTGTGAGTTAATCATTTCACATATATATATATATATATATATATATATATATATATATATATATATATATATATATATAAGATTAGTAAAGGAACTCAATTGCGAGTTATGTTATATGATAGTGAAACCAATGTATAGGAGCCAAAAGTTTAATTTACGAGACTAGTTTCGGTATGTAGTTTATCATATCCTCTTCATTTGTATATAGACATACATGCATACATATATAAATATTTGTATATTTATATATGTATATCAATATCGACACTGACGCTAGACAACTATTTTGACATTATTCTTTTTCACATTTCTTTAAATTATGCGTCTTATTATATGACTCAAAGGATATTCTTTGAATATAATAACAATTGCTAATACAATTTGCAAAAGAACAAAGCTATTAAACCACTCCAATAACAGAAGACACAATCCAGCAAAACATGAAAACAACCTACTTTCAGATCGTACAACAATACTTGACAAACAGGACCCACAACAAAATATTAGATGCACCACTTCTAACCATACACAACTAAGAACAAACATTCACAAAGCACCTCTGAATAACACTAGTACAGATACGAACAAATAAATCACCACTCCTGACATCATACATGCACAAAATATCTCCCACCACCCATACAACACCAAACTGCCCCAAATGCTTAACACAGATATACGACACCACACAACTCTTCAACCGCCCACAGATACACACAGACCTGTGCCCGGTGGATCTCTGAAAGAGGTCCCAGGAGGCGGCGTATCTGCTCTTGCGATGGTCCAGGGAGCTGGGATGGGGCCTGAAATAGGTATGAGGGTCCCCTCCCCCGGTCGGGCCTAGGATGGGGTCGCCTCCACCTACGAAATCTTATATATCCGATAAAATGAAAGATTGAAAATTCGAGAAATTTCTATCAGGTTGAAACGAAAGGATGTCCGATTTGTGAGTATATATTAAGAATGAAAAAATTATGACTACTTAAAATATTTAATTATATACTATACATAACCTATATTGCTATTTAGAACCTCATTGCATCTTTCAACAAGCGTTAAAATACCATGCTTGTAAAATTCTTCATGCTTTGATAAAAAAGTATGAATCAAGTTTGTTTCACCATCTTCTCTGGATTCATTCTTAGACATATCGAGCTCGACCAACAGATGTTTGGTCATTTAAGCTGTGTGAGGAGTGGTATTCCCTTGCTGGAGCTTACAACCCATTCTGTTGACTAAGTAGAAGAGCGGCTTTATAAAGATGAAAGTGATTGCAATAGAGGTTAGCACCCATACAACACCAAACATGATCTTTTTAATCAAGTCAACTTCTCGGTTGTTGCAAATTCTACTGTCCCGATTGATTTACGAATGGTGGTATTTAATTCTAGGATGAAGGATCCACTCCTCAACAACAGGAACCAAGAAGCCCCAAATTGATGCCAAAAAGTGTCGTATAAGCAATGACTCACAAAAACTAACAAGCCTTTACAGATTTGCCGTTGAAAGCTCGTACGAGAACCATATTCCAATCACTCGAACATTTCCAATCCTTTTTAGAATGGCCGTATGTGTTACGTTTATGCATTTCTCTATATCTATGCCATAAAGGTGCATAACGAAGAAGATTTTGAACACTATTTTCATAATCCAAAAGTAAAAAGTATACATTCCCCATTTTATTATACCTAAATTATACCAAGTGGCACTAATTTAGTATATACTATCTAAAACTTTATCCTCGAAAGTCAAACATTACATTTGTTCATACATGATAGAAATGGAATTACCGTAAACCTCCGAATATTATCAATATCATTCAGTGATAAGAATCAACAGAAGAAGAATGTTTGCTTTGAGCAATATCGAAGGTCAAAGAAGTTCCTTAAGCCATTCGGTAGCAAATGATTAAAGTTCATTTAGATAGATTATTCTATATGACTTTTATGAGCGAATTGAAGTACCTTATGGAACCTTTGCTTCTATTATTTGAAAGCCCTGTAAAGTATGAAACCAAAAACAACTTACCAAGAGCCTATCCTCCTCGCAAGATTAACTATCGGTCTCGGAGGTGCATACTTTACAAGCTAAGGAATAATCAACTCGCTACTAAAATGATCTAAAAATCCATCAAGAATTATCAGGGACTAAATGAGTGAAAGCGCTATGAGTAGAGAGCTACATTTTAATGATCTAAATTCCTTTACTACCAAAATTTCTTAATGAAAAGGCTGTAACTATCCGTTAAAGTTTGCCAGAGAGAATCTTGCAAAGAGAATTGAATTTTGTAACGATAATTCATGGTTATGTGAGATCAGAATAGATATTTTTGAGTAAAATAATGCTCGTCAAATTTGGAGGGCAGAAGAAAATGCCTAAGGTTCTAAGCACATCATCCCCAAAATGAAACAAGGATGAAGTAGTTTCTCTGTCAGTGGTTCTCAATATTTTGATACTCGCGACACCCTTGCCAAACTTTTTAGATTTCCCGGCACCCTTATTAGAAAATATTCTGTGCCTAGATTGTTTTCAACCTAAATTTCACATCAAAGTGCCTATCCTCACATGGCACTGGTTCTCAACCATTTTCATATGGTATTTTATTCAAGCTATCAACCTTTCCAAGTTAATTTTTATCAAATTTAATGCTTCAATAAGTATATATATAATCTATTAGTTCTTTATTAATAATAAAAAAGAACGGCATACCATAAAAAAACGCGATTACTATTTAGTAAGATACCAAAATATACGACAATATGAGTCATGTATTTATCAATGCGAAACCTGAGTTGGCTACTTACAACACAAACTCCTAATATTAGGTCTAATCGCTAATAATGCTACTTGTATATTGTCCTCAAGAGATAAAAAAATATTTCTGCATTTAAATTTAATTGTTACCATGGCAAAGAATACCTGCTCACACAAATACGATGGGGAGAAAGGTAAAAGTAGATATGTATCTTTTTCAGCTAAGTTTGGATACTCCTCCACTATTCAGCAGACAGATCAATAAATTCGTCACGTTCTATTGGCGTGAAGTCAGGTTTCTCAGCCCTGTCAGCCTGTTCAAAAGCGATACAATCCAGTCGAGTTCTATGTAGAAAGTTAAGGGAAATAAAAATCAACGGCTTCTCTCAGCCTGAGCAAGTGATATATAATGAGATCTTTGATAAGTCCAATAGTATTATTTCCTGCTCTGCTTAAGAAAAGAAGGAAAGTTTGATAGGTCGTCTTTTTAAACACCTGATTTCCATGCATCCAACTTTCTCTGGAAACCTTTCATTTTGTTAATTGATGTAACTATTGTCTCCATTATCCCCTACATTGAGAGATTCAATTCATTAAGCTCCATGAAAATATCACCCAAGAATAACAGCTTCAAACACCAAGTACGATTTAGAAGCAGATTGAGGAATGCATCTTGTTTTCCCTGTTCAAAAAATATTTCCAGTTCATCTTTGAGTTTGAGAACCCGGTTCTGCACACTAACTCGTGATAGCCACCTTACATCAGTATGCAACACCAGTGAGGTATTAGCTGCACCCATATTCTTGCATATGTTTTACAAAACTCTGCATTTTAAGTGGCGGGATTTTATGAATTTCACCAACTTGACAGTCTGGTTCAAAACTTCATTTAGCTCTTCACTACAAGTTTTTGGCAACCAATGCCTCTTTGTGCAGGAAACAGTGGGTTGTAATAGTAGATGAAATTTCTTTCAATGCTATGGTAATGAACCCCTTGTGCTTCCCTATCGTCGATAGTGGACCATCAGTACATATGCTACAAAAATCTTTTCATGAAAGACCATGGTCACTGAGATAGGATGTTACCGTTGCAAAAATGTTCTCCCCAGTAGATGTGGTCTATAGTTCTTTTCACAACATAAACTTCTCTACAACTCCTTCATCAATGAATCTGCAAAACCCAAGAAATTGACATTTCCCAGCTATGCGCGTACTCTCATCCACCTGCAAAGCGTATTTGCCTTTGATAAAATCCGGTGCACAACTTGTTCATTGATATCAGCTAAAAGTTCAGATATCCTATGACTGATTGTGCTATTGGAGAGAGGCACTTTATAAATCTTAACCTAACCTTTTATGCCAAGCATTGTTACATTAATTATGTTACATTCAGGGATAATAATGTCTTTACCAACTGTATGAGGATATATTTTTATTTTTGAGTTCTGCTACTTTAAATGAGGCCTCAGGAGCAGTGTTAGCTATGGTTAACTTTTTGACCATTTTACTAGCTACAATTTTCAGCATTTCTGGCAAATGAGAAAAATATTGCATGCCTTTCTGTGACACACCAGGATGTTTGGTAGTGAGATACCGATTCAGCTTGCTAGATACCATGGCTTCATTGCGGAGTGTATCTCTACATACCACACAAACAGGGCTAGGATTATCTTCATCAGTGTTTGATTCAAAACTATGTGCTAAGTATGAATTATCATATGTCCGTTTCCTTATAAGATGCGCTTCTTTCACCTTACTACATTTTGACCCAGATGGAGGAGGAACACTTTCATTATTTGAGATCGAATCATAACAAGCAGTAACCACAGAAGTCACTATTTGATTTTCATCTTCTTCCCTGCGTTTTTGCTCCCTCATTACGAACCTATCCATAGTTATGAACCCTCTTCTATTCTGCGGCAGAAAACCAAAAAAAACATTTATTAAACTCCTCTCTTCAACCCAGGGCTCAACGAACATTGTGTGGCCACACATAAGATCAAACATTATTCTGGGGAGACTCTGAGGGGGGTATCTGTATGTGTATGCGTGTTGTGTACCTGAGAGGTGAAACTCAGCCAGCTCGTCACAACCTGCACATGAGAAAGGCAGAGAGCGTCTCAGTACAAATAAAGGAAATATATGATAATATTATGAGAGGGGAAGGTGAGGATAGGGGAGTCGGAAGTATGCGGCGCCTCGTAGTGAGGCTGTGATTATGTCTGTTATTCCCAGTGTATTCTGGCAATATGTGACTGTGATATGTCTTCCATATCACTTATCAGTCGGAGATTTGTGTTTAAAACATTCTCAAATTCCTGAATCTAGATTTCTCACGATATATGTATGCATTTAGCAGTATAATATTTTGTTTATATTTAATTATTTTCTCGTTAAGAAACTATGCTCTAGGTTTTAGTTGCTTTGCTAAACAGAGCAGAGGAGCACTCCACATCAGTGATAGGAAAAAGGATTGTGGCATGTAGCGAAAAATATTTGAAAAGAAGCTGCTTCCAAGTACCAAAAACTTAGATATCAGCCCTTAAAGTTGGTCCGAAAGTCTTGACTCACTTAGAAAGAGGACGAAAACAACAAAATATTTGGGCTTACTCGATTCAGGCTAAATTTTATCAAGGTTTAGGTTAAACCAATGTTAGCGGCCGACTTGTGTAGATGGGAAGAAACACTGTTACGGCTGGAACAGAACTAGCATTAATTACCGAGGGAATTGCAATATTAAAGGCCCAAAATAAAAATAGCGATGTTGTGCTGACAAATTCATTTGTGATTATCTCCAAAAAGGACAAGCCGTTTTAAAAAGTAAAAATCTTTTAAGAACGCTTCACCATTGAAAAAGGGATTCAACATGGGCAGGGGTGCCTTAGCACCACCCTCTACGCAATATATGCTGGTGTCCTGTGCCTTACGCAGGACTACGCACATTATATTAGGCAATTATCAGCAAATTCAACGTGATACTTAATAGGGAGACAAAGACTAGAAAACATTCTGGTGATGGATGAATTTTTCCATATTCCAAGAAGGACGAAATCTCCGAAAAATATTTATTTAGAGATAATACTGTCCAAAAAACCCTCAATTCTTCTACCGCTTTAAAACTATCAACCGAGAAAAAATTTATCTGCCCTTGGTGATATCAATATTTTGTATACCTTACGATAACACTACACGTTCAGACTAATGCAGAGATGAGAAAGACATAAATGCGCCAGAGCTGTGCTACAAGATTTATTCCCCACGTTACTCGATATTCTAATGTATGCTATATGACATCCCCGATATCGACGTTTTGAATATTATGCTTCACATAGTTGCCAAAGAGATATGGCAAATATCTACCAAAAGAAGTACGTCCACGGATAAGACTGACCAATGAGAGTAACCGAATTAGCATTTTAATCAAGGATTCTAAAGCAGCTAGCTTTGAACACTTGAACTCTAATATATAAATATTTAGAGCTTTAAGAGAGCAGATATTCAACAGAATAAATATACATGACATAATTTATTTGCATATAAATAATACAACCACTTTAATAACATGCGAAAATTATTGTTATTAAACAAAAGAAATCTTAGAAATTTTGAGAAAATGGAGAGATTGAAGATTCGAAAAATTTCTAGAAAGCAAACTGATATAAACTGCAGAATATTTGCGGTCATTCATTGATAAGTATCCATAGAAGAAGCACGTTTGCTTTTACCCATCCCAAACTCAAAGGAAGTTATTTATTTAAAGTTACAGAAAATAATTAAACTTCATCTAGATTGATTATTCTATTAGACTACATACTCAGTAGGTTGATGTGCCTTATGCAAGTTATACTCTTTAATTCAAAAGCATCTTGAGTATGTAATCACCTCTAACTTGCCAAGAGACAATCCTCCTCGCAAGAATAACGGTCAGTGTTTACGTTACATCATCAATAATTAAAGACTAATCTAATAATTAAAATGATACAAGTACAAAACATTCTGGGATTATTAAGTAAAAAAGTGAGTAAAAGAAATATTACTAAAGAGCTCCTTCGATAAGAACAAACCTAAACTAAAAAATAATTAAAACTAAATCTACCGACCTGTAGCCTAAATAATGTGAATTTCCGATATAAAAAAGCCATATACAAACCCCCTTCCTACAAAAATATACAAAATTAACAACAAGAAAAGAGTAATAGACTCATTCTTTCTTAAGAAAACATAAGTAAAAGACAACTAAAGAGCGAAGCTAAATATTACTATCAAAAGAACGTGAAAATAGGCTCATAAGGGCAAAATAACCTAGCAAACCAATTAATCTATTAAAATACCACATTTAATATCTGAGTTATTTCTTATCTCGACCTCTATTGCTATCTTTAAACTTAGCTGATCTCACTAAAGTGGCTGCCTTACTATCTACCCCCAAATTCTCAGCGATTGAAGAAACTTTTAAAGAAAGCAAAAATATCCTACTTTCTTTTCATCTTTGGATATAAGATACTCAAGAACGGAGCCCACCTAAAGCAGCAATTCGAGAGCAGTGAAAGATTTTTCTGTTTTTATTCGAAATACACAACAAGATATGTGCGCTTAAGTTGCCCTTTAATGTCTCTCTTCTGAGGCTCAAATGAGCCTGCAAAACGAATTAATGCATCGTAAACATCGTTCGAAATATGCAACACTACTCGATCAAGGCATGATTCAATAGCCAGATCTTAGAAGTCTAGTACAGAATGGGACCTAGTGGTATCCTTCGGATGGGGGTGAAATCACTATACCTTACGGTATGGGAAAATCCACAGACGGAATTAATCCCCATCTCTGTAAACATATGCTGGAAGAAATTATTATAAACAGGCATTAAAAGGGTGGCCCACTGTGAGTGGCATAGATTTAGCACTAGTCTCAATAAGTTTTTCCTGTAGAGGAGCACAACACATTCGATCAAATATTTCATTCATTCAACCTTTCAGCAACCCATCTATCATCATCTTACAACCTTGCACTACTAGAATGAGAAAATTACAAAAGATATTATTTCACTCCGATAGAGCAAGGCAAGAATTCTACCATGACGCCATCTTGAAATGCTGTGAGAAGGCCTAAATTTCACTCACACGTTTTTTCTCTCAATATTAGTTCATTTTTATTTGTTAACCTAGATGTAAAAGGTTAGGGTAGTATGGTATTTAAACAATTTTATTACAAGTTTATTTTCAAAAGGAAGTTAATAAACTTCGATATATGCTCATACAAAAGGGTTATTCAGGAACATAAGAATTACAGAAAGAGGCGGTCCATGTACCATGCAGGAGTGAATTTACTAGTAATGAACAAATTCCTTTTCTTTATGAAATAAAAGTTTATTTCTCATGCTAATAAAAAAGAGAATAAATTGGGGAGCAGGTTTGAAGAAATCTGAGCTTTTGGGTACTTTTTGATGGGCAAACGAACGCATCTCCCCCGAGCTAGTACCTAGCAGTCTGGTTTAGTTTTTCTCGAGAAGGGATAATTCTTTACATTGAAAAGCAGCAAACTGGGAAACGGTAGAAATAGAAGTGGCCAAATTCGAGAGGAGAAAGTTCTGAGCCGCATTAGATAAGGTTAGGGGTAGCAGGTTATTGAAACATTGTTAAATACAATATAACCTGACCCTTATCACATCGTTGTTCGAATTTTTTACCTAACTTATGCCTTCTCATAAGATTTCAAGATGGCGTCGTGGCAAAGTACTTGCGTTGCAGAATCAAGATAAAATATTTTCTTTTTAGAACTTTATTAAAGAAGATAAAAACGTGGAAGTATTCCAGTATTTAGTAGCCTCAAATGCATAAGCTAGTTTAATAAAACAAACCTCGGCTTAATTATTAAACATATTAAAAAGATAGCCCGAAAGAAAACACAACTAGCATGGCGGAGGCTAATAGAAAACCCACCGCAAATCTCACCTGATAGCTCCAACCAGATATATATGTATATTTAGTTGTCATGGGCTACTACTCCCTGTTAGGTTTGAGCTGATTTTGTATACCTTTTGTGGTGGCAACCCCATATACACTTTCATCTTTTTGCCAATTGCTTTACAACTTATACGCTAAAAATAACCCAACTTTCCCCTAATCCAACACCACTTTAATAAAATGTGAATACTTTATCGATAATTTATTACTACTTCATAAATATAATACACTATCGACCAGACGATTACACCGCGTTATACATTATATCTTGAATTTCAATCCAGTCAAAATTATTAATCAATTCTGGATGGTATTTGTGCAAGTTTCCGAAAGGGAATATGGTTGAAATTGCTCATTACTTTAATGATTACACGTGAGTATAATCTGAAATTCTAATGATAAACAGGTGATAATGAATGATTATCAAAGAGTATTATCTAAAAGAGATATGCTCTTGTTTTTCGATAAAAATCAAGAAGTAGAGTTAAAATATCCGATAAATTAATGGGTGAGTCTTAGTGACGTCACGATACATGATGCTTTTTGTGAAAACTTCCGACGAATGCAGGTCGCTGTGTCTTAAGGTGGATTCAAAATTTCCGGTTGTGTGCAATTGGTGGTTTCTAAAAGAAAACGTTTATGTTCATACATTAGGAATGATTTTCAGGGGGTAACTGTCACAGATATTTACTCCGGATGCGAGAAGTTCAGATGATTCCGTGGGCTAGGGGGGCCGGAAAGGTGACTGACAGATAGTGGCAGTCATCCAATTGGTGGAAAGGAAGGCAAGATTTCTACAAACCTCCACCTAATTAGAAAGGGAAAGGATTGTGATGAAAAGTATGGAGAGAGTTATTATGCGCATAACTAAATATGCTTAATGGATGAAATAATGACTCATTTCCAATTCCCCGGCCGATTAAAATGAAACCTAATGCAAAATTAAAACCAAACTCAATAGTGATTGAAACATAAAATTAATATGCTAGGGAACCAATGATTATAAAAAATATAACGTTATTTTTAGTTCTTACAAAAACTGAATGCGCAAAAAGATGGTAAGATGATAGATAAAGTAATTTTAAAAAATAACTGGAATAAAAAATAATGATTAAATGTTAGCTACACAATGCAATAGATTGCATGGACAAACAAAATGTAGTAAAAATAATGGTGATATTTACAGCACATTTAAACTGATTCCTCAAAATACTTCCAAGTTTCTTAAACATATCAACGTATCTTTTCAGTCTGACAAAGCAATATAAATTAATAAAAAACTTAAGTGCAACTTTGAGCAATTATTTTCAGATTAATTAAGATATAGTTTTAATAAAGAGTGTTTAAATATATTCTGTTTGTTAGCTCCTAACTTCTATCGGAGTGTCTTTGTCGGTTTTGTATCATAAATTTGTATGTAGATTATATGTGTGTTATCTGTATTAAATTGCATGTTGTTTTCTATGTTTGCTGGCTTAATAATAGAATGCGAGGAAAAGAGTAGAACAATTGTATGAAACCGAAGCAAAATCGAGTAGTTCTTCTATAGATTTTTCAATTGCAAGTAGGTTAATTGAGATTTGAGTAAAGCTGCTTCTTATGATTACGCTGATGCTGTTGATAAAATAGGGTGCGTGGATTGCATGTTTCAAACATCGTTTGGAGCCCAGGAGAGAACATCACTAGGGTTATCTCCTTCGACTATGTAAATAATATTATTACTTATTGACTAATGAATTCAAGTGTCTGGGATATTTTGGAACGGCGCTTATGATCTACTTGAAGTAAACTTGGGATTCAGTTGCGGTCTAAAGGGTAATGTCGATTCCGTGGTCTTGATACCATGTAAAGACAGGGAGTGGGAAAACCGAAATGCGACACCCTTCAATTCTATTCACCTCACAAGTCTCCTTGTGGTACGTTTCTCTTTGTAACCTTCTGCATAGTGGTGTGCCTGTATACCGTATTGCAAATGGTACCAGCAAATGCCACCCTTTAAAGTGATAGAGTTACCTGATCCAGCAAGAGAGTGCCGCGAACAGGGGGAGAGTTGCGCGTATCGCAACTTGAGCGTCCCGTGATGTAGTGTCTCGTAGTCTCGCGAGTAGCCAACCTTTGCGAGAGAGTTGCAAGCTATGCTTTGAAGGAGGAAAATACTTTCTCCATATGCTCACATTATTGATTTGAGGGATCGTTTGCGATGGAATTCATCCTTGTTTGAAAAATTGGATTGAAAGCTCATGCGGCTGCGTTAGTGAGATTTTCAAATGGGAGCTTAGGCCTAGAGTTCCAACACTTCATAAATGTTAGACGGAAAGCACCAAATGAAGATTATCAAATAATTCGGGGTTCAGACTATCCATTGCTGCTCTTCCGAATATTTAGGAAATTCTTAAGGGAAAGATGGAATAACAGAGTGAAACGGACCAAAAGTCACATGTTTAGAGCAGTAGATGAGATGAACATTTTCAAAATAATTGCTGAGAGTTTTTAATACCTCAAGTTCGTGATGTTCTTAACCATGACAAAATCCCATCATTTACTGCGCAGGGCACTACACGGACAAGTGAAGAGTTTTTGAGAGTCACTTGTTACCTCTACATGGAAAATAGTAGCTCGATTTGCGTGAACCACGAATTAGCAGAGGCATAATGAGACTCAGATATAAAAGGGGCACACATTGCCTGTCATGTGGTGGGAGTGTTGTGATCATCCATATTTGTTCCGATGTAGTTAAGTTTAATTGATTTTGCAAAATAAAAAATTGCTGAAAGATGAATATCAATTGTCAGCTCAGGTAACTTGAGCAAAGATGACTATCACTCCTGAAAACCAATATGGCTAGTGAGGAGCCAGCTGAATTATTGTATCTCGTATGAAACTAAAGCCCTTTTCGAATTTCTCCTTTTGAAAAAAAGTGCTATATAGGTTATCTGCTATAAACGAACCAGAATTCTTCCTTTTCCTCACTGGTTGAGAGAAACTAAATCTGTGGAATAACACTTCACTAAATTATGATTACTTAATTAATAATTTAACACTACTTCATAAATAGATGGCAGTTTCGTCTAGACTACTTATACCAATGCGTTATAAATGTTGAATTCTAATCAAGGCGAAATAATGACTGAATTCTGTATAGAACATCTGTATGAGTCCAAATGGGAATCTGGTGGAAATCAATCGATACTTTAATGTCTCCAAGCAAATATAGTCTGACATTGTAATGAAGAACAGGTAATAATGAATCACTCTCAAAGGGCATTATCTAAAACCACTAGGCGAATTTAAAACCTGCGATGATTTGATGGAAGAGTCTTGGTAAAATAACGATACAAAATGCTGTTTGGTGGAGTAAGTATTTCTTCTTGTGTTGCTTTTGGGTAAATCTTAAAGTAACTGTTTATGTTATTGCATTGGGCACGTTTTCAGGGGATATTTTCCTTAGAGTTTTTTTTCTGCAAACGATAAATTACAGCGATTTCGTAGGCATAGTAGTGCCGAAAAAAAGAGTGACAGATAGTGTCAGTCGTAATATTCGAGGAAAGGAACGCAAGTTTTTTATATGTATATACGTCATCAAGCGCATATCAATCACATCGTCTTGTCTTTTCTTCGCACACGCAACAGAATTTGTTTTTACTGTGAAAAACGTATACCAAACCTCTTTTAGAACTTCAACCACACTAATAACAGTCTAGTCTAGTTGTTGCGATTTCTAACATAGAATTTATATTTATTTAGTCAAAGTTCATTTCCTTGATTAACTTCAAGATCTTACTAGCATTCTCTCTACCGTTCAAAAACTGCTTTGACAACATGTTCTTGCTTTACTAAAAATAAATATATTTATAAAGGAAAGTGTGATTTGAATAGATTGCCAGACATTTCAGAAATACTATCAACCTTAATTCAAAAGCTAACTCAAACGAATTCGCAAAAGGTCGAGGTAAAAGTTAAATAAAAGATATTTCAAATTTTACAAGTAATCCTAAATATAAAGCGTAATGGTTGAAAAACTGCGAAGAGAAAGTTCAACTAATGAAAACACGAACTTGCTGAATGAGTTTCAAGGTAAATTCAAAGAGTAAAGATCCCAATGATGATTCGAAGGCAGAAGTAAAGTAGCTCTCAACATGTGAAAATTAGCAGTGTTCATAAAGTAAAGACGAAGAATTACGGTGAAAAGCTCGAGAGTGCAATGTTAAGGTCAAATCTCTTCTAAATCTCAACTGGAAGGAAATAAATAACAAATGATCCCGAAAAAATGATCAGCCGCAGTATGATAAAATTCCAAAGTGTTTTGCCATAAAGATTGTTTTCGAATAATTTGAACTATAAGCCCAAGGACTGTAATTGCTTGTCCTAAATAAAAGTTCAGAATAGTAGAGTTTTAAATGTGCTAAGTTGGAAGTATTCTGCATTTATAATGATTAAATTATATTAACTTATAAAACGAAAAATATAAAAGGTACCTTTAGGAAATATTTAAACAGTAAGCATATACAGGGTGTTCAGGCTAAATTTAATGATTGCATAAGAGAAAATACCTAGCAATATCTCAGCCCAAAATAAATAATATGAACAGGATTATGTTTGAGAGATAATATTTTACTAAAAATAGCGGCCTCCAGCTTCCACCATCGCTTCAAGATAGCTCAGGAATCTGTGACATACGTTTCTCACTGTGTCCTGGGGGATCTTAGAACACCTTAATCTTGTCAACCAACTGAGCCTTGTGGATAGAGGCCCAGCTTTTAGTGTCTTTCTCATCTGCTTCACACATATAATAATCCATAGATTAGAATTAAGGAATCTAAGAGACCATAAATTGGTATTCCAAAGTCGTAGAAATTATCCAACTACCACTTAGAATCAGTCTGGAGGTGTATGGCAACAGCGATAACACTCCTGACATGCTTTGACCGCAATCTCCAGGAGCTCTACATACTAGTTTGAATTGAGTTTAGGACCATGTTGAAAGATATGGAGCGTCATGGCACCTCTCACAATGAAGTCAAACGCACATGCGATCAAGTTTTGGGGGAACTTGGTCTTACTGATACGTGAAACGTCGCATGGATTATAGGCAAGCCAATTATTGTTCTGAATGTTGCGGATCTGCTGCTAGAAGGTGTTATTTTCATCTGAGAATAACCAGAGAATCCAAATTTTAACTGGATTCTACAGATTGTTAAGGAGCTTCTTTGCCTTAGTAAAGGTGTTTCTCTCGGCTGCTATAATTTGTCTATTGCGCCGCGTTTGCGAATCGTATCAAAGGTCTTCATTGTAGGCCTAAATTATGTTGGTGATGCCAATAAACATGTCTCTTGCCAAAGCCCGAATTCCCTTGTGCTTGGCTTCTAGACAAATTATCTTGCAGTTGTTGGATGAATGCCAACGTGCTGATGCAGTCAGAACGCATGCTGTCTTACATTTACATTCAACGGCCACATAGTCTTTGTTTTATTTGCTCATTTTATAACCTACAGCTTTAACACAGTTAACAGAGCATTGAGCTCTAGTCATTATGTTGTTCGTGAGTAAGTTAACATTTTTTAAAATGAAAATATACTCCCGGTCTCAATATCCGCAAGTGGATCTGCAGCTGTGCAGTATACACCCTTACCAAAATTATGGGCCAGTTATTAAAGAGTAAATACTATGATGGAAACTTATTTATTTCATACTTGACATAATACAAATAAACATTTTTTGTATATTCTATCAATAATTAATATTTAATGTGTCCTCCTTTTGGTTTTATACCCGCTCTTATGCGTTTTTGGATACCTGAAACTACGTTCACACAGGTGGTTGGCTCAATTTTCTGCCACTCTTCTGGACTTTTGGGCGTTATTTCACTTATTGAGGAACATTTGTGCAGCCTCGTTCTTAGGCCCAAGTGTGACTACAAATGTTCAATGGTGTTGAGGTTTGGAGATTGAAGGAGAGATTGCATCTACCTAACCACTTTTTTTTCAAACCAACCCATTGAGAGTCTAGATGTATGGCATGGAGCATTGTCTTATTGGAAGATAACACCATCTGGTATGTCATCAATGAAAGTTTTACCTGAGGAAGGTTGATAAACCTAGTCTAACATGCTTGTGTCAGTGTTGTAATTCATTCTGCCCTCACAAGTAAACAACAACCCTGGACCTGTAGACGACATGCAGCCTCAAACCATTACAATGCAACATCTAAATTTGACTGCAAGGAAAATTTATCTCTAATTATAAGCTTCCCTAACTCTTTGACGAACATAAACAGCTCCAGGAGTTCCAAACATCTGAGGAGAAATTGAAATTTTACTGACCATTTTTGAAACAATAAAAATGTATCAAAAACTTTGCGGCTTAAGTACTTCTCCTTCGAGGACAGTAATCTCTTGTCACACCCCTACTTTATGAATTGCACTGACTGCCCATTAAATTTCGAATTACTTTTTAATCTTACTTGTCAAATATAAAATCCTAGCACTGTTTGTGCCAGACAAAAAAGAGCGCTTCACTCAAGAAGTGCCCTCCTTTTATCAGTTTCTCGCACTTGCTCCTGATACATGGGCAATCATGCTTTTCCTGTAGTTGCCCTTTAGCTGTGGGCTAGTCTCCCTGCTACTATATACTCCACTTCATCGCTCGGCGCTTTCAAGTGGACTCTGAAAACCAACTTCTGTCAGGCCTTTCCTAGTCGGGCTCCCTGCGAAGGCTTCAAGGACTTTAAAGACGCTATATTAAACCTTTATTATTATTTTTATTGATAATATTATTACTAGTAGTAGAGGTAATAGTAGTATTTTAATTATTATAATTATAATTGAATAAAATTAAGTGGCTATAAAAAAATACATAAATGATCCCTTTCAAAATTTGAATTCTCCTGCCTCAAAGATCTTTGAAGACCTTTCAAAAATAATATCAAAATATTTACAAGTTAAATAATACTCTTGCACTAAATGTATTTTACCTTAGTAGCATAAACATTGCCGTTATATACAATATTGCTAAAACTATAAAATTGAATTCCAACATACATTCATTTAGGATATTACGTAACCTGGTCCCATAAAAAATTTGCATTCCACCATCTTTTTGCTTCAAGTGAAAAAAAATCAGATTTGGCCGTTTATGGTTATTTCAAATACATCAAATATTTTCAAAAATATTTATTAATTGAATTCCGAAAAAATAATATAGTGAATTCACTTGAAAGATCTTTAAAGACCTCTTCGTTCTTTATGGATTAAATATAGATAGAGATAGGAAGTTAAAGTCCATAAAATTGCATTAAATTTAGCTAGGAAGTAGAAGAATTTAAGATACATAACCTGTCATAAAATATAACGAAAGGGAAAAAAAAGGAGAAGGACTAAATGAAGCTGAGTTTATTTTATCTAGGGGTAAATAAGAGATCCTCGTGTGTTTAATTTTCGTTCGGGTTCTCCCATCATGTTAACTTTAACTTGCCCTTAAACTGATCGTATGGAAGTTAGTTAACCTGAACTCTATTGCAAATGTCTTCTGCGTGAATTATCCTGACTCAATTCTATGGTTTTCCCGAAATTGAAGGAAAAAAAAAGAGGCCCCTGCCCCGACAAAGTTTGAAAGGAGAGGTCTGTAAATAAACAGTAAATTTTGAGGAAGTGAAAATATGTGGAAGAAACATAAATGATTGCAGGAGCTTTAATGCTCATTGGTGCTGGGAAAGAACTCATCTTCATTTGGCGGGGACAAGATTGCACGTAATTCTCCAAAGGTCAACTGAAGCATGATTTCCTTGGTACCCTGAGATTTTTGTGTGAGGGATGGTAATTGAAAAGAAATGCGGGGCCAGAGAATGGAAATAGGGTACGAAGAAAGTAGTGAAGTGAAATAGCCTCTTCACCGGAATCAAGAACACAAGGTATATCCCCCTACCCATGTAATCGAATTGGGGTGACGTTCGAAAGCTAGACGGAGACTAGTCTGCAAAAAATTTACACAGACCTAGAAAACTAAAGGAGAAGGAAGTCGTGAACCAAGTGGCAAGTAAGTGGAAAAGGAAATTTTAAAGGAAAAATCCCAGGTAGTTTTAATCTACGAGTAGTTTCTGGTCACCAAGTGGATTAGGTTCGAGAAGGCCCGCCCTTCTTTTAGCTACAAGGTTTAACAAGCATCAGTATTCATACTTGGCACTTTCATATAGTGGCAAATGATGGGAAGATGAGTTTTTGAATCCATGTCCTTTGAATGCCATATGATGTAAAGATATTTGAACGAAGTCTGTCTTTGAATACCCCATGAGCAAAAAATATTAGGCTGAATTTATTTCTCATAAAATTAAAGGTCTCGCGAGTATATATTATAATACGTCACCAACCTACTGTTAAAACCAAAGTGGAAGAGATAAAACAACTGAATGACAACGAATAAATTCTCTTATTCATAACCAACAGAGAATGCATGTTTTAGTACTACGGCCCTCATAAGCAAATATAAAAGATTATTCAGTGGTTGGAAGAGTGCCAATCGGATATGTGCCAAGAGGAGATACTCTTTAGAAGGGCAACTTACTTATTTTCCCTGTAAGACTTCTCATGAATTTGGAATCTTTTAACAAATTATCTTTTGTGTCTGGGCAATGAGAAGCTCTCCAGAATGCTTCTTAAAGAGGGATAATGTCTAACAGATTTGATCACCAAGAAAGGAAATAAGTAATAAATGATAAGGCTAGTCTTGAGAACGTCACCTTATTTAGATCATTGGTAATAAGCGTATCATAACTTAGACGATGGTTATAATAGTTCAATGACACTGCAGGGATTTTTCTTTCGGAATGGCAGCAACGCTAGGACCCACAAAAGGATGTAGAGGTGGAAATTAAAAAAAGAAATTGTCTTCAAGTCTGGAATCGTCTACCACAAGTAATAGTCACCACTTCAATCCCTCAAATTCAAAAACATATTTAGTAAATTTCTAAAAATTGAAAAGATAAAATATAACAAACATATGTTTAAAAAGAGAGTGGAAAGTACTTATAAATATCTTAATTGATTTAATTTATTTTAATATGGGCATAAATAATTAAAGCTCAATTATGTTTTAATTAAAACACCTATAGTAAAATCCAACTAATATTAACATATTTCGATTTTAACTGAATAAAAATAAAAAAAGAACGGTATAATCCTGGCACGCTACTTTTGTTCTTTGACAGAACAAGGGAGAACAGAATAAATAGTGCCAAATAGGGCTTAAAAGAAGGTTTCATATTTTTTTAAATAGATCCCTACAAGGCGCGATTTACTCTCTTTTAAGTCCCTCCCTAAAGTTAATCATTCCTGACGAGTAGAAGAAGAAAAGAAAAAGTAAAACAAAACAAAAGTAACAGAAAAAAATACAGGCTACAAAGATATTTTAGCACGATTTTAACCCAAGCCTAAATATAAAGAATCAGAACACCAGAGACAGAAAAAAAAGAAAAAGGGGGAAATAACGGTACGATTTCAAGAACCAGAGAAAAAGTCATAGAGAGAGGACCGTCAAAGTGTCTAGGATAGGAAGAAAAGGAGCACCTAGAGATCGTAGAAGTGCAAAGATCTTATGATATCGAAAAGTGTAAGCAAAGGGAGAAAAGGATTGGAGATTGGAAAGACCCCTAGGATATTAAGAAGAACAAAAACAATGCTAAAAATAAGAAGAAAAAGAAGGCAGAGTAAATTTCACTAACAAAAAATAACAAATACAGCAACAATCCCAAAATCAAATATTATGTAGTAACAAATCCTCTTACCTTTAAATCTTTCAAATTAAACATGCGGAGAGAGGGATTTAATCGCACTCAGGAGCCAAGTGTATAAACGAACGGCAATCCTTTCCCTCCATTGTGGAGAAAGAAAGCCATACAAAATGTAAAAGATTCCCTATGGTTTGCTCTTCTTTTAATAATGAAACAGAGAATTGGCTGATTTGTTCCATCCAAAATAGCATTTAGTTAGTTCACATCAGATGATTTTTTGTCTCGTAGGTAAAATACAATTTTTTTTTTTTTCTCTACATTATATACAAATTTGCTGCCAATATTTCAAAGATCTTTGAAGAAATACCAGTACCTTTTTCGAATCGGCACATAAGGCAAATCTCACCATGCAATACTATCTTTGTGTGAGTAAAGAATCTTGTACACTTTGTATATAAAGAAATATAAAAACAAAACGGTTTTTGAACAATCTTTTGAATTTGGTCTATTTGTTTCTGTAATAACAGCGATTGTAGTTTATTCATCTAATTCCGAAAGAATTATCTTCCCCTTTTTTATTTTCTTCTTTTTTTTTGTCCAAAGAACGTATATATTTTGTGTTTAGTCCCACAAATCTAGTGGAAATCGTTACACAAGACGGGCACCTGAATATCTACCAAATCAGGAAAACAACGTGACCCATGGTCACTTTTTCCCTTCATTTATTTTGAATGCATCTCCCTAATCAAAAAAAATCAATATTTGCCATTCTACAATATTTTTAAGTTCACACGCTTTATACTCGATCCTAAACAACGTAGGCAAGCTAAAAATCTATATTCAGTTATATTGTTTCTAGTCCTAATAAATAGATTTGATAGGGTTTATTTTATCTCGTGTAGAAATCAAGTAAAATTGAAAATAGTGAACGATTTTTATTAAGGCATGAAGCTACATAATATTCTACAAAATATTCGGGAAGGAATGCCTCCCGCCCATTAAAAAAATGTTTCGTGGGTTAACGAAACCTTTCGTGTTCCTGAACGCTCCGTCCTTCATTAATCTTGTGTAATATTTAAATCATAGTCAACGTTTAATAAATTTAAGGATAATTAAATATTAAATAATATTCCTTGAATTAAGGTGTATTAAATACGATTTTAGCGGTATTTAGCTTGATGAAATACATTACGTTAGATTATGCTCTGAGGAAATTAATTGTCCAATTTTGTAATATGTATGTATATAAAATAATTATTTTATTTGTATATTAATTTCTTGGTCAAATGAATCATAAATAGTAGAAAAGATTAAACTAAATGGCAAATACTTCAGATGAACTAACGCTTGGCTTTATCAGAAAAGAGGGTAATTGAATTTAAACCCAAATTGGCGATTGGTAGCAGAGGAATTATGCAACCAAGGAAAAAGTAGTTGCCAGATAAATAAATAAGCATTAGAATCATTAGAAATAATAATTCTTAATGAGTTTAATTTTCTTAAGTTTTATTTTCTTCAAAGGTGTTTTTATGATGTTAAGAGATTTTCAATTTGATTAGATTTAACAGCCATTAAATTGCAAAAATAAGTTGTGATTTTTAAATTAATTTCGATTGTCTTCCTTTCCTCTACATTTTATTACAGCGCTGTTTAAATTGTATCATTTACTCCATTTAACTTTTAATGAGTCTATTAAAATAAAAAGAAATTCATCTGCATATTTTTAGATGTTATGGATTGAAGAATTATTATTAATGACTTCAATTTTTTTATTGATAATATATGAAATAGAGCAGCTTAAAAAAAGGATACCATGAAAATGTTTATTAATTTTCGTAATTTAATTAAAATATTAATCTTTCATATACTCTATATACATTGTCGTAGAATTGCTCATAGTCTGGTCCAATAATTATTTTTGTCCTTGATCTGGACACACCGCTTTTGTTTAAGTCGATGGTATTGACCCTATGACTCAATCTACGATCATATATATATATATATATATATATATATATATATATATATATATATATATATATATATATATATATATATATATATATATATATATATATATATATAAATATTTATATATATATATATATATATATATATATATATATATATATATATATATATATATATATATATATATATATATATATATATATATATAGGTAGGCTTTAATTACTACTAAACGTGTGAAAGCTGGTTAGAGGCGGGTTGTGGCGTAGCCAGGATTCTCACTATAAAAGTTCCACTTGTTACTGGGGGGGGGGGGTTGTGATTGTTGAATTCTAAGAGTGCCTAATACAGGTTGAATATATTAACCAGAGGGATTCTTAATTA
Organism: Ceratothoa steindachneri; assembly: GCA_963969495.1. Taxonomy (NCBI): domain Eukaryota; kingdom Metazoa; phylum Arthropoda; class Malacostraca; order Isopoda; family Cymothoidae; genus Ceratothoa; species Ceratothoa steindachneri. Next base: position 86,984,615 of record OZ018330.1, on the reverse strand, counting down.
AAGTCTTGCCAAGGGTAGGTCAAAGGGGAGGAGCCACAAATAAACACACGTACAAAAAATAAACTTTACTTTACACAAATATAATAATTAGCAATTGTTAACAGGCAAAATTAAGGATTAAATATTAAACACTGACGTTAAGCGTCTAGATTTATAATGACTCAATGGGAGTATCAATCACTGTTAATTAAATAGGTAATTTAAGAATAGAGGGACACTGGGTTTCCAGATTACCATTAATTGTGGTGGATTGGAGAGACGACTACTCAGGTCCAGACGGGGTGGTTCGGGTGGCGTTAACACGAGTTCTCGGGGAGAGAGAGTGATAAGATGACGGGTTGGGGGCTCCTGGCTGCAGTTCCGGTTAGTTCACTCCTAACTGGATGTGACACTAACAAATAGTAACTTCCAGTAACTATTTGGATATTTCCTTTCTTTCTCAAGTTACGTTGAGCAACAGAGCGTATTCTTCTGGTCACCGACTCAGCGGGGCGCGATTTTCTTCCGGGACACTTTGAGACAGCGACCAAGTTATCTCGGCGGCGGGTTGACAGTCGATACGTTACGGCAACGACTCTCGTTCAACGTGAGGATTACGCGAGTAGGTTTGGGACACTGCTGTAGAGGGAGGAACGTCGTTATTATTTATACCAATGATTGTGGAAAATCGAGAGAGAGATTCCATTTACGAAAATTCGCTTATCGCAGCGCCTTCTGGACAATCTCCATGGTATCTTAAAGAAGACAAATAGAATTTAGGCTTCTCTGTAAGATAGGCCTTCTTTTGTCAGACTCCCAGTCGCCAGTTGGGGGCAGGGTGGGGGGGAGAGGAGACGAAAGTCAACTCAAATGACAAGTTTCTTTCATTCCTACGATTGTCTGGCGGCATGCGAGTATGTACGTTCCATACCCTCACATGCCTACCTATTTCGAGGAACATTATTCCACTATGAAATAAGGAATAATGTGAAAATTAACTTCCCCGGGGGAATTTGTAATTATCTTCCTCGACTCGAACAATTGAGTCGGTAATATAACCAAACCGTTAAGGAATTTACCTTAGTATCTAAGGGCTACAAAATACTACTGCTACGTCGGTTTTTCTAATTTACATATACACAACAAAATAAAAAACATACGGAGTACAGGCAAGAAATAATTATTAATACAAAGAGATACACACAAAAAAATAAATAATTGACTATTAATCGCGAGTACATTGTCAGACACTTTTAGATACCTGATTTCATAACGGTACTCCGCTAACAATAATGACCAGCGTATTAGCCTCCTGTTATGGTTTCTACAAGTTTTTAAGTAGGCGAACGGTCTATCATCAGTCTCTATGAGGAATAAACGACCTACCAGATACATTCTAAATTTTGTAATCCCCAAAACAATCGGTAGAGCTTCTAGTTCTACCGTAGTTTATGCCCTTTCGCGAGCCGTCAGTCAGTAACTCGCATAGCTTATAGGAGCGGCTTTTTGGTCCTCGTCGTATTGGAGTAATACGCAGCCAATACCCAGTTTGGAGGCATCTGTCCTTACGCCAAATTTCTTTTGAGGGTTCAGCAGTTTTAAGATTGGGGCGGAGATTAGCTTCTCTTTGAGCTCTTCAAAGTGCGCTCCTGAGTCGGGGTTCCACCTGAGGGGGTCCATAAGTTTCTTTTATAGCAGATCGTTTAGAGCAGCTGCTAAAGAAGCGAATTGGGGTACGGAGGGGCGGCAAAACGAAGCAGCACCGAGGAAAGACCGTAATTGCTTCTTGGTGCGCGGTAGGGGGATATTTACAATAGCCTTTACCTTCTCTTTCTGTGGGGGCAGATGACTTTCGCCTATTTTAAATCCAAGTTATTCTATGGATTTATAAGAAAAAATGGCATTTTGAGGGTTTAATCGTTAAGCCATGATGCTTTAAGCGTTCTAAAGCGGGCGGAGGGACAATATATGGTCGTTCCATAAACGTGTAGCCACATACACGTTATCAAAATAAAAAGAAACGTTTTTTAACCCGTCTATTACACGGCACATTATGCGGTTGTAGCTAGTGCAGGCAGTGACTAGACCAAAAGAAAGAAGAGTGAATTCCATTAAACCTTTGTCTGTAGCAAAGGCTGTTAGTTTCCTCGCTGATGCCTTTAGGGGGATCTGATAATAGGCCTTACATAGGTCTATCTCAGTGATATAGGCGGCTCCTTCGAAGAGATGTAAATTTTGGTCAATTAGGGGGAGAGGCTTGGCATCGAACATGGTGACGGTGTTTAACTTCCAAAAATCAATTTCATTCTAAAGGACTGGTCTGGCTTGCGGACCATGACTATTAGGGAACCATAGTCGGACGTAGATGGCTCGATAATCCCTAATTGAAAAGATTGTCGACTTCCTCATTGAAAGCGTCTCTTAGGTTCACTAGTACGGGATAGGGCTTACATCGCACAGGATCGAGCGTAGTGAGGGCGATATCATGTTCGAACTGAGTCGAGCATCTTGGTGACTGGGAAATGACGTCACTAAATTCTTCCAAAAGCGCCATCATTTGATTACTTTGGACAGGGGTAAGGTCGGAATTTACATTTAACTCGGGAAAAGGTTCTTTTATGGGGGGCAGCTTGGACGGAAGGACGGGGAGGGGACAATCTTCGCTTGACTCTACGCAAATTGAATTAACAATATTTAGGGGGTTGTTTGGGTGGACGGCGTCAATTACCCTTTCTTCGTCGAAGGCGACTATATTGTTTATACAGGCCCGTCTATGTTACTTTTTTAGCATGTTGATGTGATATAACTTATCACCTGCAGGTGTCTGTATAACGTAATCGACCGATCCTTGGGTTTTCTGAACGGAGTAAGGGCCTTTCCATTGGGAGAGGAGTTTATGGGAATCCGATAGGAGTAAGAGTAGAACTTCATCTCCGGGCTTCAGTTTTCTGTGTTTGGCCTTTAGATCAAAGTATGTCCGATACTTTTCCATATTAATTTTGGAATTTCTGACTGCTATGTCAGAACAACTTTTTTATCTTTGCCTTAGTTCGAGGACGAAGGAATAATTGTTCCTTAATTCTGGACACAAACGGGAATTTGTCCATAACTCCTTCAAAATACTGAGGGCCCCCGCACGTTTCTCCCGTACAGGAGCTCAAACGGGGAAAATCCGATGGTCCTATGGGAAATTTCGCGGCATGTGAATAACGCAACTGGCAAATATCCATGCCATTCTTGGGGTTGTTCCATGCAAAGCTTCTTGAGGATGCTTTCAAAGGTCGCATTGAACTTTTCGCACATGCCGTTAGCGCTCGGATGGAAGGGCGTGGTAAAAATAGGTTTGATTTGGAGCAGGGTGTTCACGTGTTCCATGAGCTCAGAGGTAAACTGGCGGCCTCTATCTGACAAGATTTCTTTGGGCAATCCTACTTTAGAAAAAATGGAAATAAGGGCTTCAGAGCAAGAGATACTATCGATCCTTTTTAGAGCGACAGCGTCTGGGAATCGGGTAGCGCATTCTATCAATGTTAGTACATGCGTATGACCTTCGGCGAAAGGGGGGTCAATTGGTCCGATGAGGTCGATGGCAACTCTCGAGAAGGGCTCCGAAATGACTGGGGTTCTTTACAGGGGAGCTGGGGCGATTCGATCTTTTGCAGTGGTTTTCTGGCACAAATCGCACGCTTTGCAGACTTCTGCAATATCTTTGGCTGCACCGGGCCAAAAAAAAGTATTTAAATACTCGCTGAGAAGTCTTGTTATGACCGAAATGACCGGCCATAGGACTTTCATGTGCTACTCGCAGGATTTGGTCTACATGTGTTCGCGGAATACACATGACCTTGGAAGGTGGGTCCGACTCATCTCCTGAGTTGCGAAATAGAAGGGAGTCGGTAATGATGTACCTTATGGGTCGGTTCCCTCAAACGTTCACCTCTTCGTTCTTTCGGGCCTCCTGGGGGAGGCTGGGCAATAGCACCAACCTCTCTGCCAGACTGTTTATATATATATATATATATATATATATATATATATATATATATATATATATATATATATATATATATATATATAATATGTACCAAAAATTACGTTTCTAACGAACAGGAAAGTGTTCTTACGACAGATTTTATTGATCAGTTTATAGGAATTTGCTGGAAACCTTTCAGATAATCGTAGCTTTCCATCTTCTAACAATTAAAAATAAGGTTTCTCGTCAAATTAACTGGAAAATGGTATTGATGATAAAAAGTAGTAATATTTTAATAACTTTTATTTCGTTACTATCATGTTTCTGCCTTAATTTTAATTTTCGGATTAAGTGTTTCGTATGAACCTGTACGTCCAAGTTATATAAATTGTGAGTAGAAATTTCCTCTTTTACCTTTAGAAATTTGTTTACGGTCTCATCTTCAATATCTAGGGATTATATTTCTTTTTATCTACTTGCGGGTGATTTATATATTTCCCTGGACCTGTTGTACTTTTTCTCCTTAAAAGATGTCATATCTCGAAGTTGAATTTTCACACATTGTCTAGTGGACTATTGAGGTCATGTCAAATTTTTCAAAATGCTTTCCACAAGGTTGGCGATAGCGTAGAAGTCATGATGTCATTACAATTGCATATAGATATATAAGTTAATCCCATGCTACAAGAGAAAAAACCCAATTGTGATTGGTTTTTAAACGGCTATTTTGGTATTCATAGGATAATTTTTATCACCGTCTTCTTCCTAACTTTCAAAATTATCCCAAACTACACCAAAGCTAGTTACTATTATGAAAATAAAGAAAAAAATATTGTTAAATATACTGATTATTTTTTAGTTTTTTAACTCCACACGAGATCATTGATTGTTGTCAGCATGGTATAAATCCTATTTTACATCATCATTATAAAGATATAGTAAGTTAACTACAATATAATAATTGATATATCTTTGATAAATCATAGAATAGCCTTGCCTGTCTGCGAGTGTGTTTTGTTGCGCTGTATTCCCAACTAATAATAATTTTCCTCACATTTATGTTTTAAAATTAAATATAATGCAAAAAATAAAAAATAGCCAATTGTTAATGGGAAAATTTCGCTGTTTCCGAATCTATGTAATTTTTTTATTTAATCTAAATTTGGACTTTATTTATTAATTCCCGAAAAAATAAACTCATTATTGTATAATTTTGATAAAACAACACCTGTATTCACCCGAGAGGAGAAACACAGTAGAATTGTTGAAATAGAAATGGCAATTGGATTCAACGGACTCATATCACTATGGGCACGGTTTATTCCGCCGCTGTCAAAATAAATAAATAAACTTTGATCTAATCAGAATATAATTATTTAATAAGTATAAATTATATATTGTCTTCTCTTCTTTTAAACCATTTTCTTCAATACGATAATAATATATAGAGAAAACAAAATATGAGTACTATACAAGCTCCTTTATAACCTTTTGGAGGTATATCTACCAAATCCTGTTATCAATATGGGGCATGTTACATTCAAAATGCTTTCATATAACTCATATTTGTTCACTCTTATGATATTCCATGTTTCCCTCGGATCTAATTCTTATATGATAATGGCAAAAATGAGTAAGAATAACGTAAAAAAAGATATGTGATATGCAGGCTATACGAAGGCAAACTCAGATACCTACTGACAAATCGCTCAGAGGATCGGCAGATCATTTTCCGGTGTTGCACTTGTGTTAAAGAGGAAGAAATAAACAGAAAGAGTAGGAAAATGCAGGGACGACCTTGGTCTAGACTACCGAGGGCCAGTATGCACTTCGACAATAATTCTCCGTCCCAACCTACGTACACAAGGCATAAAGACGTCAAGCTCGCCAAGAAGCACTGGGAAAAGTAGGGAGTTGTCTTACTTATCAGAGGAGTCTAAGTTCCATTTGTTCCCGACCACATGCAACGTTAGAGTCTACATAAAACAAAGGGAACCGTGAGATTGAGTGTATATTATGAAGAGTAAAGCATAGTGGATGCCCTGTAAGGGTATGAGGTTGCATGGTTAGTTAATTGGTGGTACGTCTAACCGATTTCTTATGGTACCCTTAATTCATGTAAAAACCAAACTCCCATGAGAGTTTAGATGCGGCCGTAATCTTAAGAACTCTCTAAAACTAACTGGAATGTGATTTTCTAGCAGGATAATGCCACATTTCAACAGTTCGCTTCAATCATAGAGTGGTTCCGGTACAACATACCACAGTAATGGACTTGTCACCTCAGTTATTTGGTAAAATAGGGGCTAAGAAATAGTAAACGAGCATCCAATGATCAAATGAAGCCCTTCATCACTGTGGGTTTGCCTGCATCACGCCCTTCAAGTGTCACACCCTCGAGGAAAGCATGCCTCGAAGAGTCCAGTAAATGCTCTAAACCTTGACAACGGACTCTTAACACGCTACTGAGCTTATTGCAAAAGTTTCCTGTTGCTGTAGTTTCCACAATTGCTCTCTGTTTATCTTTTATATGATGTTACTGTTAAATGTTTTGGTAACTTTTATATTATATTAACTCTTGTTGATTGTTTGGGGAATATATAAACTATTGCTACATATTCTTCCTTAATTCACTGTTATATAAATATTGACATGCAATAAAAAAATTTACGCCATACATTTATCTAATTTCCAAATGTTTTTCGAGGTGTCCGAAAACATTTGGACGCTGCTGAATAGATATTAATTTCTTTCAGGATGCATTTCTTACGAGTAGGAAAAAGCCCCTCAAGAAAGGAAGAAAATTCACCACTGCTTATTACTTATTTATCGAAGGTAAAATGCATGATAGCTTTAACACGGTAATTCATATATTTTTGTTTATCCTAAATTACACAAAACCTAAGATAATAGCTACATTTGAATAAAATGCCGTTCTCAGATACAAAGCAGGGAAACATAAGAATTAAGCTTAGTTTAACTGAGAATGAAATACTCCTAAACAGATAGTCAAGATTCTGAAGCAAATAATCACCTTTCCTTTTACCACTTTTAACAATCTCAATCGAGTATACTTTTTTAGCAGGAATTTAACTCCGAATTATTATTTTCTATCTCTACTAATTCCTTTTCAGCCTCTTGGTACTCTCCTAAAATATTTGACGACCAAAGTAACAAGGAGTAACAAGGAGTAACAAGAAAAGGAAGTACCCTAGGAGACCTTACGGTCCATTCAAAGAGGGTACCTTTAGACTAGCAATCGAGCAGGCACATGGCTGCTCTCATGCGTCGGTAGAAGTAAAAGACTAACTTTACCAGGCACTTTATTACAAGAACTACTTTCATCTTGAGATGTTTCCGATTTGGCAGAAGGAGAATGCTTTTCCGAATTTGTCACTATTTTTTAGCTTTCTTCCTCTTTTTCACTTTTCTCAGGTTTTTTGTTTTATTCCTTTTTTTACCTTTTATTCAATTTGATTAGGGATGGGAGCTTATTAGACAATTTTCTCATTTCACGTTTCTCTTTCTGTAACTTGTTTTTTACCTACTCTACTCCTTTTATTGAGAGAACTCACACATAGTTATCGAGTGTGATTAAAGATGTCACATAATTCATGGTTAAAAGAAATATGTAATTTACAGCATTTTATATTATATTTATTAATTGTTTTATCACCTTTCTCTTCTTTCATCATCCGCCATTAATTTTCTTTTCTTCCTTAAATTGCTTGTACATTAAAACTCCAGATGTATATTCAATTTGCATCAAATTCTTTTACTGTTCCATTCATCCGATGCTCTCATATACCACTTGCATCTTATACAGGTCATCTTTTGCCTTAGGATTCCTTGATGGATATGAATCGTCAAGTGATTTATGACCGCTGCACATATCAGAGAATTGAATAGGAAGGATCTGCCTTTGAATGGACCTGGATCTACAATCTGTCTTCAAACGCTCGATCACTTTCGTAAACAATCAAATAGACATTCAAAAAATCTTTAATCTGACAGAACCAAAACCTTGAAAATTTGCTCCTGTCTTAATAATTGATAGAATTATGAATTTTAGGTTGCTGCTATTATTAAATGCGACACACTATAAAAATGCGAAAGTTTCCCAAATGTAAAATTATTAGGTCTGATAAATCGTCTAATTGGGAATTGAGTTGTGTTCATATTATGCCTTGTGAAATATGGGGTGACGACGCATTTTTCGCATTCTACGTTAAAGGAAGGTCACCGATGAGATAGGTAAGGATCAGGAAGCAAATTGCACCATCATTACTTCGCATCGTGGACGTGAACCGGCCCGGATAAAGGCATCAGCGAGGTATTATTGAGCTTTGAAACCAACCAGTAACCATAGATAACTTTATTATTCTGTCATGGGCATGGGATTTTAGTGCCCCCATAAGAAACACTCGTGCTACACATGAAGTTATTTCAATACATCACAGGGCAATTAAATTACTCCATTGACATGGTTCCGGAAGAGTGGAGACAGTGTGTAAGATTAAGGTGAAAAAGAGAAATGAATCACAGCGAATTTGTGATTGACTATGTGCATACTGAGAAGTGTTTCTGGCTCCCTTTAACTGCCTTAGTTCTATTTTTTTTCTTCACTAATAAAAGTAATTTTATAGATTCTTCAAAAACACTACATTACCTATTTGTGGATGACTAGGCAGTTTTTTGCAAATTCCTTTAATAAATCACTAGCAAAAATACCCCTCCTTATCTGGGCACAAAAACTATCATGAACAAATTCAATTCTCTGCTTGAGTTAAATTAGGCAAGTAAAAATTGGTAGGTGTAAAATATAAGATTATTTTAATTTTGAGTAATGGAGTCACTAGTGTATCATGAAAATTAAAAGAAAACGATTTTCACATTAAAGTAGTGCAGCAGGGCGAGAGAGTGGGTGGGTGGGCAGCCAAACGTGAGTACGCGAATGGTAGCCACAGACTTCAAAGCGTGCCTCAAACAGATGGGTGCGAGTATAGGTATTTTCGCGTTCTTTCAACATTGCATTTGCGTTAAAGGTCTTGAGAACTTTAATTTCCAAGGGCAATTTTGATATTTTAATTGTAACTCATAGCTGTGGTAACTTGTCTAAAAACTTAGAAAGGGTAAAATTTTGAAACTAGCCTAACCTCACCTAACCAGCATGTGGAACTAGTGTTGCCAAATCTGACTAGCCTATGTTACGCCCAGGGTCCGTTTACCCCATTGGTGGCCTTTGTTGGGCTTCAAGCTCGCTCTAAGTGACTTTTTATTTCTAAACTCAATGCAATTAGGTATTCGAATACTTTTACCCTTGTTAGTTTCTATGTCTGCTGATTATTTAACAAGGGTCCAGTTGAAGATCTTTTCAATTTCCTTAATAATTAAAGCAAAATATTGTTCTTCCCGTACCTGCTACTATTTTTATGAAACCTGTTTCACTTTGTACCCAGAATTGTAAGTTTTCGTTGGTTTTCAAATATTTTCTTCAAACTTATATATGGAGCTCTTTGAAACCTGACTCCTCCCTAATATCCTTGACTTCATTATTGTTTGGTACAGGTACAATGATTATGTCATTTGCCTGTGGCCTAATTCTAAGGAGGTTAATAGCTCTGTTACCAAACTTAATACACTTGTCCCTTGAAAATAATAGAACCCTTCCCTTTCTCGATCATCTTATTCTCAGAACACCCACTGGTTTTAAATATTGAATCTATCACAAACCTACTAATTCAAAGTCTTATACTCATTTTTACTCTGCGCATAGTCACAAAGTCAAACGTTCCGTTTTTTCCTTATATTTTTACGGGCTTTACTAGTTGTTAGTCCTGAATATATTGATTCTGAATTCTCCAATATCATTTTCTTCTAAACTGTCTTTCCTCTGCAAGCAAGATGTTCTATAATACAGCTCCTCCTATCCCTTTTAATTTTAGAAACATTTTGCTTTTATCCTTCTCTGTTGGTTTCATTGACCTTCCACGTCTTTTAAAAAACTTTAACATTTCAGTTACTTCAAACGATAAAAAACATTCTCGTTCACAATAATTGTAGTAATATTGGGGAAGTCTATTCGGTGGAATGTGATGTTTGTCCAAGTAAATATTTTGGTTCGTATTTATCAGCATAAATACAATGTTAGGAGAGCTGTAAATAATAATGTTGTTTTTGTGCATAAATAGCCACTTAATTAAATGGAATTCAGCAAAATTTATTTTCGCTCACATTACTCAATCAAAAGAAACCTTGTTGAATGTTCATGTATAAGCCACTGGTATTTGTAAAATTACTGTTGTTATGAATAAACTCATTTTCAAAGAAATTAGCTTCGACTGATGTTCCTAAATTTTTACAACCTTTCATTGTTATGGAAACGCGATTTGTCAATTTAATTATTGCATTGATTTTGTATTAACATTATTTTATTTCTCTTCCTCCCATTTGTCCCTCTTCCTTTTGTTTCAATTAACTTCTCCTATCTCTCTTAATGTCCCTCTCGAGACTATCGCTTTATTCGTTAATCGTTTAACCCTTTTGGCGTTGTTCTTGACTCTTTCTGCCTCTCCGTTTAATCTCGCTACCTGTTATAGCTTAATCTTAATGTGAATTTACCCGTCCCTCTGCTACTTCCTCATTGGTGATTTATTGTGTTAGAGGTGGTCCTTCATCTTTTATTAGCTTATATATAACTTTATTATACTATTTTCTCTTGTAGTTATCTTTGAGAATAAACTGAATAAAGTTCGAAAGTACCTGGAAGCACCTTTTCGTTTTTCCTGCGGGACATTGCATTCAGTGCGAACCTCACATGCTACTTTGTGAGTTATTCATTTCATATATATATATAGTAGATTCCGGGAAGTGTGACCACGTTTGGACAGCCTAATTTGTAATTTGGTCTTTGTAGCGGCTAGTCATTCTTAGCGAAATCTAACACATTTTCTGTGAAGCCACAATAAAAAAGAAAGAAAAGGGAGGCTACTTTCCATGGTACAATATTTAGTCCCTACCTGCATATACGTTGCTTGAAGTGTATACATATATACAATGCACTTCATGCATAACCCAGTTTTGCAATTCTAACGAGTTTTTCTAAGGTATTGAAAACCCTCAATTTGTATATGCTTTGGGAAAAATTAAATTCATTTAACCAATGTAACTTATAAAGCTCTGTAAATAGGGGAAAAATTCACTTGCTAACATGTGCTCTCTTTTGTTTGCCTTTTGTTACTTTTTGAAGTCTTGAGATTTCTTGTTTAATCTTGAAATTTTTTGAAGGTAAATCTTATGATAAAGTTAAATTCTTAATGGCAGCCCTGAACGTGACTGGTCACAATTGCCGGAATACGGCATCTTCAGAATTGGTCTTAATTGGCAGCCGGTCATACTAACCGATGGTCATACTATGCGAAATCCACTGTAAATATATATATATATATATATATAATCAAACTTTAGTAGATATATTAGATTGAGATTTATTAAAGAAATTGGGTCAAATACATTGCTTTTGATTTAAAAAAATTCCACACCAGTATATTTTCAAACAGTCACGTATTTTTTGGCCTAAATGCTTTAGCAAATATTAGTATATATTTAGTTCTGATACTGAGTTATTGTAAAAGTTCTGTTACAAGGTTTTAGAATCTTTCGAAAGGTTTATTTGTGTATTAGAAAAAGTTCCGTCAAACAATGTTAAAGTTCTACTTCTCCAGCATGTATCATTAAAACGTCTTTACCATCGAGGGAATTGGATGTTAAACCATTCATACTAGAAATCCACTTAAACAGACAACCTTTTTTAAATGTGAATTATAGTTCAGGAAGACTTATTAACATCCTAACTTTTAAATAGATACTCAATGTCCAACATCACACACATTTAACGTAGTCTTGCCGTCCCCCGAGAGTTATTTCAGTAAAAAACTTCAAATTGATTTGAGAATTATTGCATTTGGAAGAAGCTTAGTTGAATAGAATAGCTACAAAGTGCCACGAACAAGTTTATTTTGTTATCACAAATATTAGGCATTCTAAATTCGAATCAGTCAAGATTGTATTTATTTGCAAAAAGTATTTAGCCGTAAAATAAGATAAAATTGTTAAAAGTAGAAATATTTCGATGAATATTAAAGAATGATCAATTATGTTTAGCAAAATTTACCCATCAATTGGTTTAAACTTATACTATTTTAAGTTATAAAAAGTACTCTGCGTTAGTAAAACTACCGGGTGTTAGAAAGAGAGAGAAAAAGAGAGTCGCGCAGATAAAGAGAAAAAGGAGTATCTCACGGACGAAGAAAATTCCATCGGAACCTTTCGGTAAACTTACGGAGTGATATCGGAGTCAGTCTGGAGCTGCGACAGCATTTACCGAAATGGCACTAAAACCATCGCTTCCGTGTCTTTGGGACAGACTCAGAATCGATTCCGTCGGCAAACAAAAGAGTTTCCAGCGAGGTCGTAAATATTTCCCGCCCGGAAATGATCAAATGAGTATTCTCTGAGTATTCGGTAAGCGAGCTGTATCCACGCCGCTTTCACGCAACAAGATTAACGCAGTGCTTAGACAGTACTCTCATAGTACTCACGCAGCATCTTGAGAGGTCATTTGAATAATCCAAGGACGTTGCGCACTTCTCGAGCGACATCCTGGCACCCTAAGGTCTCGCAGGTCAAGGACGAAAGACTCAGACAAGAATAACGCCCTCAGCTACGCTTTCTCGAGAAGAATACTCTCTCGAGCGACTACTCGAGATCTCCTCCAGAAAATCATAAGACATTACATTTTCTTTCTCATCGTCGAAGACGCGTGACGCTCTCCGAGCGCAAGACTCACAACATAGCCTCCTTTCTATCCCTCTCGGGTAATTATTGTGCCTCGTACGGCTTAGATAATATCATTATTTGTAAATTCAATTCAATTTTCAATTGCCGAACGATTAACGCAGTTGTTAAAGTGTATCATTCTTGTTAATCTCATTTGTTGTTTGTATAGTATTAAAGATTATTTTTTTTCACTTGTTTGTATGCCATAACTACTCGAAACCTATTAAAATAGGATCAACGTCAGCCAATATTAGAATTTGCACTCGTCTCTAATTCTCACTGACTTAAGAGGAAGACCTTCCCTATATTTGTGTGTTGCCTCCCCCCACCCCATCTAGCGGAGGCAACAAAGTTCAGAGAGGATTACCTGATCCTACGGCAACTGGTAATGAAAACGTCTTTTTACAATCGTTAACGAGTTCGCCGACGTAGTTGTAGTGTACCTTGCAGGCCTTGCTATTGACATGCGCCAACACGCTTCAGTCTTGGGGATTGAGGTCAAGCGACTGCTGTGCCAAATGGTCCTTTAATTAAAAGTTTATGTTCAACCCCAGCCATTCTTGCAGAGTCTTGGCTGATTGGGCTGAGAAACCATCCTGCTTAAAGAAGTAGTCCGCTTTCTTCGTGATCTTTCTCAACCTAAGTAGGAAGTTCGTGGCCAATATATCCCTGTAATCGGCCACGACCCACACCGGCTGCCTCTTCTCGCAATTGAAGCTACGATGCAGAAAATCATTATGGAGGCCGGATAATTGGTGTAGACACGTAGCGGACACGGAAGATATCATGGCTAAACCTTATCACGGGGTCATTCTATCGCTTATGAAGGGATCTACCTTGAATGGGCTCTTATAAAAAAATTAAATTGCCACAAATCTTTAAATCATTCAGAAGACGAGGACATCATCCCTAGATTGTTCTTGCCTACCGTCTCTGGGAGAGACCAAAATCTCGGTTCTTTTCACTACCTTACGACACAGGTGCACAGAAATGAAAAGACGTTTAAATGACATGTGCAGAAACGAACTTTTGCCAAACTCTGTGCAATTTAGCTAAATTAATCGCTTAATGATTTACTTTTGCCCAATCTAAGTAGCCTATGTTACTACCCAAGTTAAGTTACCTCAATGGTGACGTTGAGCCGCTTGCCGATGTCAGACTTGTTTGGCCCGCGCAGAAGAGAGTAGAAATCTCTATTCTTTTCGCTACCAACCCGACACAAATGCACACAATTGAAAAGACATTTAAATGACACGTGGATAAAAGAAATCAGTACCATGTAGAAAGATTAATCGCTTAAAGATTAACTTTTTAAATTGTTAGAGATTTTTTTTTAAGAGCTCATTAAATTGTTAGAGAATAGAGATGATATATATATATATATATATATATATATATATATATATCTTATTAATTTTATATAAACGTGAGAAACACTTACTTAAAAAAGGATAATTATATAGAATGGATAAAAAATAACAAAGAAATAAATCCTGTTAAAGAGAGAACACTGTAAAATCTGTGCTTTACGTTATCATAATTCATACGAAGTAGAAATCTTTGTAGAACACTGGATAATAATCTTAAAGGACAAGGAAGGATTTCTGTTCACTAACCTAACCTAATCACCAAATCAATATTTCCATTCCTTTTCCCCTCTTTCCATTCTAACTTGTACTTTCTCCGTCTCCTTACTTTAATTTCGTTTTCCATTATTTTTCCTTCATTTTTCCTTTTTTTTCAATTCTAACTCTTCTCTCCATCCGTAATATTTAATTTCTTTTCCCTTCTTTCTTATCAAATTTCTTTTCCAAACTTCTTTTGCCTTCTAATAATGTTTGTTTCTTCTGCTCTCCTTTCCATTATTTTTACAAATTCAATAGGATCTATTCTATTCCAATTTCCTCATCATCATTTGCCTTATATTCTTTTTTTTATCATTTACCGAATCCTTCCCTTATTTTTTTTATCATTTTTATGTTTAATTACTTTCCTTTTTCTAGCCTTCCCTCCCGGTCTTCTCCTCTTCTTTCATTTTCCTCCCCATTTTATCGGTGATCGATCGTTTCAAATATGCCGCAATTTTCATCAATCCCGTCGTGAGTATGAGACTGATTTCGGAAGATGGAGGGGATGCGGGTGCAAATTGGGTACTTTTGCCTCGCCTCATTCGTTGTCGTCGTCGTCGGACTTTCTTTCTTCCTTTGCCCATCTTCAAACGTTCAACAGGTGAGTGTCTCTGACCCTCGAGAATTCCACTCCACCAATCAGCATCTTATGTAAAGTCACAGCAGACTCATCCCCTGGGTTCTCAGATCTGACACCAGCGACAAGAGCTCACCCATGGCTGGCATCAGTATTTGCTTTTTTGAAGTAATTTGAATATATATATGTCCCCGATATTTTACAAGTGAGTCTAAGAGGAAAATGAAGTTAGAGAGAATGACAATGTGTTGGTAGTACAAAGGACTGGTATACTTCCTAACTCAGTAGATACCGTTATGGAACACAACTTTGCTTGCAGTCTCTCTTAGCTTAAAATCACACAATATAAAATATCAAGGAGAAATTGTTTTAATAAAGAATCGTTTTCTACATATAATCAGATAAATTCTTATAATAATTAGATTTTCTTTATTCATATTTGTTCTTTTTACTTGAAACAATTTCTACAATATTGTTCCTGTAAGGGAACGAACCCTAGGGTACACAATGAGCCCCCCACCCTTCAAGCGGAGACCAGGTGGGCCTTAGCTAGATCTCTAACGCAAGGAGAGAGAACATTTTTGCGTGGGGAAACTTCAAAGCGGCTAGTAACACCTGTGTTTGATTGATCGGCCTATCCTCCTCTGTGACGCATTTTTTTACCCTCCCCTGCCTGGAGGCTAGGGTCGACCCGAGAAAGAGCTTTATTGGTTCTTTTATCTCATCTGAGCCTAAAGAGACTGGTGCCAATGGTTAGTCCAAAGAGACTGCCATGCCTATATGCTTTCCAGCAAGGAAGCCCGCAGGGTATCTAACCTAAGGTCAACTGTTACTCATCAGAGAG
The DNA here is from genome assembly GCA_963969495.1 of Ceratothoa steindachneri. Taxonomy (NCBI): domain Eukaryota; kingdom Metazoa; phylum Arthropoda; class Malacostraca; order Isopoda; family Cymothoidae; genus Ceratothoa; species Ceratothoa steindachneri. Next base: position 86,968,776 of record OZ018330.1, on the reverse strand, counting down.
TACTGCCGGTCCTTTTGCAAAGATACAGCCCCTCGTCTCGAGTCGAACCTCGAAGTTAAGTCTCGTTGGCAAGACAGATTGTCATAAGTTTGGCTACAGTAAATCGGTAAATTCGTAACACCACTTTTTCTTTGGATAATTGCGCGATCCACTCTTCTCACCCCGTCAAGGAAACCTCGCCCTTTATCTGAAATTACTTATCAGATTTCGAGTGTCTCACCCAACCTGGAAATTATCTTACTCGTGTCCCAGCCTGGAAATTATCTTACTCGTGCCCCAGGTAATTCCGAGCAATCCGTCAAGGGTAAAACACCCCTCGAGCCGCAAGACTAGCTCGCCTGTAAGAATCGCTCGTCTCAACAAAAGACAAGCCTTCAAGGTAAAACCCTTTTACCGCTTTTTGAGTATAATCCCCCCCCCCTTTTCTCCTCGCCTATCCTGACCCTTTAATTGGACTCCCAGTTTTTACCAACATTTTTCCTGTCCTTCAAGTCCCATATTTTGATCCCCGTTAAACTGCTTAGTATTTTATTTCTTATTTCATCGGGAGCGACATTATTCTCCTATTCCTTTGCTATTGAGACATTTCCATAATTAGCATTATTAGAGTAATTAAAGTTTAATTTTGGTTTTAATCTTTCAATAACTTTGAATGAAACCTAGTATTTAAATCTTCCCTTTGGCTAAACATTATTCTCCTCACGCACTCACCTCTTATTTGCTCTGTGCATCTGGTCTATCTATCTGACTGCTTGCAACGTAAGTAGACTGCATTCTCTGTAGCAAAGATATCCGCTCACGAATACCCCGACAGTTCTTATCACTTTTCTAGAGCTGTTTGTGGGTAAAATTCCTCGTAAAAGTTTACCTGTATTAGATTATTTGCATGTGCATAATTATCTGCGTACCTGTTACAAGCCTTTATATGGTTCTCCTGATAATCATTTGTGCGCCTACATTTATGACCTATTTGCCTTGCAATGGGCGCTACAAAACTTGCATGTGCACCCCACACTAGCTCACTTTGACATGGAATGTACCTAAGCATACTGAGTTAACTTTTGAATTAATATAAACACAGACTATGTACACTTAACAAGAGTCAACTTTACATTAATAATTTACTGACTATTCTTATATTTTTTTTTATTTTAGGAAAACTGATACATCTTTTCACATCACCAGACCTTTACTGTTTACCCCTTTAAAAAGATACTGAATCGGGACATCGAAATTGATTAGTACTGAAACAGAACACTTTCTACGTTTGTGATTAGTAAATTTTAATAACTGTACCCAAACGTATGACGTGAGTTCGTCAGTCTTCACCTTGTTCCAATGTTGCTTGCAGTGGCCCGGTGTGCATAAATGCATCCGTTTTCCATTCTAACTGCTGCATCTTAGAAATGGGAGGCCGATGATGATGGAGTGGCTTGATGGTGATGGCCTTCCTGAACTCTGCCTCTCCTTATCCTGCTTGTTGATGGTCTGATGCGTCCATATTCCTTCCTATGTTACCTTCACTGTCCGGTCGAAGGGGTCATGGGCTTTATATAGGTTTTACATTTTATAGCTGGTGAAGGAGGGGTGACCAGACCGAGGAGTGAGATGGCGGAGTCATTATTTTTCCTGGGGAAACTCGCCGGTTTCTTTCTTTCCATCCTTCGAGGGGGTCATCGGTCATAGGGTCTACCACCTTGGGAGAGGAGCACCCTATAACTGGTGACAAGGCCTCCTAAGGACAGATGGACTAGAGGATGAAAAAAGGACTTGTGACGATAATAAATGAACAAATCAGAACGATAGTGATGATGAATGAATGATTCTGAGTCTCTGTGTGGAGATGTTTCAAACCGTCCATTTATAACCCCTCCCTTTAAAGGAGCATGACATCATTTTTGCCAATCTGGAGGTGGGTGGAGCTTTGGTGTGAGAAGTAGGTTCGTTTGTACTTGGTTAAGACTGTTTAGCGAAGTTAAAATGGTGTATCTAGGTACTCAGTGCCCTCATGTGTGTGAAATTGCATTTGATCACATGATCGTGCCTTTATTAAACCGGCATCCATAGCCAGTGATAAAAGAGTTCATTATCTTGCGTCAAGACCTCTTCTTATCGCAGCTTTTTTTTGCAAGTGTGTTTGTGTGTTCATGTGGGAAGCGATTCGTTTGCCTTTCTTACACTCATATTTTTCTTAATACATGTACAATTGTAATATATGTAGTTCGCTCTATTCTATATTGGTGCATTGCTACTAAATTGTATGTTATTTCAATAGTTAATATGTATGACAAATTTCAAGATTTCATAGGTCCAAAAGAGTGCTCATTTATGCGTTTCCTCGTTGATCCTATTTCATCTTGCAATTTTGGCGTTGCTACACATGTACAATTGTGATTTACCATTATAAATATATAAGTATGTCGCTTTATACTACATTGGTTCATTACTACTACATGATATATTATTTTTGCAATTAATACGTGTGCCCAATTTCAGGATTTCATAAGTCTAACAGAGTGCTCATTTGTGAGGTTCCTCGTTTCGCCTACTTTGCCTTGAAATTTGGGCGTCGTTACAAGACTATTGCAAAAGTACGAGAATTGTTAGAAGAAAGAGAGAAATAGGAATTTGGTTGCTATTTTATAGTAGAAGTAGTTGATTTGCAGATAAATCAGAATTTAGAGAAGCGGAAAGGTATTTTATGTACAATGATTCTTAAATTGCTAAAGAAATAGGTTTGGAGATGGTTTTTGAAATTTGAAATGTTATGAGATAACATCAGTTTTAGATCTAATAGAATGTAACCGAATAGATAGGGCCTCCTTCTTATTCCCTTAAATCTTTAGGAATCCTTCAAGTCTCAGTCGTGTGGCTATTTCTCATATACGAAGAGAAATTTGCCTTCGGCCAAATTCCATAGAGCCAATATATATCCCGAGAATACATCTAAGGCAACTAAATTCTAGTATGCTAGAGCACTTCCCCTATTGCATCATTTTACTTATACTTAAAATATTATCTTATGAAGCGTTAGAGCCAATATATATCCCGAGAATACATCTAAGGCAACTAAATTCTAGTATGCTAGAGCACTTTCCCTATTGCATCATTTTACTTACACTTAAAATATTATCTTATGAAGTGTTTGGTTATTGAAATTTTCTTAAAACTGTTATAAAATAATGTTTTAATAAATTTGTAATTTCTTTTTCATATTTTATTTTTTTAAACACATATCCTAAAAAAACTACGTCGCGATTAATATTAATGACAGGAATTTCGGCTTAAGTCGTAAAGTTATTGTAAGAGAAAATGGTCAAGGTTAGGAAATAAAACTCTAGTAGAAAAGTTAGAAGAAAATAATAAGTTGGTCTAGAGTTTCAAGTCGTCTGAACATTGAGGTAAACACTGTCTTTGTTCTTTGTATTTTGATTGTTTTGTGTTTTAAATGCATTTTCTATTTGCGTTAAAAGTCGTAGGCGTAAAATATGTTTCTTGTTTCAGTACCACTTTGGTTAATATTCGTGTTTGTTCAGTTGTTTCTGCTCACTTTACTCATACCTGTTTATTGTCTAATTCAGGGTGAATTTATCATTTGTTTTATTGCGTTTTGTTTTTGCTAAACTCTTGTAGCTAGAAGGCGGATATCTCTTATTTTTCTAATTGATTCCTGCATCTTGAGAATATTGCACTACTAGTATTATTTTATTGTTTTGAAATAGTGATCTTATGTATATGTCCTCGTTTTCCATTAATTTTTTCATTATTCTCTTTTCTCTAATAATTTACTTATCGGATCTAGCTTCACCTCTTCATGTACATATATTATCTTTTCTATTCTTTTTCCATTTATTGACTATCTGTCAATAAATATGTACACTTATTTTGCACTCTATTCATATAGATTCTGTGAATTTGAGACTTACAGAGATTATGGTTTATGCTGGGTAAAGCAATGTTTTTCTTATGATTGCAAGGTATTTTTTCCCTTTAATTTGAGTCGAAATCTTTGGAGCTCGTACACTGTTCTAACTGCCTGTTTCGCTATTCCAATCCCTGCTGCGAATTGGTTGCTGTACCCAGAAGATATGATACTTATTCCCATGGCATTGAACTCTGTGGTGTACATAGGTATATCTTTTAATTCCCTCCTCACAGATGAAAGTTTGTGTTACCAAATGTGAAGTACCCTGAAATTTTTATTATTGGCACAGATTTTAGATTTGGCTTCATACTATTTGGTTTTTTTCTATTTATTCAGAAGGCATTGGGATTTTTGATTTTCATCCTTGTTTTTCGCATTATATGATCTGACTGACGCTGTCGGCGTACTGTATGCTAATGAAAAGGTTTTTATGTACGTTGGTGTATTGAGTACAGTGTCGGGTTTAGGATACAACCATTGGAGTGATAGGTCTAGAGGGGAAATTTGGCCCTCTTCTTTCAGCTCTATACATATACAAGTAAAGCGTTTTTCAAACCTCTGTGCTTTAGAGTTTTTGGAGAGCCATCCAACAGATTATAACTATAAATGGAGTTCTCTTTTAGGATTACACGGCCCTTTGATTAAGGATTTTCTCGATAAGCTTCTCGGCAAATAACAGAGTGACAGTTGGAAGCTTTCTTTGTTCGAGAGAGTTTCCCTGCCTTAACTATGAATACCATTTTAGCAACTTATTAACTAGCTGTATAAAACCGGAATTTAGTCAAGTGTTATATTTGCTTTTGTACGAGTGTAGGGTGTTTTCTATTGGTTATGTTGTTATTAACGTCCTGTTACCTCCTATCAACTCCATCCTTTTATCCACATGGTAGGTTCATACATCTTTGAATATTCACTTTTAACTCGTCGGTTCCTTTTCCTCCTCCCCCAATAATAAATAGGTTTTATCAATGTTTGTGGAATATATGGTCGATGCCTTGCACCTCAAGTTTGATTTCTCATGCTATATTTTCTACTACAATTTTATAAGCCAAATGTAGTCCTGCTATCATTTTAAACATTTTTCAGGATGTTTTCGATGAAGCACAGTCATATAGATTTTCTATCCATTTATGATTCCAACTTTCTTATTGTTGTTTTTGTATGAGCTGTACTAGTTTCTGCTTTATTTGGCGAATTCTTCTTAGAGAACCTTGAATATCTTCTTATTCTCTCTCTTTAATATAGCTCACACAGTTTACGATATAATTCTTTTATTTAGGAGAACATCTTTATAGTGATATAGTCGTGTATAAGCTTTAAAGAATCATTAATTTGATAGAATCGATCACGCCTTCCCCATCCTTGTCTTTTTCCTTAAAGTTTGCATCTTTGAGCTGTGCTGTAGAGAATTCTACAGCAACTCCCTATACCTTTACCATTTTCTCTTTAATAGTTCTTCCTTTATGGGTGATAATCACGGATTTGGGTTCCTATTGATGATAATCGTATTCTAACGAGTGGCTAAGATAAACTATTTTAAAAACAAAGCGCCAGATTTTCTTTAGCAAAAAATCTAGAAAAACGGAATAAAAGTTTAAGTCAAATATAAAAATTAAAATTAAATGCATAAAGTGATTATTTTAATCGAAAGCGTTATAAAATTATGAGGTTTTATTGAAGTAGAGAGTCCTCTAAAATAGCCATTACTCCCCCCCTTCCTCCAACTTCACCCTTTTTGGACGTTCCGCCAGGTCACTGTTAAGTTCACACCGAAGAATGAAGTTTAAATTGAAGGCTACCTTCCAGCCATCTTAATCTTCCCTCCTCCTTGGGTCGGGAGATTACTCGTTTATTTTTAGGTTTGCCTTGAACAACTTTAATGGCTCCAGCCGCTGGTCGTTCCGTCAGACCCTATAATCCCGGCCTCTTACACTTTTCCGTAAGGACGTGCTCGTTTATCTCAGCCGATAATGAAGGTTCAAGGAGGCTCCTCTCTCTCTCCCTGTTTTGGAAAAATCCGCGTATATATGCACCCTCTAAAAGATTACCCACAGATTCAGGTAGACGATGCTTCCCCCAACGGAGGTTCGATTCAAAGACGCTCTCGCCCGAGAAGTGTTTAGTGACAGTCGCATGCCACGGAAGAGCTGAACATAACACTCTTATCTTTTGGTCAGGGAGAAGAGTCTCTTGAGGCAATTTCAGCCTTTCTCAACCGCTATCGGATCAAGGATTGGAGAAGCCGTCCTCCAAAGTTCTTCTGGTGACCTCTTGAAGACAAGAGGCCTGATAGCTTGCTCAATCCGAATTTGGAGAAGTCACCCCCCTCCATTCGAAGTCCACCTAGTGACCTCTTAAGGACAAGAACCCCGATAGCTCACTCATTTCGAGTTTGGAGAAGTCACTTCACCCCCTCTGAAGTTCGTCCGGTGACCTCTTCAGAACAAGAGGTCCGCATCTCACCAAATCAGAGTTTGGAGAAAGTAGCATCACCCTCTTCGGTTTTTCGGCTACACTCGTGACTAACCAAGTTCACCAAGACCCTCCTTCCCTTAATTTTGCCCCGCTTTACCCTCAAGGTTCAAAGGAACTAAATAACTCACTACGCTAAATTTCCCATTATAACCATTTAATAACCCTGGTTATCCAATTAGTATTCTGAACCTAATTCCGTCTTATTCATTTTCCTATATATCCATATTTATTGTGCACCTTTTATTAGGTGTGCATTAAAATCTATTTTTGTCGTTGTCTTTGTAATATTCTTTGGTCACGCAGCTGCAGCTAGCTATTCAAACCAAATTATTAGAAAAATAACACTTATTGCCTTGCTTAGCCTACCTTAGAGCCAGTGAGCCTATATTCCCGTACACTTAGCCATACTTTGACATAAAGCATTACCTGGAACTTTGCTTATTTTGTCTCGTCGCGTGAGTTTAGTAGATGAAACAATTCGGAGAGAGCATGAGGATTTCTATAGAGTTTGTAACAAAGAGTTAATCAATACAAAATATTTACTCTTGTCTTTTCAAGAAACTATTAGCAATGTTTTACTATTGCTAGGAACTGTTTCCTTTTTTTTCTCACGGCCCATCAAAACTTTCTTTAAGACTGTAATTCCATTGTAGTTAAAAAATGCCTATTCTAATTTTTTGAAGAAAAATGCTACTGTAACGATCTTTCTCTTACTCTGGCTTGTCCTTACCAACCCGATTATGAGTTGCTTAGGCACACAGCACTAATATTTATGATGGAAATTCTCATGTGCATTTGTTAATTACTGAGATTCTGTATTGCTTTTTGTTTTGATGTTGCAAGCTAAGCTTTTAGAGTGATGTGAACGTGCTTTAATCTTTATAATTATACGCATGTGAGACATTGCTAGTTTTTACTTCTATAAGGATGAGAGACAGATCCAAAAATGGAGACAAAGTTCACCTATAAACTGATGAAGATGATTTAAATAGCTGTTTTAGTCTGCTAAGGACGTCCAAACTATTTACAAATAAAATGGTGATTTCAAATAAGTGAGAGATAGGTAAAATGTTTGCTTTTACACTTTTAAAATAGGTGCTCTGTGAATGTTGAAGGACGGTTCTAATGATTGCTTTGAGACAGATGATAGAGGGTTAGAATTTTAATACACCAATTTAGTGATATAAATGCTAAGTTGCGGGGCAGTTAGTTTGTTCTTAAGGCTTTCCTTATTAAATGTAGTTTTTTTCTCTGCAAAAGAGGCCTTTCTACTACACTTAAATTATTTTACATTCAGTATAATATTTAAGTTTTGTTTTAAGAGGATTGGAATTTCTTAAAAGCCATTTTATAAATATTATCTTAATTTGTGTTAGGACCCAATGGTTGGGTGGAAAATGAAAATATATATACATATATTTGGCCTGAATTTGAATTATTCTCCCTATATTTGGTAATTGATGTTAAAATTGTAAAAAAATAAGAGATATTTATCTAAATTGGTGAAATACATTTTCATTGAGAAAAATTTAACCAGAAAATTGCTTCAATTTAGGAATAAAAAAGCCATAAAAATAACGAGAACATTCAATGCAAATCTAGGTTTTTTGCTTTAAAACATAAACATAGATATGGAACCCCTTAACATGATTCGCAGTATGTAGAAAACTTTATAGCTTTGCATGCATACTGAAAAGAAAGACTCTGTCCTCTGAACCCAAATGCGTGAGGGTCATCGTGATCGGTGACTCCCAAGCGCGAGATCTACAACCCTTGCTAGCGTCCCACCTTCGCACCAGTGTGAATGTAAGCTGCCTTCCAGGAAAGGGGAACGGAGAAATAAGGGTGGAGGCTGAGAAATCTCAGGACTCTGAGAACTCAGTAGTTGCCCTCATGGCAAGTGGCAACGATTTCTACCTACGAGGAGGCAAAGTAGGCGCCAGCGAAAAGATCCTGACCACGGTTATGGGAGGAGTTGACGACTGTGGGCTAAAAACCCGCAGACGTGTCGTTGTTGGGATACTCCCAAGACGAGGTCCATCTCGCAATGCTCACGCGAGGAACTTTTCCATAAACCAACGCCTAGGAGATCTTTGTAACGCTGAAGGAGTCTTTTTTGTAGCCCCCTACCGCACCTTTTACGGGAGAAATAACCTGTACAAAAGGGACGGAGTGCATTTTTCGTTTAAAGGGAAAGCTGCACTCGCTAACATGATCAAGGATGTTGTGGAGCGGACCCAAAGAAGTGTCAGACCCCGAGTAAAGCAGGACGTACGCCAGTACACCCGCGTTGCTCCAGGAACGACCTTTTCTGAAGTCACAAAGAGGAAAGTGACCCCGCCACAGAGAAAGAAAGCGGGAAACGAGAGAGCGTAGGGAATCCGACAGTCGGGAACTCCATCAAAGTTCTTCTGTTTAATGCAAGGTCTATCAGAAACAAGTTTCTAGAACTTCATGGCCTCGTAGCAACAGAAGAACCGGAGATGATGGCCATAACGAATTCGCGGATAAAAACCTCAAGCCGAGATTTTGAAGGTAAATTCACGATTCCCGGTTACCAGCTTTTCCTGAAAGATAGGCCAGACAGAGAGGGTGGCGGTGTGATGTTGTATGTCAAGGATACTCTCAACTCGACGGATTGCAACATCGTATCCGACCATGAACTACTAGATGTTGACCTAGAGATTCGTCCTGCCAAATACAGGATCCAGGTGATTTATAGACCTCCTGCCCAACACGTTGAAAAGGACAGAGATCTGTACCAGCTACTAGGAGAACTTGTCAAAAACAGAGTGTGTATCGTCCTGGGTGATTTCAACACACAAGTTGACTGGGAAACCAGAGAGCCCTGTGGCGAGAACACACTACTCCTTGAGTTCGCGAACAACGAGTTCCTGACTCAATGGGTGAGAGAGCCAACGAGAGGAGACAATATCCTAGACTTGGTTTTCACCTCTGAGGATCTGAGGATGACATCTTTGAGGACCTCTCTGTTGGCGAAGAGGTCGGTGGCAGTGACCACCGACTAATTAGATTTGTAGTCAAAGTCCCGAAGGCAGGGCCTGCAACTAGTAAATCAAGGAAACTTGATTTGAAAAGAGCAGACTTTGCAGGTCTTCATGCTGGACTGACTGACGCAAGGCTAGAAGTGTGCGATGTTGTTGAAGACTCGTGGAACAGTTTTAAAACCACATTTATGAGTCTTCAATCACGTTTCATCCCTCTGAAATGTCCCCGTCGGTCTTATGTTCAACTAAAGTGTTTTAATCGCGAAATCGGCCAACTGCTTAAGGAGAAGAGAACTGTGTACCGGCAATTGAAGATCTCGGGCGACTTTGACGAATATCAAAGGCTAGCCAGGAGAGTGAAGTCCAGCATAAGGGCGGCTAAGCGGTCTGAGGAACTCCGGGTGGTGAAGCTCTGTAAAGAGAATCCCAAGGAGTTTTTTGGATATGTGAACAGCCGTAAACCAATCAGTCGAATGATTGGCCCTTTGAGAAATGAGGAGGGGGCATTAAAGCATTCAGATGCAGAAGATGCTAACCTCCTCAACGAATACTTCTCTTCAGTGTTTACTGAAGAGTGTGGACCCATCCCCCAGCAATCGAATCCTACTCGGGGAAAAAGCTGGAGGATATGGACTTCACCGAAGGGGAAATAAAAAAGAAGATCAGTGACCTAAAGACGAATCAGTCACCTGGCCCGGTTGGCTTTCTACCTAAAATGTTGAAAGAAGTGCGCGATCAAGTGTCACGACACCTAAGCGCAATCTTCAACATGTCAATCCGGACCTAATGCGATCCTAGAGACTGGCATAAGCCGGAGGTGACTCTTATCTTCAAGAAAGGAAACCGTAGCCAACGGTCAAACTACCGACCTATCAGTCTGACTTCGATAGTCAGTAAACTCATGGAAAGCATGATGGTGGATAAAATGACGTCGTATTTAGAGTCAAACTTGCTACTGAGGAGTTACCAGCACGGCTCCCGAAGGCAATGGTCATGCCTGACGAACCTTGTGGAATTCTTCCACTTCGTGTTCAATGAGCACGATCGAGACAAGGTGGTGGATGTGGTGTACTTAGACTTTCAGAAAGCCTTTGATCAGGTACCACACCGATGCCTTCTCCGGAAAGTGCGAGCGCTGGGCATAGACGGAAAAGTAGCCGGCTGGATCGAGAACTGGCTAAGTGGCAGACGGCAACGGGTGGTGGTGAATGGACAGGCCTCTGTGTGGGTGCCCGTTACTAGCGGGGCGCCTCAAGGTTTTGTCCTGGGACCACTACTATTCATCATCTACGTCAATGACATGGACGGTGACATGGTTGCCAAGATTTCCAAATTTTTCGACGATAACAAGCTTGGTATGAATGTTGCAAAGGATGGAAATACTGCCTGCCTGCAGGAAGATCTTAGGGAAGATTGGAGAGTGGTCAGACACGTGGCAAATGCCTTTTAACGTGAACAAATGCAAAGTGATGCATATTGGCCACAGAAACCCTCAATCTCAGTATATTCTTTAGGGCCCTGCTATTGAATCTACCAACACTGAGAAGGACTTGAGGGGAACAATCACTAGGGACCTGAAATTCTCGAAACAGTGCATCAAGGCAGAGAAGAAAGCCCAAAGGATGTTAGGATACATAAAGCACCCGTTAGGTTACCGTAACAAGGAGATAGTACTTTGTCTGTACAACTCCTTCGTTAGGCCGCACCTGGAGTATGCCGTACAATTTTGTAGTCCTTCGTTTCGAAAGGATATCGCAAGGTTGGAACGCGTACAAGCCAGGGCAACCAAGCTGATTCCCTCTATCCGACATAAAAGTTATGAGGATATACTAACGGAATTAAATCTGTTCTCGCTGGAAACCCGTAGACTGCGTGGTCAGCTCATCGAAGTTTTCAAAATACTTCGAGGGATCGAAAATGTTGACCCCTGGGATATTTTCACACTGAGTGAGAACAGAACTCGCAATCACGGCTTAAAACTTGAACTAAAGCGTTACAACCGCAATCTGTGTGGAAATTTTTTAACCCACAGTATCTGCGGTAAGTGGAACACAATTCCACTGGAAGTTGTCAACAGTGAATCTGTTGACCATTTCAAGTCAAGCCCTAGACAAAGTCTTGAAAAGTGGCCGTTTAGGGACGCAAAGCAATTGAGCAGCCATGTGCCTGCTCGTCCAAATGTACCCTCTTTGAAAGGACCGTAAGTTTTCCTAGGGTACTTTCTTTCCTTGTTACTCCTTGTTACTTTTGACTCTTTGTTAGCAGAAAAATATCATACCAACCACTGCAGCGTTTCTTTCTATTTCTTTTTGATCCTCAAGCTTCATTCAAGTAAGGGTTTAATTTTATGCAATAGTTTTCTCTGGATTTACGGAACTTTTGAAAGGCCTGTTAAAAATAAGAGGATCAATGCTTCTCTAAACTTTAATATGCTCATTGTTTTCACTGAATAATATTTGATGAATAGGATCAATGCATTGAGCATACAAGTTCCAGTAAGAAGTTCAAATTCCACTTTTTTATCCCAGTATTTTCGTTTCACTGTATTGTAGTATGATGAGATCACCTTCCTTGTTTATATCATAGTCTAAAACACTTTTGTTTTGCTTCTTTCAAAACTACCTCTCAAAACCTTTATATTAGGGATAGATGTCCTAGCCATCATGTTCTGGAATTGTAAACAAGGTATAAACATTTCTTTTATCTTTCCAATTGAAAGCTTTGAAACAATGAGCATTTTCAAAAGCAAGAATTTCATCCATTTTCAGGTTAAATGTTATTATATCCTTTGGTATTTCCTTACGATTTCTTCAAACAGTACCACATAGGTATGTTCAACGATTTAGCAACGTTTTGGCAAGTGTGATAGATGTATAGAAATTATCTATAAATAAGGTTGTGCCCACATAGATAATGATCCAACGCTCTTGATACAACAGTCTTTGCAAGCCCTAATCCTTGACTAAACTCATTCTGACAATAAAGCATTTCAAACGTTGAGTTTATCCTTCAGGAATACATACTTTGAAAATACTACAATCATATTTATGTCGTTTCTCTGGTATGAATTGCCTAAAATAGATCCTTACTCTGAATATTTTATTGTTTAATCAATAACTACATAGGCTCCAGGGCTATAAATAAAGCAAAAATAACTGATCAAATTCTCAAAAAGTGAAGCAATTTTTGTTGCTTGTTTGCGCTCGGCCCCTCCATATCGGCAAAATGAAGCGTTCTATGAAAAGCTTGATACCTATCTCTATCTGTGTTCTATATATGAAATAATATTTACAAATTATACTTTTTGACCAACAAAGATAAATTGGTAAAAGGAATCAGTCCTATGTATAAGGTAAGGACAAGAAATATTTTAATTTCATCATCATCCGTTGAAATCCATTTTTGTAGTCTCGCATTTTGGGTCACTACACTCTAGGTTATTTTCTGCTCACCTTAATAGGTAGTCTCTATAACCAACATTTTTATTATAATATCATATGTCTCAAATAGTTTATATACATCTACTGGCTATACTTTTCCTTCCAAAAACCTGGAAGCCCAAACTCGTAATTGTTATCTACTAGTAAAGGAAGTGAATGCACATTAGCATTCGCGCTTTTTCAGCCATGTGTCTCTTCTAAGGCTGAGGTAAGCCTACTTTGATGATTGGAAATGTGTTCTTTAACAGAAATTGAATTTATGTCTTGTCACTTTCGTCAATGACTATTTGCTAATCAGAATAATCACTTTGCTCCATTGCTTCACCTGAATTTTCATCAGATCTAGAATTTCTGAGCTCGATCCGTTATCTTGGGCTTTACTATAGATGTTTTAGACTAATAATAAAATTAACCATGAATTTCCTATTGAGTAATACAATACAGAGGTTTTGTCAATAAGTAATAATGATGAACTAAAACTATACAAAATGATATTTCCGCTAAAAATGAATACTATTTGAAAAAAGGGGAAAATTTTAGGGAGAAAAATAGTTTGGCCACGAAGGGACATACCACAACAGTGAGAATACCCACCGTTGTCCAGGCGTTTTCTTTTTGTTCCAATTTCTTCCTTAGATAATTTTTTAAATACTTACGTCTTCTCACGTTGCAGGCATGGTCTAACTTAAGTAGAGCCCTGTATCGAGCAATATTAATCGAAAGTAGACTGAATTGGAACGTGATTGGGAAAGGTATCAAAGCAACATGGATGACGTATCATTGAGGGGATTGTAAGAAAGGTCCGGTTCAAGAGGTTGATAGAGAAATGATGATGGGTCCGTGCATCAGGAAACACTACTCACATGCACCTCTCCTAATTTTAAGCCCGTCCTGATAGAAAGAAAGTGAGCGCTAAAGGCCTCATCCCTGGGCTAAAGAAAAAACGAACTCGAGCATAGATCAGTGGTTCAAAGCCGTTTTTTCCAATGAAAGTATATTTTATTGCCATTTTAAAATCCATGCCTTTGAGTCTAAAAGAAGATGGTAGAGGCACAGAATCAAAGCTATTTGAAGTCCTATGTGTAGATTGGGCATTTTCTGATGAGTTATAGCGCCATATTAACTCTAAAGTCTATGCTGCCGTCAACAATGAGATTTTAGAGCATTTATTGATTCAATTTGTAGACCAGCTTTATGCTTATGCTATCTTCCCTCAGCTTCATCGAAATATCTGAGTGCAAATGGAAATATGCGTCATGAAGACAAATTGTTAATTGTGATCTCTTGTACGAGATCATATTTTAAGGAAATCATAAAGAATCTGAAATGACAACGAACATTAACTTTCATTGTCCTCAACAAGCTTCATCCGTAAACCATTCGCTTTATTTAATTCTATTTATTCGTACAAGAGATTTTAGAAAATTTAAAAATAATATGAAAACAACTTTTATGAAGACTACATTTTTTAAGTTAAATAATGCCTAAAGATTATTTAAGGTTGTCATTATTATTACTAGTAGTTTTGATGCTCTTGTTGTTTGACTATCTTCTTTAAGACTTTTAAAACGGGAGGGAGCAATGGTGTTGGGTAGCCTATTTTATTAAGACTCGGTAAGGAGTTAATCTAGGTAATGGAAGTGAGAAGTACTTCTCTTGCAACTTTGCATTAGCATGAGGGTCACTTTAGAAAAATAGTCTTTTGTAACTATGACCGGGTCAAATACGCAACTTGTATTCAGGTAGTGTAAACTGCTACTAGGAAGTAGTTTACTCAGTACAAGGTGGGATGGAACCAAATAAGAATATTTTTTCAGTGTGAATTAAATAATGTACGAACTTTAGGAATCAAATTATCAAGGGGTTAGCAACTAAATGTCATAGAGAAGTAGCTGAAATTGCAATCCAATTTTACGAGCTTATATACTAATTTAACCCAAAAATTTATACTAATTAATTCTATTTTGCTTAACTATTCTGAGACCGACCTACAAAGTGGCGTAGATATTTCCTGATAAATGTCGTCTCCCGTCCTCATTTCCTCCTTCACTGGACAAACTTATAAAATAAAAGGTATGACTCAATTTTCTTGCCTGTCCAATGCACTTATTAACACTGCGATAGGTTTCGCTGAATACTTTTAACTTAAGTCGACTTTTATCAACTTTGAAGAGATTCCCCACAAATTTATCGCTCACTTCCTTATTGCCCTCAAATAAGTATGACAATCGCCATCACCTTGATCGATGAACTCGTATGCTTCAGTAGATTTATGAGCTTCCCCTCCCCTCTTGATATGTACCCTAATGCATTCAGGAAGAAGTACAACTGACCATTCACATTTGACCTTTTTCTACATTAGTAATTTGAGGCTGCAGTCTTTCCGCTATTTTCCAGCCCATTGAGATTTGAGCTTCAACCATGTTTTTTCAATACCTATATTAATTTGTAGCAGTGAATGAAGTTTGAGGTATTTATGGGATCTTTTTTCCATACATTTCTCCAATTACAGGCAAAATATTTCTTTTTGGTTGCAAAAGAATCATTAAAATAACGAAACAATTCTTTTCCCTCAAAAAGAGAAATGAAACGTTTACACTTTTGTCTTTCCTTTAGAGTATATTATAAGGCCACTCCTACTAATGGTATGACAAAGTCCGATATGGCAAAGTGGGAATATTCTGGTCTTCTATATATAACCATTTATTTTCTTTAGGTAAAGAGCGGGAACTCAAATATAAACTGGGCAAGATTATTACCTATTGACAGGGCAGAAATCTTCAGATCTCTTTTCTCCACTGATCGCGCGTTGACTTTAACTCGATTTGATGCACCTATTTCTTATCAAACATTTTCTGTTTCTGCTTAGACATGTATTTTTGGATTTTATAAGCTCAGGGTCCTACTGAATGCTATTCTTTTTAGATGTTCGCCCTGGAAGGACTTTGTGGCAGATGAAGTCCAATGAAACTAATTCTTTCTTAAAAAAGAGAATCATTATTTCGGCGTTTGACGTAAATTATTGTAATTTATTAGGATACAAAATATGTAATGCAATAATATAACGTTAATCTTGCATCTTAAAGCAATATTTGGTAGGAAAAATTCATAGGTTCGATGCTCTAATTAAAATTCGACTAAAAATTTATATCATTTATAGAATTAAATAGCTATTCATACCTGCCATATTAATCCCATCTATATCACCGAAGTGAATTCTGAGTATACCCCAAAAATAATTTGTACCAAATTTCGTTGATTCCTGTGAATGGATTAACTTATTCAATTTGTCTCTTTGCCATTGTTTCATACGACTCGTTATTCCTTCTGCATTGACAAAGTAAATTCTTTTTCTCTCACGTTTGTTTAAAATAGTATTTATAAGGATTTGTTTCAATACTTTCTATACGTTTAGAGGTTTACTCAAGCATTATAGTTTATGTTTTTGTATTCGTTTTTTTGTTTGGAAGGAAATTTCTTTTAAAGTTTATGGCCCTTATTTTTTACTTTTTTATTTATGATTTTATTTGCACCTTCTTAAATTTTTCTTGTTTTTATATTCTATTTGCTTTTTACCTTGTTATTAGCATGTGGGTTCCTTAGTTTCTTCCAGAACGCGAAAGGTCTGCAATGGCCAACCACAGTCCCTGATTCAGTCTCGTATCGTTGCCTGTTCACCTTATCGTAGCGCCCCTCTCACTTCCTTTGGTAGTCTGATTTAGCTCATTTCCTTTTTCCTCCTCGAGACCATTTTATTTACTCAACACTTAATCAGCCACTAAAGTTCAGCAAACGGAAGGATGTCAATATACAGACAAAAATGAGCACAGAAAAAATACAATGGCCAGCCAGCAAATCAATTTGCTGGAACCCTATAATTATACATTATATATTCCTACTAAGAATTTTCTTTTAAAAAATAACTCTAGATATGGAATCGAACTATTTAGCAGTAGCTTTCCACATCTCACCTACTGGTTAAATTTCACTATGTCCACAATCTCCTAACCCATTCAATCATTGGTTGTTTCTGTCTTAAACTTTGGTGTTTCAGTGAACATATTCGACATTTACAGCCATTGGCGAAGTAACAGTGGCCATAAATATTATAGTTTAACGTTAAACATATATTTAGAGATACAAACATTGCTAAGAAAATTCTAGCTGTGTTTTTTTTGTATGACTAAAGTTAAATTAATAAAAATACTATCAAAATGGAGCTAATAATTTTTAATCAACAATCTTTATTAAAGAAAACTTACAGCTACTCAAAATACTACATATATTTACTCATATTCTATCTCTATATCAAAGTAAACTTGATTTTTATCAAACTTTCTTTACGTTCACTGAATAGTTATGTATAGCTAAGTTCTCTACGTTTTATTTTTTTCATCTATATTACTCTACAAATTCTTTTTATTTCATTAATATACAAGATTCTTAACCCCCTAAAATAATTATAGTTCTTGTCTTTAATGTATTGTTTTGTAAATTTCTAATAGTCTTTGTAAATTCAGAAGTAGTTATAATTACTATAAAAAAGTTACACCAAAGGAAGAATTATAACTGAATATTAATAAACTAATTGAGTTTTTAAAATGCGTTGGTTACTCGTATTTTAGCTCTTGCTTTACTGGCATTAAATGAAAATTTTCTGACGTATCTTTGTTTAACAATTCGAGTTCTTTTTCGGGAAAATCATCTAACCTTTTTTCTTTAGGAAAGATTGTCCGCTGTTCTTTTAACTGCTTGTCCTTAGATTGTAAACTAGTTTTTTTAATAGTGCCCAAGGTTATAATTATTAGAAAAAAGTTGAACCAAAAGGAGAATAATAACTAAATATTAATAACCTAATTGAATTTTTTAAAATCCGCTGGTTACTCGTATTTTACTGACATTAAAATTGCAGTACTTTTTAGTGGAAAATCATCTAACCTTGTTTCTTTAGGAAAATTGTCCGCTCTCCTTCTAACTGCTTGCCCTTAAAATGTAAACTGGTTGTTTTATAGTGCCCAAGGCCACTGAGTAAAATATAATCACAAGAGGAAGTGTAATGCAATTGATTATCGGTTAGTTTTTGATTGAATAGCGAGAAAGATACAAAGTGTGCTGCGAGAATGGAAGATTAAGAGAATATGCACAACATATTTCTCCCGCAGACTAAGGTAAAGGTGCTTTTGTTTTGCACCTTGAGTTGTCGTAAGATAACATTTTCGATTTAGACCTTGCATTATGATGGGATAATTACAGTATTATCACACTTTGAAGAACTTTGATTCTGGATCACGTTAAGGGAAATGAAGTTCTAACAGCCTGAAAGAACAGCATACAAGTGGCCTGGGATTGCTCTAGATGAACGATGCGAGGCCGATGTTTAAAAATTTATTTACAAAATCTAACATCTAAGAATTGATTAAAAACTTATTTATGCCTTTATCACAACACTTAAGATGAGTAGCCAATAAATCTCAGTCGAGGAAAGTATAAAATGAACAGCCCAATAGCAGCACATGCATATGAATGAACGCAATGATTGTGAGGGTATAATATAAAAATGATTCACTTGAGTTAGCAACTACTCACAATGGCCAAAAGATCAACATTACTAAAGTCACAAAAACATTACTAAAGTCACTGTGGCAAACATAGGTGGCAGAAGAATAAGAATGTGTCTTTCTGCTTGGGCTATGTCCTAAGGATAAACGCGCGGTTATACATAACGAGGTGATGACGATATTTGGCGGGTGACAGGAGACAGATTGGTCGAATTCATTCATGGAAATACCTTTAGTAGCCCAGCGACATCGTCATACTAGAGAGTGCAGAAAAATTATTAGTTCGAAACATTCTCTCGTTTGGGACATCGGTATATGAGGTAATGACAACTAACGGCGGTGGTCCGGCAAAATTACAAGGACTAACTTGAATCTTATCGGTGGAGAAAGAGCTCCCGGTATGTATCAAGGCATACCCAGAAAGAAAGATGCTTTTAAAATAAATTTGGAGAGTCAAGTCTATGATCAGAGTCTTGGAACACAAATAAGTATTCGTGCGTAGAGGCTTTCGACTTTTTACTCAAGTAGGGTATGGTTGTGTTTGTTAAGCAATGAGGCTGTGGAGACTGAACGTTATTCTTCTTTTGCAATAAACTCTGTATCAGCTTCATTGCAGGTAAAATTTTAGGCGATATTTTAAATATTAAACATTGTACAAACGTGAAAATTGGTCCACTGAAATATCCTAGGTAGGTACATAGCTACCATTTCAATAGTAATGATAAGATACATAAAAAGTTTTGTTAAGTTATGTATTTTGATGAGGTTTCAACTGTGTCACGCTTTATTGCAGATGTACAAAAATGCCCCTGAAACGATGTCTTACAGCTACAGAGAAGAGGTGGATTTTTGCAGGTCTCGCAAAAGTCTTATCTATTGGAGAATTAAACCAAGAGCATGGTCGGGATACAAGAACATTGAAGGCATATGTGGAAAACCCCTTCACCAATCCAAGGCAAGATAAAGGTACGAGAAGAAGTGTATCCCAGCGTGACATCCGAAAAATAATATGACAGGTAAGAAAAGATCTAGATTTCACAAGTACTGCCATATTTGAAAGTGCTTGAGTTGCTCCTTTGTCCAGAAACATACGGTCTAAGTTCCTTAAAGAGACGGCCAGAAGTGTTGAGTGCATCGCTAGATCCATCCTGAGCAAGAATCATAAAGAAAAGCGTATTGATCGGGCACTGAAGTATGTACATGAAAATCAATTTCCAAGATATCCTCTTCACAGATGAGGCTAGAGCTACTCTGAAGGTCCCCGACGGATGGTCCAAAGTTTGCGTACCCCTTTCAACCTCTCGACCCAATCGATTTCGGCATAAACTACGAGGTGGTAGTGGAATGTTTTGGGCGGAAATTATATTAAATGAATCAGTCAGACCTACTCGAGTTCCAGAAGGCGTCAAACTCAACAGCAACTCCAACACGGCGTTTTAGAGGAGCATTTTGCAGCAGGGTTATATGATCTGCCACTCTCACGTCGACGATGATTGATTTTTATGCATGATAATGCTCCTTCGCATTCAGCGAAGACTACAATTTCGTACATCGCAACTTTGGGAATCGCTGGCCAATCACTTATGACCTGTCCTCCCTGTTCTCCTGACCTAAACCGTCTCGAACAGTTCTGCTCGATCAGGAAGAGGAAAGTGTATTAAGAAGGTATCCAGTTTTCATCGAAGAAATGCCCTGTGGGAAGAGAGAAAAACAGTTTCTGGTACCATAATATCTTCCCAGAATAGTCCGCTAACAGCTTTTGTGGACAAAAGCCAGTTCAATGGCATTTTTAAACAAGGACGTTACGTAGACAAATAGAGTTCAGCACCAACAATTTAATTGTGTTTGTTTCATAACTTTTGCTACTATTCTTTGGTAGCGTGTTTCATTATTACAATAAAATGGTAATATAACAATAATAGTTTGTTCCTTACCTTAAATTGGCATTTTCGTTCAAGTGCAATAAAACGCGATAGAGTTGGAAGCACATCAAAATACATAACTGAACATAAATTTGTATGCATCTTATCAATACGATTGAAATGTTAGCTGCGTACCTATCTACCTAATATATTTCATGTTTAATATTCAAAGTATCAGCCAAAATTTGACCTGCAATAAAGCGTGATACACAGTTTACATGGACCTTATCTCTATTAAGGTGACACGGAGTTCTCTTTTATCATAGCTCCATTATGTGATTGATTAAGTAAACTTTGCAGCTGGTTAAGTATAGGAGTGCATTCATCCATATTGCATTTGATCGAAGAGATATTACTTGAAAACCACTCCTTTAGCGATAAAGGATAGAAATGTTCATGTCTGATAAATGGCTATTTCGAGTTAATGGAGTGCTGAATTCCGAGCTAACCGAAGAAATTCTAAGGCACAACTTCATTGCCAAGATCTTTGTATTGCACTTAGTTATAGACTAAAGTGTTTTTCAAGCCATTAAAAAATATTCGAAAAAATTAAATATATTGATCTGGAGTTACATTTATTTTTTAGAATGTAGCATATTAAGATGATATTTTCCCCAAAATTTAATCACTATTTCACCTGTTGTCCTGAGAGAAGAACATTTTGTTGGAGAAATAAGTGATTTTGTTTGAAAAATTATTCTTTCTTTAAAAATGAATTGAAAAACTTTAAGTAATTTTAATATTATGTAGATTTACTGACACACTTTTTTATCAGGAATGGCGTAACGATAAATTCCAATCCCTGATATAGATTTAGGTGTCCGCCTTTTTTTCAATTTAATGAAATAAAGTCGATCAAAATTCAAACATCATCATATACATTTTTTAAAGAAAATAAATATAATTGTAATGAATGCAATACAAAAAAATAATTGGTTTGTTTAGTGGTTCCTTCTATATATGGCACCGCATACATATATATGTAATGTTTTAATTTAATCGAATGCCTGTGTATTTCCACTTTAAATCTAACTGAATAAAATGAATATCAACTATGATGATTTTCTTTTTATTGTACGCTATGAATAATATTTGTTATTATCCAAATTGAGAGGAACGCTTGTGCATAATTTATGATAAAGTTTGTTGCTTCTAAATTTCTGTACAAATCATTTTATTTATATTATTTCAATTCATAAGCTGATATGATGAGATTAATTTATTGAGTTAAGGAATAAGTTCTTGCCGTTTTAACAAATTTATTCATTACCATTAAGAATTTTAGAAAAATTTTGAAAGAAAATAATAATATGTAATTTAATCAATAATGTATTCTCCGTTGTTATGTACGGCTTCTTCCCAACGTTCAACTAGTTTTTCGATGCCTCCGTAATAAAAAATCTCAGGATTTTGACTCGAACAATTCGTCTAAGCAGGTTCTTAATTTCACATCAGTATTTAACGAAACTCCGCGAAAATTGTTGGAGAGCGATCGGATAGATGGAAATCCGATGGAACCAAGTCTGGCGAATATGGAAGATGCGGCAGGATTTTCCAATTAAGCGTTTGGATGGGGTCTATGGTCATATTGGCAATGTGAGGACGAGCATTGTCGTGTTGCAGAAGGACTCCATAACGTCTATAAGGTCGCATTTCACGAATAGCTTCGGCCAGTCGATACATTTGTTGAACGTAGAGTTTGGCATTGGCAATCTCATTGTTCGCAAGGAGCTCATAAAGAGTAATGCCTTCACACTTTCACCATACACACAGCATCGTCTCTCGTGGATGAAGTCAATGCTTTAATCGCAGAAGTGTTTATTTATTGGGGCTAAGTTATTGTTTTCGATGGTTTATGTTGACCTAAACACACCACCTTTCGTCGCCTGTGATGATGCAAGGAAGAAATCTCTCCTTATATCCACGAGTAGCCTTGTAACGAGCAAGCGAACTTGCGGCAATCGTGGAGCGTTGAAGTTTGTTGCTTTGGCTCAAAGCGTGCGGAAACCATGCATCGAGTTTTTGAACTTTTCACATCGAATGAAGATGATTCACTACTGTTTTCTGATCACACCTCAATTGTACAGCCAATTCTCAAGGCGATTGACCAGGATTTTCATGAAGAAGGTCGTTCAATCGATCTTCATCCACCTTAATGGGCCGACCAAAACGTTCTTCGTCATTAAGATTTAAATGACCGTTTTTGAAACGTGAAAACCACCATTGAGCTGTCCTTTCTGATAAAGCATTCCCTCCGTACACAGCAAAAACATCGCGAGGAGCTTAGGCTGCGTTTGCATTGTGCTCGTCTCGATTGAAAAGGAATAACAAAAAGTGTCAAAAATGCGCCTTTCTTTCAACTTGACATTCTATTTTGAGGGTACAGTACAAAAATTAAATTAACACAACTTTTAAATAAACCGCAATGACTTATTATTCAACTTCAATACGTAGCCTAAGCATAAGCCTAATAGTCTGCGCTGTTAAGAGACGAAGCCTAACCTTTTCAAACTTTGCTCTCATTATTAATTATTGTTTCTTAATATGTGCACAAATAACGCCAACAAAACTTAAATCAACACAACATTAAAAAAAATGCAAGAACTTATTCCTTAACCTAATATTTAACAGGAAAAATATGCATAAAATGCAGATATGGCAACTGATATGGTGAGGGATCGAGAAGTTAAAGGTTTGCATTTAAGGAACTTTTTAGTCACGAGCGGCTCTACATCTCACTCTGTCTCTCGGTAAGTTGGTTGTCCTCGTTTTCCTTTTTTTTTGTAATAACAACATAACTATTTGGCGTTTAGAACGGAATTTAAAACCCTTATGTTGTTTTACATTGCCTTTTGAATGATATAATTTCAAGGTCCTCCCAAGGTTTAACTGGAAATTATTTTGTTTTTGGCAATAATATCATAACTCTTCGGGAAATCTTATGTTAAAGTTTTATGCTTACAGATTTTTTGTACAAATATTTTATTTACATATGTTAATTCAATGCATAAGCTGATATGATGAAATAAATTTATTTATTAGGAAAAATATGCATAAAATACAGATATGGCAACTAATATGATGAAGGATCAGGAAGGAAAAGGTTTGTATTTCAAGAATTTTTTAGTCACGGGCAACTACATCTCACTATGTCGATCGGTCGGTCAGTCGTCCCCGTTTTGCTCAAAAACCTAAGAAACCATGGGATATAGAATTGGAAGTTTATCTTCTCATGCATAAAAACATATTTGGCCCCGATAAATACACATATCGCAATACAATGATTTAACCACCTACATACTTCAAAAGTGGTGGCACACAGACAGGGTGAAATACGTCTCAAAATCCTCGTGTAAAATAAATTACTTTCAATATATATTTACATGGAAGCATTAGAACTATTTGGTGAAAATTACTTTCATTTGACCAGAAAAGTTTAGACCATTGTTTATTTAGAGAAAAGATTGTAATCTTTGGCCACTGCTGAAGGTATTTTTCGGTTTATTTCAGATATATTAGTTTTTTCTTGCCTTGCATCATTTTATCATTTAAACTGTATGTCTCTTGTTAAGTGTTAGGAGGATATTTTCTAATTTGGTTCTATCATGAATTCCCTGGCATGTTCAGAACATGTTTTCTAATACTGTTCAATTGAATTAAGCAGCTCTACTTCACTTTTTTAGCTTTATTTTCTCTTGCTGCAGTTGTAATTCAAGTTTACGCTGTTATTGCTTCTTATTTATTCCGCTCATTATTCCTTTCCTTCTCGATCTCTGTAATGCTAGTTAACCAAGCATTAATGGCTTGGTTAACAGGCCCTAAAAGCCATTTTACATCGAAATGTGACACCAAGCGACCCAAATACGGATCTAAACCTAATAATATATTACCAGACAAGGAAAACAAGTACTTACATCATGAATAACCGCTGTCACCCTCTAACGAGCAAACTCCAGGCAACAAATGACTGGTACGAGTCTTCGTGTAAAGTAGTGACTGCGAACACCGCAATTCCAAGTAGATCAACGTGAACCCCACAACCCTGTCGAGGTGACTGAGTGCTCGCTTATAGGATGGGACATATAGAAAACATTCCCTCTCTCACTGCAGTACCTTCACCCGTGTGACGCTATATAAGAACACCTCCATCATCCTGAGAATACAAAACTACAGAAGATTGCGCATGGCCGAAGCCCTCATTATCCAAATGAAGAAACCAGAAATTAATTTGCAACGACACCCCATAACCATACTTCCGACAACTCGGTGTCTCCGCGTTGACTGCCGCTAATAAAAAATCTCAATTCCCTTTACCTATTGAACATTATGTGAACTAAAATTTTTCCTTGAATATGTTTAGTCATTGTGCAGCGCTTATGTCTGAAAAAGTCAATTATTCTGTATCTCCTATGATTTAAACGTTAGTTTGTATTAAAAAAATTCTTTAACTGTGATTGGCCAATTTTGTATCCCTTATGTCCAAATAGAGAAACCTACAGTATCTATGTTTTGAACATTAGTTTGTCCTTAAAGTTTTCCTAATCTGTGATTGGTCAATTTTGTATCCCTTATGTTCAAGTAGAAAAGTATACATAGTGAGGCATTCTGTAAGTCATTCTATTTCCTTTCCTAACAGGTACAAGATGGCTAAAATCATCTTGATCCCAAACGGAAACAAGCCACCAGACCAGGTGGCTAACTATCGGCCGATCTCTCTCCTCGATATGCATGGCGAGATCTTTGAAAAGATCATAGCTAATAGGCTACAAGCTCAACTGAGCGAGTTAGGAACGCATAAGCCCCAACAACACGGGTTCCGCCATAAAAGGGGCACACAAACATCCCTGACGCTCCCAACAGAAAAGTAGCCTATCGCCAAGCGAATGGGTACTATGTAGATATTGTGTTGAGGGACGTAAAGAAAACCTTCGATAAAGTCTGGCTGGAAGGACTTCAATACAAGATTCTGAACCTTCAGCAAGACCCAATCCTGGAGAGGATCCTTTTAACTTTGTCATGGACAGAAGGGCATGATCGAAGGATACAGAGGACCTTAATTAGAACTCAAGCCCGGCGTTCCACAGGGAAGTTGCCTGACCCCACTGCTTTACTTGGTCTTTACCATCAACCTCTCAACACCTGTTCATAGGAGCACGAATTATCTGCAATTTGCAGATGACGTCACCCAGATTGTTCCGTGCCCGGTGAAAAAAGGAAAGAAAAAGGCAATGCGCACGATAGAGGATTTCAACAGTGTATATATATATATATATATATATATATATATATATATATATATATATATATATATATATATATATATATATAGCAGGAATATGAAGACCCAGGTGATTATACTAACCATTTATTGGCCGGACGTTTCGGACCTTTACTAGGACCATCTTCAGCGACTATATCGTCCAATTTATAACAATAAAAGAATGCATTAAAAAAAAAGCGGAAGAAGGCAAGGTAAGATACTAAAATGGCCAATAATTAAAATTAAAGTAAAAACACTAATAATATATAGAATTAAATAATATTACCCAGTGGTATTTAAAAAAAAAATAATAGAAACTGAAATTATAACAAACTGACTTGATTATCACATATTAGAAGTTACTGATGTAAACAAAAAATAACATATTATGTTAAATTGTAAAAACACACACAAAAAAAGACAAAGAATCCGAAGACAAATCAGAATGAACAAAGGGACTGACCTTTAACGTGGGAGTTGAGAAATCAACTAACTAAACATATAAAATTACTGACGAAATTTATTCGGTTGGTCGGTTGGCTAGTTAATTTATTGAACTGTTGGTTGGTTATATTGTGAATAATTTAATTGAGGAGGCGTAATTATTTAGGTTGGGATTTATTTTAATGATATATAGTGACTCTTAGATTTTCAAATCGAGAGAAGTAAAGGCTGAAGATAATATAGTAAATGAATTAGAATTAAGAGGATGATGGTAATACTCTGAATGTTGCCTGATGGAAGAGGCTTCAGGTTTAGAAATGGGAATACCAGTCCTATGAGACAAACCCAAGTGCTTCTCGATCCTGCAGTTAAATTGTAAGCCAGTTTGGCGTACATAACGACTGTGGCAGGTCGTACATGTATAATTTTAAATTATACAGGATCGCAAGCCCAAAGGGATTGGCTCCTTATGGAGAAAAAAGGAATTTAACGATACAGGGTTGAAGTTTATACAAATGAATTGGCATTGAGGGAAATGGTTTTTGATGGTAGAGAGAAGGAGTTTGTTAAACTCGGATGTTAAATGCTCGATATAGGGTAACTTAATGAAAACCTTCTGTTTAGAAACAGTAGTAAGTAATGGTCGAGTATAGTATATTTTGGAGAGAAATTTGGATACTAACTGGTCGAAGATGAAATCAGGGTAATAATTAAATTTTAAAAAATCCTTTAAATAAGTTAGTTCTTCATGAAACGATATCCAGTTAGAGCATATATGGTAGGCTCTAAAAATTCAGCTTTTAATACTGGGTAATTTAAACTTACTAGAGAGCTACTAAAGAAATGTGTACCTAATCTAGGGTGGTAGGTTTTTTGTAAATGGATGTATTGTAAGAGGAACCTGTTCGGACAACGTTGACATCCAAGAACAAGATTTTGTTGTCCTTTTCTGTTGCCATAGAAAACCTTATGTTGGGAGGTTGTTGGTTAATATAATTTATATATATATATATATATATATATATATATATATATATATATATATATATATATATATATATATATATATATATATATATATATATATATATATATATGAAAGAAAACACAGTGATAGGATTAATTTATTCGCGAAACCAGGTTTCGACGGAAGCCTCCGTCATCGTCAATCGTTGGAATACTAATACAACTGTCATTTGCTATACTGGTCATCAGGGCATCTAACTTGCTTAGTAGCAAATGAAAGATGAGCCTTTTTGTTATTTGATCAGATAAATCGCTTCCTCGTGGGTGTACCATCTACTTACTCCAGCCTTGGTAGGAGAATTTGCCTATATAAACTAATGCAACATATCTCACTAAAGTTTCGAGCTAGTCCTGAATGCGACTCAAAACTGTCTTTCTTCAAAACTTGAGTAATGGATCTCTCTCTTCTACTTTGACATATTACTTGGCCTACATGTTGATTTACAAGCCTACATATTTTTTTCATATCTTTCCAAAATATAATCAAGTAACGTTTTGAGCGTTAGACAGTCTCAGCAAAGCTTTAAATTGACGGACCTTCTTAGTGGCGCGCTTTTTAAACACCTTACAAACAGAGAAAGATACCTGATATCATTCTTAGTAATGATACCTTAGCAAGAGTTAGCAAGATATT
The DNA here is from genome assembly GCA_963969495.1 of Ceratothoa steindachneri. NCBI lineage: Eukaryota > Metazoa > Arthropoda > Malacostraca > Isopoda > Cymothoidae > Ceratothoa > Ceratothoa steindachneri. The sequence continues at coordinate 86,941,084 of OZ018330.1, read as the reverse complement.
AAAATTAACTTAAGTACTATGGGAACAATTACGGTTTTCTCTATAAGTAACCTAAGCGTTCCGATCATTTTTGACACCAGTTTTTTCTAGTAAATTGTATATAAATGATAACTTTCTTTTTTTTTATTTCAAGTTGCAAAAGATTAAACCATACGTACTTTATGCCCATGTACCAATTTTAAAAACTTAAATTTTTTACTGGCGAAGTTAAGGGCGTTAATATATCTTATAGGTAAAGAACTTGTATTTTCTTAGGGTGAAGAAGCCACGTATAAGAGTGATAATGAACATCCATCATACTAGAGCGAAGGACACGCATCTCAACTGTGTTGACATCTTTTGTCACCATGGCTTTGTTGGGTTGAGTTAGGTAATTAATTATACTCATCATTTTGCGCCCCCCCCTTTTTCCCTTTTTATTTGGCATCGAATTCTACTGACCAGAGAGTTAATCTTGCATCAAACCAGAATGAAAATCCCTGGTAAATACTTGGTGCCTCAGGGTGGGTTTGCATTGTATTGGAGACGAGGAAAGAGGCTCATTGGATGGTGAGTATGGTTTCGAAACCCATTCGATGCTCTTCTGATGGAAGAGAGATTTGTATATGTGTTTGTTGAGAGAAGAAAGAGGAAAAGACCGCTGTGATATTATTTTCATGGTTAGGGTTGTGTGAGTACATGCTTTAGACTCGATGCACCCAAAGATTGGTGGTCTTTTCTTGCAAGAGGCGAATTTTGGCATCCGCTCTCCTCGAGATTTGAACCGGTCCTTACCGTTCGATGTCCAAAGTCTTTGATCGACTTTGCTCTTCATAGGATTGGAGAATAGCGCGCGTCTCTGGGATCGTGATCACGCATTGCTGAAGGTTGAGTGAACACGTATCGCTTGGTAGTGATGAATAAGTATATCTATTGGTGTTCTGAACACAAAACTCAGAGACAATACGCTTCTCACTGGGGCTGTTGAAGAGACAGCTCTTGGTGTCATGAACAGGTATCTCAAGTGGTTGATGGAAAGTTACGGAATTAGAAGTGATAAACACGCATCTCTGGATGGATATTAGATACGTTTCTAATGGGTTCACGAAAATGACTCTCAGTAGAGCGAATAACTATAACTTCAGTTTGGAGAAGGGCAAGTAAAAGAAATTCATACTTGATCCTGTGCATATCCCCCGTCAGGTTTTCGAGGTAAAATTATCTCAAATAATAACTGACTGATGAGGAAGTGCTGACCCTCTCTTGGGTTTGAACTGTCAACGGATGGATTCCGAAATCGTATAAAACCTGCGGTGGTGTTAAAGAAAGATGTTACAAGTTGTACACATCCTTGTAAATCATGAATTGTTGGTGGCGTCATATTATTTTTACCCCCAGTTTGACAATGTTTGTATAATCGGTGAACGTTTCTTCTCTTATTTACAAAGGAACATTATCTGAATCAGATTCAGAAGATGGGAGCCTGCCTACGGCCTCCTAGGTAAACTCGTCATTCTCTTCAACATCAAATTTTTTATCATCCTCCAATGTATCCTCATTTACATAGGATTCCAAATCTGACGTGAAATCTTCAAAAATCAACATGCATTTGTCGCCTTTTGCTCTCCATCTTCTATTTGAAATTTATAAAATACACTTTAATTTAAATATGAATTGTTACAGGCTTAACTTCACTATTTAGCTGAAAAAAACGTAATATTGTTTATAAACTATAACATTTACTATTCAATTTAGGTATGCCTATGCCATGCATTCTCTAAGTTGTATCACTTTGTATATGCTAAGATGTAGGTCCATTAACTATTTTAGCTCGTAAAATAATTTATACTAACATATAATATAGGAACATATAAAAGCTTAAATAAACTTTTCTATGTTATTGCATAATATGTAAATTTAAATTGATTATAAATGTTCATTAATGTTTAAAAGTATACATAAAATATTAATAGTTGTGTTTAATCTTGTTGTGTTGTGCTACAAAATATGTACAAGAAATTTTTTTTTAAATACCAAATGGTAAATTGCTATTCATGAAAAACTTATCTTAACCATTTTAAATCTAATAAGAATAATAAAATATATTAAAATTATGTTACTTTCTTTGCAAAATTAAAGGTATTTTGATATTTTCGTTTTACACTTTGTCGAGATGTAAAGGCAATTACACTCACGTTGCAGGTGGCCGAAGGACGACCGGATGCGCAGAAATAGTGAGGGGGGACAGTGAATCCTTCTTGGGTTCGGAAAGTTTAAAGCGATTAAATCTATGCTAGAGCGTATTCAGTGGCCAGGGGAGTTCGTTAAATGCCAAGTTTCATTCAAGGTTATTGAAAGATTAAAACCAAAATAAGGTTTAATTAAAATAAAAACAAGATAAATATGGAAATATGTACATGCATAGGGATAAATTGAGAAATGATGACGAAATCACAGTGAATAATAACACAATGAATTAAGAGAAAATCAGGGGATAAATGCTTGACTCAGTTAGAAAGGAAAACAATGACAAAAGGGGATAATCTTCGGGACGGAATATAAAATGGGAAAATGCTTTTACCTTGTAGACTTCACTCTCGGTGATGCGGGGTGAAACCAAAGCTCGGATTCTTACAGGATGAGATAATCTTGCGGCACGAGCGAGGTTATCTCAACGGCAGGATTGGATTACTTCGGGCACGAGTGAGGTAATCTTGAATACTGGGCAAATTATTCTTTAAAAAAGGAAGCAAGATGCTCTTAGATGCGGGAATAAGTAATCTCGAGCGAGGGGGCGAAGAAATCTTGAAAACGGGATGAGATGAGTGAGTCGCGCAATTCTCCGAGGAAATGCCGCTTCGAGAATATGCCTATTTACTGCGGCCAAAATTCATGGCAATTAGTCTAGACGACAAGACGAGGTGTATGTATCTTCGCGGAAAGCGGGCGGTACTCTCTCTTGAGTAACGGGAGACTTCACATTAAATACTCAGTTGGCTTGCTCGGTAGAAGGCCTCCAGGGCATGGCAGTCGCTTGGGAATATAGTGGCGCCGTTCTTCATCTAGCAGACGAGATATGGGCTTGGAAAGACGTTCGTTCAGGAGGCGATCCTCGCCTCAAAGTATGGGTTATTAGCTGGAGACTCGTGTCTGCGCAGGATTAGTATTTCTGCGGGGCATGACGTCTCGGTGAAGTCGTCTCAGCGAGGGATCGGTCGGCGTAAGCATGCATAGCTCTGACCAGTCGCGTTGTCTCTTCCCGCGTGAGAATTTCTTTCCTGCTTAAGGCCGGTTGGCCTTTACTCGCCGGGGGGGAGGGTCAAGGTAGACCTTGGAGGTCGTCCTCTCACACACTTGTTTCACGTACGACTCTTAATGCCTTTTAGCACAGAATGATTACATATATGATAAGTTTCTCTCCCAAAATCATTGTCAAATGCTTTAACAACATTCTATTTAGGCAGTGAGCATAATAATACAGTTTTTTGAGATCTTTTATAAGCTTTATCCTTGGTATTGTTTTTTACAGCCCAAAATGAAGATTGTAAATTGGTACATTTTAAATCTTAACGATGTTTCACAATAATAGCTCTTCCTTTGCTGTTTACAACGCTATATTGAAGGTTAATTTCAAAATGAATCTTGTGGAATTTTCATTAATCAGGATTTGGTAGCAACGTTAATACAGAAAGTGGCAGTGGCTGAGGTTTACCTAATGATGCACGCAGCGAAGAATGATTACTAAGCCGTTTCCTTGATCTCCTTGAATGGAAAGAATGGGAATTAGAATAAAGGGAAAATTTTCACCTGAAATTTTGAGTAACGTCATGCTATTTGGAATTTAGGAAGTTGTATCCTAAAAAAAAATTACTAGTTCAAGCGAACGTAATAAAATGAATTTCTGCTGCATATCATAAGTTTGGATTCCGCCTGACGAGATGATTAATCTGAAAGGACTTTTTGTTGTTTTATTATTTCTTTTCACCATGCTTTCCTTAACACTTACCAATATAGTTTTTCTTTCTCAAGTTATCTCATTTCCAATGTTAGAATTTTTTTATCTGCTCCTAGGTCTAAGAAATCTTAAAAAATAAACGTTTCCTATTTACATAGGTTTCTGTACATTTCTTGGCCTTTTGAACTGAAAATTTCGGAAATCACAATTTTGACCTAGAATGGGGGAAACATTTTCACATGGAATATTTTATTGAAATTAGCTGATGGCAACAGTTCTTGGTTCCCTCAAATCATATTTTGTCCGATAACAATTTAACTTTACAAGTTAGAAGAAGAAACTTGTTGCGATATTAAAGTGTTTTTAATCGTTTTCTATCTTATATGATTATCATAATCTTGGAACATGAAAACGACACATTGATAAATACAAAGATTTCAGAAATATCATAAAATTCGTTTTCTTACACTTAAGGTAGACAACGCGCCTTATTCGTGACGAATATTTGAGATTAACATTTTGTAAAGATTCTAACAATGAAATATTAAAAGCATTACTTGATGATTAATTACATAATGACATTAATTACATATTTAGTTTGGTTCTTTAAGCTTTAAAAGCGGCGTCTGCCAAATTTCGCAGTATGACTGAAAGAAACAATTTGATTGGCATCGGCTTTTATGACATGTTCAAAGTCGCTCACTGATTATCTTGACCCTACTCTCACCAATGTTATTCACCGCTTCCAGATTTTCTAAATATTTGGAAGATTTTCTGAAATCTTCATTCTAGAGTTAAGACATCACACGTTCCAAAAGACACTCGGAAACTATCTTAAGTATGTCCAGTAGTAAATACGATTCAGAAGCGATAAGAGAAACCAGAGTCGTCTTATTTGTGACTGTTTAAATTAAGACTTTCCAATTCTAAAGCAGGTTGGCTTGTCACTGGCATGTAACAGCAACAAGAAAGTTCTTCAATGTGAAACTCACTTTACGGTTGAGAAGGGAAAATCGTACGACTGCCTGTGTTTCGTAGTATTTGCTATTTTCAGACTTGTTAAGTACAGTATCTACCTGCTCTGGATTAATTTTTCTATACTTTAGCATGACATGGAGGAGACAAACTTTTCAGGGGAGTTTCGGTAGCAGACATAGACTTGATCCTTAGAGGAGTGTTTAACAGTGCAAGCAAGGTTTTGAGTCTTTCCAGCTTTGAAACATGTCTTTATCCTACTCAATTTTATATATAGAGCATAAGCAATTTTATGGGGTATAACTTTCTTCCGAACCATCTAATATGATGAATAGCGCCTGGTTGACTCCAGATATTCATTTCCCATTAGTGGAGACGCAGGAGAGTCGTGGGAAAGTTATTTTTTATTATTATTATCTTCCTTTAGTTTACAAGTCTGCATTCTCCAGGCAACCGGTTCTAAACCAGAAACCTAAGCATGCTTGGCTATTTCATGATTATTTGATGGAAAAGGCCCTCCTAAGGAGATGTGCAGTGGAGAGGAGGGTGGTTTACTGGAGTTCATAGATTTTCATGCTGCCAGGGCAGCCTGATGCGAGGTGGTCTATGGTCTCATCAAACGTTCTACACAAACTGCATTTGTGGTTAACATCCCTCTTTTTCACAATGTTATATCGGTGCCATCGTGTAAGAAGACTTTGGTCCTGGGATAGTATGATAAAGCCTCTGTTTCTGACTTCAGTCCTGTAGCTCATAGCCAGTTAGTCTCTGTTTCTGTTCTACATCAGGTTGTTAAATTCGTTGAGGGTATTTTCCATGGGTGTTCTTGGTTTCCCATCTGGATTTCAGTGGTTGTTGTCCACAATGTTTGTCTTTGGCCTTGGTTTGACGGGCATAGTTTGTGATTGCTCTTTCTTCTGCCGGGGGAACTGAAGGCATCCGGAGCTCCTGAGTGAACATAAGTGCCTTTTTGCTGATGGATTACAACGTCTGTCCTTGTCATGATCCTTAACAAAATGGAGCAGATTGTCCTGTGCTTTTTGAAGGTACTTGTCAGTTCCAATGGTTTTGTAAGAGAGTTCAATTTAGATGAGTCCTATACCTACTTCCATTCTTGGCAGGTACATCCTATCTACATAACATTTTGGGTGATGCATTCAATACATTGTAAGAAGCTTAGGGGTTTTGGGGTATAATTTAGCCAGCTCTTGCATCTTCTATTAGATGATGTTGAAGCTATATGTAACTAATTGAACTGCTAATGTTTTAATGGCTTCCAGCTTGTTTCCAGAGTTGAGTTCTGATTTATGAACCATTCGAACTCTACGATAGTACTACTTTTTGATCTGTTCTTTCTTTTTGTTGTGTTCTACTTCGTCCCCCCTCTTCCCCCTAAGGTTTTTCATAGGTACCCACTTGTTCGAGGTCACAGATGACTGTACGAACATCAAGTATGATATTTGATGAATTAGTTAGGTTGCCCTTCTTGAAAGTGGCCTAGGCGCACTTGTCCAGTCTGAACTCCATTCCAATGTTATCGCTGAAGGCTTTGACAATTTAGAGGAGCCCAGTCTGTACCTCATAATTTTTTCCATATGACTCCTGGTCATTCATGTAGAAAAGGCGGCTTACCTTGCCTTTCCTGTGTTAGACTAATAACCAGTCCTGTTCAGGAGCATGCTAAGTGGGTTTAACGCAAGGCAAAATTGTAGGGGAGGGGTAGTGATTCTTCCTGTTATATGCTACTTTTGATGTTACTAGGCCTAGATGTTATTGTGCCCTTGCCATGGTTGAGTTGAAAGATGGTTTTCCACGTTTCATATTTTCCTGCATGAAGTGAGTGATAGTTGGGCAGATTTTGTAGACCTCGAGGCTTTTAATTATCCAGGTATGTGGCACGCTGTCGAAGGCCGTTTTGTAGTCAATCCATGCAAGTAGACCTTCACCTAAATCCATTCTATTTTGGGAAGTAGATTTTTATTCTCGAGAAAGGTGTAGGTTCTTTCTGTGATGATAGAGGTTAATACCTTGTACATTATTGTTAGTCATGTAATTGGCCTGTAGTTCTTAGGGTTACCCGTGTCTTAGTTCTTTGGTAAGAGGAAAGTGGTACCTTTTGTTAGCCATTCTGGGGCCTGTTCTGGATGTTTCAGGATGTTATTGTAGGCAATAGCTAGCTCTTAATGTAGGTATTTTCTGGATTTTTCAGGATAATATTATAGGCAAAAGCTAGGTCTTGATTGGCCACACAATCACACTCAGCTGCCTTCCAGTTACTGGTTTGAAGAATGGCTTTGGCCAGGTCTTGTATCCATTTGACATTTTCATTATGAGTCTTGTCATTCTCCCATATGTTACTCCAGAAAGTCTCAGCCTCATTTACTGAGGGCAAGTTCTGGATATCAATTGACTTCTTCCCGATTTCTCTAGAGAATTTCCTGGCGTTATCTTTAAGCATTCTTTTCTGCCGGAAGAAGTTAGCTCCTTTGATGTATCGTTTCAGTCGTTGCGCTTTGGCCTGGAGTTGTCATCATTGTCCTTTATATCAAATTTTCTCTTGATCTTCTTTCCTTTGGCATCTTCAACTTTAACTTTATCTTTCTGAATCTCCTCAATGAGAGAAAAGTTTACTCTTAGTTTTGAGAGTTTTTTTCTATTTTGTCTTTACATGTTTTTTGGGGCTGTTGGCCTTGTTTCTTTACTTCCCTTGGGTCCATTTTTTCTGAGATGGCCCAAGTCGTGGCATACATGAGGTTGTTGTTCTTGGTTACAGTGAGATTATGATCTGCGTTGATGTTATTTAGAGCCAAATTGGCCTGCTTTAGGGTGTCATAAACAATTGTGTTCGTCTTTATCTTCTGGACTGGTGTCTACCTATCATGGTCATTTCTTTTACTATCTACTATTTCTGTCGGATGAGGTTTTGTAGTTCAATAGTTTTGGGGTCATTCGGTGCCTGCCGTTCAGCTTCACTTTCATCCTCTTCAGTGCCTTCCATTTCTGGTTGTTCAGTCGGAATTTCTGGTTGGATTTGTAGTTCGACCTGGTTGTTGATTGTCTATTTTACTTGAGGGTGGATCGCTTGGAGCTCGATGGCAGTGAGCATCACATCTTTCTATATATCGACGCTGATTAGCTAGTTTGTTAGCATCAATATGTAATTTATCATCTGTGGGTTTGCTGCAACATAGTTGGTATGTTTGGTCAGTGATGCTGATTCCCGGAATTTCTTCTTGGGCAGTATAATATGCTTCCATGACTCCTATGCACTCTTGTCGAGTCCATCTTTCTCGTATTCTTCTTTCGGGTTGGCTGGTTGCATTCGCAGGACTATGTGGAATATCCTCGGCGGGGGATCATTCCACTGCTTGAGATACATTACCAGCAGTAGCAGAAGAACGGAAGAGGCTCACCTGTCACTCATGAGCATCCCGACCGGGCGAGGCTCTACTACCGTTTGAAGAAGCTCCGTTTACGTCGTTAGTAGTTATACTCGGATTTTGCATTTCATAGTTTGGTTGCTATTATTATTATTTTCATACTATTTATTTTTATATATTATAATTATTGCGTATTACTATTAATGGCTATTATTATTATTGTGTATTTTTATCATTATATATTATAAATAGCTATTATTAGTATTATGTTATTATTATTAATTAAGAAAATTATTTTTATTATCATTACCGCTATCCCCTCATCCTTTTCTCCTGGCACTTTGTTGCAGGAAGGGCATTTCCACCCGGAAAGAGTTCGGTCTGGTAGCGACGTTGTCTTGATGGACAGCATGCCATTCTGAGATCACCTAGCAAAAGAGTATGATAATAATAGGAGATCACCAAACCTACTATTTAGTAGACCCACCTATCTCTCCCTCTCTTTATTAAATACTCTTTATTAATTACTCTCTTTCACACTTGCTTTTCTATCCACAGAGGTTCTTTGCTTGCCCAGGACTCTTTGTAGCAGCTCTCGGTCAGTTCAACCTCTGAAAATGTTGTGGCTCTTCCTTGGGCTTTTTTAGAGGCCCGCATAACCCTCTTCTGCCACATATGTGAAGTCGCCCATGAGCGAATCCCTTTTAGATACAGTGCAGTCACACCTTTTCTATCACAGGAGACTGACAAGAGAGTAATATAGTGGTTCAAGAATCGCTCGCTTACTCTTTGAGAGACCTGATATGTCAAACTCTCTTAGATGGGAAATAAATTTTTAAGTAATCACGTGGCACTTGCATTCCAGCATTCTTGTATATTGAATTTGTCTGGAACCTTCTCTTTCCCGAAGGAGCTACGTTTTCTGCCCAGAGACTTACCTCCGACTGAAAGTACCACATATCGGATATGCAAGGTCTTGGTAGGGGGCACTGGCCACAGAGACTCCCAAACCTCATGTACTGGACATGATCTAAAAGGTCACCCAGTTAAGATGGTAGAATCTTCCATGGAAGGGAAATTGGGTTCGGTCTCAAAGACCAAAGCTTAATCTGTACCTGTGCAAGCTTTCATTTAGCTTGCTCTGACTCCTAAAGATTGACAAGCAGAGTATGTATGGGGTTTCTTCCTGGTGGGGTGCTCTTTTGAGCGCCGAGGCCTTATCCATCACAGAAAAGGATCTAGCTTAGACCTGTTCGTCTAGCCTAGGGGTTTCATCCGGTGAAGGAGAGAAGCAAGACCATTCCCCGCCCGCCTCTCCTAAAAAGAGAGAATTAAGATGCGTCTCGCTTAATTTCTACTAAATTATGGAGATGAGGCAAATACTGGACTACCTGTCTCTTGGTGTTAATTTGGTAACAACAAACAAAGGTCTTCTGGCCAAAGTCGCGTGCTCTACTTTATCCTGATTTATGACCTTATGACCTTCCAAACTTTCACTAACGCCTGGACGAACGTTTGGAGGACCTCGGTAATAGATTATTCCAAAGAGAATGTAAAACAACATAAGGGTTTAAAATTTCGTTAGATTCAGATGAATAGGTATGATGTTATTGCCAAATAATTACCCGGCTAACCTTGGGAGGTCTTTGGCAACAATATCATTCGAAGGAGAATGTAAACCAAAATAATGGGTTCGAAATTCATTAGATGATTCTGCCGTATATTTATGATGATATTGCCAAAATAAAAATAATTCCTAGGCTAACCTTGGGAGGACCAGGAAATTATATCATTCAAAAGAAAATGCAAACAACAAATTTCGTTAGAATCGGCCGAATAATTACGATGTTATTACCACAACAATAAAAAAGCAAAGCGGGAACCGACGGCCGACCGATCGGCAGACCGACCGTCATAGTAAGATTATAGAGTCGCACGCGACTAAAAAGAGCTGAGCGATTCCCATCAAGAAAGTTTCAATGAGAAAACTTTTGATGTATCAGTTTATGCGGGACCACGGACAACAATTCAAGGTTTTGTGATATCAACTCTGCATCCGAGGATCACGCTCACTTCCATTAATATTGCCATTGAGAAGTTGAAATTTGTTGACGGTTTTTCAGATTCTGATTGGTTCATTTTATTCCCTGAAAACTGATAGATTATTATTATTTCTTCTTTTTATTATTATTTATTAATTTGATGCTATTTTATTAATACATAATTGGTTGCTCTAGATTGTTTACTAGATAAAATGAAATACTGTAAATTGTGATACAACAAAATATGGAAGTGGAATTTTGGGCCTAATTCAATGCAGAAAATTTCCGGTTCCATGGGGCAATGCTTTCCTACTGCTTAGTTCAAAAAAGCTTTAATTTCTGACTTTATTAGTTTAACGAGGCAGAGTAAAAGGTAAAGTAGCCTATGAAGTAAGAAAAAGTTGAATTTAAACAGGACAATCTGGCTTTCTTGTGGCAATACCGTCGATGTCTTTGGGTTCCTTTTATAATCAATTGTATAATTAACATAGGAAAAAGCTATTTTTATCAACTAAAAATCTCTTTAAAAGACCCCACTTAAAGCCATGGAACACGAGTAAAGAAGAAAGCAACCTAATAAATCGGTGCTTGAAATTTATCAACACTTTCACACATTTACGAGAGGTGGAGACACCTACCACTTATAGGGACATTAACGAAAACATAAATAGTATATTTGAATACGCGGACACAATTTAGCCGTGTGTAAAAACGGCTTTATACTATTTGGGGGATTAAGACAAATTGAGTTTCGTTATTCGTAAGGTAGTGACCATATTTGATTTAATATGGTTTGGAGTTGTTGCCATAGGTGGTAGCTACACTTTTTTCTGTCAAACATTACATTCTGATAGGTAGATTAATTCGAAAAGCAAATTACATTCTAAATTCTGCCTTGCTTACCCTACTGCGGGCCTGGAAAACTTTCTTATAAAGAATACCTAACTAATCCAATGTAGTCTTCTCTATAGGATGTGAATTCCCTATTTAATTTCTTAAAATGTGCTGCCTAATTCATTTTTGTGCCATAAATATTCTTTACCGTTTTCCACCCATATTTGCCATAGTAAATCATCTCAATTGATAATCTATTTTAACATTACCATTCTGTGATGATTCATGGCATAGTATTGAGTGTTACTAATCGTGTTGGAGGTTTGACCTTAAAACTGAGCGGGTTGCAAGTTCCGCACAATCTTGAAATGCTTAGAAATAATAATACCTTTATTTATATAACAACATAAATACTAATAATTAAGTAATCAAATATTGGTACGTGAATGTATTGCAGCGAGAAAGAAAAATGACAGATTCCTAGCAGATTCCTTCTCGAATTTCATAAGGTTTGTCATTGCTTGTTTTGTATTATTAGAGGAGTGTTGCTAGTAATTAAAGAAAGAGGAATAGGAGTTACGTTTCTAATGAGAGAAAGAAAAAGAGTGTGAGAATGGATGAATAGAAAGACATTGATTGTAACGATAAATAAACACGGCTCAAGATGGGGTATACTCGTTTTGTTTTTAAATTTAAGGAAAAAGAATTTTCTTTCATAAAATTAATATCACAAATTTGTGGAAATCATTTCATCTTTCGCTATAAATTGTAAAGATAAAACTAAATACCGAATGAAGCGAAGTTTCTTTCCCTGCCGATCATTAGCAACGCAAGTCCACGAAGATTGCTAAGTATCCTTTCCACCCCCTATCATTCTCATTTCTTTCATTTTTAAACGAAACTCCTTCGTAGAACATTTTGGCAGATAAACATTTGTTGGGGTGTTGAGATTTGTGGTTGTCCTGAGAAATAATACTTTTACAACAATGACACCTCTGTATCGTACGAGATAACCTAATTTTTGATTCGATAGGCGAAGAAAGGTTCTGTCTTTCCAGATAGTTTTCTCTTTCATTTCTTTGTCAATAGAAAGTCTGATTTTTCGGAAGCAAAATTTAACTTTGATAACTAGAATTTGTTGACGAACCTGACACAGTAAGATGTATAAAAAGTAAAAATTAGAAATGACCAAAAAGGTAAGGTATAGATAAAAGGAACAAACATGATGAAATACTTAACATTTCCTTAGTGCAGATAAACTAATAAACAGGACGAAATTGTTTGGAAAAGATTTATGACGTTGAGCCTTCAGAAATTGCAGAACAAGACAATTTATTGTCAAAGAAAGATGGAAAAAATTGCTAAGACCATCGCTGTGAAAGAATGTATCTTGTCTGTCTCACTTGAACAATAAAATTCTCCTTTATTCTCTTTCGGCACCAAATAAATGTCTGTGAAAAGGGAAAGATCTTGACGAGATTAAATAAAATGATGAGGTTAGTTTCTTTTAGAAAAAAGGAAGGTGCACGAATGAATCAAAAGTGAGAAAATGAGTTTGATTTTTCTTAGGGATATTTAAGGTTATTTAGTGAGATATTAACGGTAAATGAAAAGAGAGGAGGGAAAAATAAATAGAAGAGGCAACGAAGTTTTAATTATTCATGTTTAGATTGATTTGTACGCCATTCAAAAAGGAATAGATTTGAAATCAATTCTTTAAGAAATATGTAATTTTTTATTTTAAAAAAATGGCAGACCAAAGAGCACCTCTTTGTCAAAAAAGATTTGTGAGAATATTTATGAAGTTGATAAATTGTAGCGAGTGACAATAAAGTGGTAGGTACATAGCTTAGTTTTAGGGGATTTAGAAACTTTCTTGAATTCAAATACCTTCATTTCCTAAAGAAGCTTGTCCCTATTGCAGAAAGGGCTAATAAATTCTTCCTATCTCACATTTTCTATAAATGCGCTATAAGGGATCTTAAGTTCCTTATTTCACAGCTGTACAATAAATAAAATAGAAGTTAGCCGTTTTTACCTGGAGCGAGGCGAAAGTTCAAGGCAATACTTTTTTCAAAAGAAGTAAAGTTCACTTGTACCCATTTAGATCTATGAAATGAGCCATATGACCAGGGGACATATGGTTATTCACCCTGGAGATTTCAAATCTGTCATCGGATTTGGCCATGAGTGGCCCCATCTAGTAACAGAATTCTTATTTAGCCATTCAAAGACACTTGTGAGTGATTTGAACCATGTGAAACCATCAATGCAATAACCATTTATCATTTTATTACAAAACGCCGTAGGTCATTGCAGGGACTCTCTTTCTTGTTTGAAAAACGTAAGAAAAACGCAAGAAAACTCAAAATAGCTAAGAATGTCAAAATTTGACAGATAAATGCTCTTAAAATCTTATCAAAGCCGTGCATTTTCTTTTTCTGAAAACGCGATATATCGTGGTAATTAATCTATGAATGGCTTAAATAATTAAATTCCCATCGACAAACCATTCAAGATATTTATTTACGTTCAAATCACCTTTAACTATACAAACGAGAAATCTGATGATAATCCATGAACGTATTAGGAAAAAGACAGACAATAATATACTCGTAGCTTGCAACCATAGTTTACAACCGAAGGAAAACAGTATACACAATAAATACCCTTTCAGACGTTAATTAGTATATAAAAAACCGAAAGCCACAGCAGATTTTTTATATATATATATATATATATATATATATATATATATATATATATATATATATATATAAATATAAAGTTGAGTTGCTGATTCCTATAAAGCACAAACGAAGTATGAAGATCAAAGTAAACGCGACGAATTGTAATATTCAAGATATTCAAGATATCTATGTAGACGTTTCATATATCTACTGCGTACCTTATCTGCAGAGTTTTCTGTCGATCTTATAAAATTACATAATTAATAAGCTATAAATATAGACTTAAAATTTGAAATAAGAATAAGTGGCCAAACAAAGGAAATAAAAATATTAAAAAAATGATAACAAATGCAAAAACAACCGGTCCAAATAAATATATAAGCATGAGCAAAATAGCTTACCAGGTAAGATACTTGTATCAAATTGTGTTTCGCAGAAGATTGTGATAATGTGGTGCAAATAAACTTAAATAACTAATAGTGACCTCTTGTTCGGTTGTTTATGAAGAAATTATTTGGTTGAGCATTAAATGTTTAAAAAGAAAGTTTTCGAGCTACGCCTGTATAGACCCTTCTGGTGTAAGGGCGCTTAGACTTGCTCGGACAGATAGCCGACACGAGGCCATCTGTGGTAGGATTTGGAGCAACTGAAGGAGTGGAAGGCCACTTCCTTTATGAGAGCGTTTATAATTGGCCAGGATTTATCTACTGGCTTGCCAAGTTGCAGTTCAAGGATAATTATAAAGATCAAGACCCCAAAATATTATTTTAATACAAATAATAAAAGTGCAATATATATATATATATATATATATATATATATATATATATATATATATATATATATATAGAGAGAGAGAGAGAGAGAGAGAGAGAGAGAGAGAGAAAGAGAGAGAGTGGAATAAATTATGCAGTAAAAGGAATAGTTAATTAGATCAGGACAGTTTACAATGTGACAGAGTTAAGCGTGGAGTGCAAAATTATCGTTAACCAGAATAATGAATATTATTTAAATTTAAGTGGGGAGTCAATTTAAATGGGAATGCAGGTGACGATTAAATGGGGCTGGAATCGGGTGATTCTACCCCTGGCATAGGTCTTCCAGGAAACACTACTGAGGGTTCTGACGAGGAGGACTAGTAGATGGGGGTCGGAATACATCTTGCAGTAGAATGATACTTACTTTCTGTCAGGCGAGGGACGAAGGTGTGTGACCAAGAAGTCTCTAAAGGTACACACTACTATAAGCAGGCAGCCACTATCGGCGCTGCGCTCGGGGACCATTGACCTTGGTGCGATATTATTCGGTTGGCTCTTTAAATGGAAATACGTTTGACGGGTTCGTCCCAAGGGTTATTCGAAAGATACACATCTACAAAATAAGCTTCAATACAAATAATAAAAAACACGGGCACAGATATATATTGAAATCTATATAATAATCGGTACGACAATAGAATATTATGCGGGGCAAAAATCAAGGAAACTAGGTCCGTGAAAATATATAAGAGATTAAATAAGTTGGATTGAATGAAAGATTTATCAAGTCTATTGGCGTTACACCAAATGGGGAATTCTGCTTAGGACTGGGAAAGAAGAGGCGAGACTTACGAGGAAAGGACGCCTGGTTACCTGTGGAGGATGAACTGGGGATGTGAAAGACCAATGGCCAGGTCTTCTTCGATAGGTCTCGATGCGAAGGTAACTAGAGAGTCGTTGAGATTACTTCCGCTCTAGGGAGAAGTAATCACAAAATATCGATTCGTCTGCGGACGGCAGGAAGTCTCAACCAATCTAGTGAGACGAGAGAGACCCAGGATAATCTTCCGGAGTATAAACGGGTTTCTTTAATCTTCCTCTGATCACCAAGACGATCTGCTGTCGAGATCACAAGAGCGAGAGGACCACTTAACGGGAAACAGATACGCGGATATGGACGGCAAGAAGTTAGGCTTCTCTCTATCACCTGAGGATTTACAGACTTCACCTTAAATAGGAGCCTCAGCCATAGTCGACACAGGGCTGCACGCAGTGAGAGCGACCCAAGGAAATATCGGACGCAGCTTAAGCAACCATGGACCTTAATAATTTCGGGCATCGACGAGGTGAAAGGGAATTAAGCCAGATTCCCAAGGGATATCAGACGCGGCTTAAACTAACATGAATCTTGATAATTTGGGGTATCGACGAGGTAAGCGGGAAATAAGAGAGATTCCCTTCTACCCTAAGAGGCAGAAGATGGACCCAACTGCTATCTGGGAGCGGGACAGCCTTATCAACCTGGGGAGAAGACGGTGATAAACACTCCAAATTAGACACAGCTGCGCTGGTCTCTCTTGACAAGAGAAATTCTGTGTGATAACAGCGTATTGAGTTTCATGCTCCCACACTCTGCTCTAGAGAGATGTGATCTCAAACACGACAGACGGTTCTGCGGCATGGCAGGGAGTCTCAGACTAAGTGTATGGAAGTCTTAAAGGAAAGCGTGTGAAACGAGGGGAGGGGTGGGGGGTCACAGTTCTCTGGAAAGAAAATGATTCGATAAGCTTTCCTTAGAACAGGGGCCAAATCTTCACAAACTGAGATCTGCTGGTGAGATCTAAACGACGAGGTACGACTTGAACAGGGATTGTGAGACTTCGCCGGAAACAGACAAACGGTCTAAACGGAGAGACTCGTATACTCTAAATCTCCTAGAAGAATAGCCGATGCAGGGTTAAATATCCTGATGGCTGGTCTGTTAGATAGCCCCAGGGCACAGCCATCCCAAGAGAATTCACAACGCCAGTCTGTGCAAACTTATTTCGCGATAAGCGATTGGATCAAACACAAAGTTTGCCTCAGGATATGGAGTAGATTCTTGTACAAGCGCGTTAGCCCGAGAAGGAAATTTTTGCGAGACCTAGGGCGAGAACTTGGCGTTATCGCGGGGTAGGGAGAGTGATATGTGTGTCTCGATAAGTAAATACAGCCGGGTCAGGCGAAATAACGCGAGATAGCTTCCTTCTCGTTGATTCAAAAATTCCCAAGCCAAGGAGCACATGGTCTGCGACTTGAGGGGCTTCTTCTCCCGGTACTCCTTCGAGGCGCATAATCTAACAAAAGTTAAGTAGTGAGTTGTCAAATATATAGAGATTAAAAAATATCCAGGTCACGCCCACAGGGAAGTAAATCCCAAAATAGATAATTCCTTGTCCAAATCTCTATGTTGTCAGACACAGAATGGTTTCCTAGTAATGAAAATTCAGGAGAAGTCAGAGGTCCATTGGTATATTGAGAGAAACCGTGATGCTTACTGACCCTCAATTGAGGTTGAAGGATGGTCCTACCTATCTAGCTAGTACTGCAGCCTGCACGCCCAAAAAATTGGTAAACCAATGAGAACTGAAGTATTTTGGAGAGTTTTAGTTTATGGCTGAGAATGGCCTTAATAGTTAGACTTGATCGAAGTAAAGTAAATTTTCATTGAGGGTATTTCCCTGACTTTTACCGACTGTATTTCATTCTTCAATTTTTGAGTAACGGGTATTTTAAATAAAGATAAATTTCTCAGGCTAGATTTTACAATTTGAGCTACTATATACTTTGTTTATAAAAAATTAATATTTTTCATGAAATTTCGGTAGATGACACCATTTACCTTAGTAATAATACTTTGTACTAACAAACAGAAGGCTTGTCTATGGAGTCTCTTTTAGGTTCTACATTCACTAGCGCTTCTTCATGTTATCATTTAAAACGTTAAATGAAACACTTCCCAGAATCCTTCATACCCTTCTTTTAAAAATATGATGCTGACGATGGTTTTATTATATTTTCAGTAAATTATAATCTCGCATTCTTTCAAATTATTTAAACAGTCAACGTACGAAAAACAAATGCATGCTTTAACATGAGTCCAATGGAGAATTTTCATTTTAGACATGTAAAGCACCCGTATTAATAATCATCAATCTACCTCTGTGTATCACAAACCTACCAACACATTACGTGGCACTATTTTTTTTAGTTTTACTTTCCTGGAGTTTCAGTATTCCTCCATATCTTTTAGACTTGTTCATGCATATAGAATATCCTGATTTGGGGCTTTGTTCCATAAGAACTCACCTTAAAATGTTTTGTTAGTCTAAGTTGTTTCCTTTCCAATTTCTTGAACAAATGACTAAGTTTTCTATAAACAAATTCTATAATAGCTCAAATGGTAAAATCAATCCTGAGAAAATGTCTCTTTATTTAAAAAACTGTACCTTACATCGGCCTAATTTTTAACAAATTGATAAATGAAGTACAGTCCGAAATCTTAAGAGATACGTACCCTCAATGATACTTTCATTTTATTCACATCAACAATCTAACTATTAAAAAAATTCTCAGCCATAAAGAAAAACTCTCCAGAAATCCCTGGATTACCAATTATTTTGTACAAGTTACCATGCTAAGTGAATGAGACCCCTCTTCAACTCTAATTAAGGATCATTAACCATGACAGTTTCCCAACCACTGACTACATCTGAATTTTCGCGGTGGTCGCGACCTGGAGATTTTGAAATACATATATTTCAAAAGTCATTCATAAATTTAACTACAAATAGTATTTAGCTTCCTTATAAGTTATTTAAAATTTAATCAACTAAATCCTTCCTAAGCAACCAACCAACATGTCACAAATAGTTATTTAATTTTGATATCCCCTCCACACACACAAACACTACCATAGTCTGCTCGAGAAAATAAATCAAAGAAGGGATGCCTAAATGGTAAATCAGTCTACTAATGATAATAATGTTTTTTTTTAATTATTTTCCGGCATTTTACTCGGTTTATTAAATTTTGTTCTCCTTTTTGACCAATTAATTGTAGTTTATATTTCAAGTCTTGTTTTTAATTACTATTTAATTATGTGAAATTTACAGAAAAATCCATTTCCTTGTAAAATAGAAACCTCCCACATTTTAGAACAATATGGTACTTCATCACCGAGGTGAGACGGATCAAGGAGATACTTTTGTCTTTTAATATCACCTAATCTCCACGGAGTATCCTCATTAGCCTAATCTGTCTATTTTCATGATGCACATTTTAATTGTAAACCTCGGCAAACCTTTATATCGAAGATACTTATAATGGTTTTTTTTTACAGTTTTAGCTAACTTTTAAATATAATAGCTTGTATTTAATCATAAGCTGACTAAAGGCTTGTGTCTCGTCAAAGAAAAATGAGAATAATCAATCAATTACCCAAAATTGTTCATGTAATTTAATGCTGTCCAACATAAGTATTGTCTGCTTTAATTCTAGAAGCGTCGCAAGCGAGTCTGATCTTATGGATCAATCTGGCCGATTTTCATTAATATTTTCCATCGCCGTTGAAATAAAATCGATATGGCCCGGCACGGAGCACTTTGTTGTAAAATAACATATTTTAAGGCATATATATTATTTAGTTCCGGAGGTAGATTTCTGATTAAGTTACATAGTGTGTGTCGTTAAATATTTATATAGAAGAGTAGTATATATGCGTAATATCATTAATAAACAGGGCGATATTAGACCAATTGTTATTGACAAAGAACAAAGCAGTTATTAAAGGCATTATTAGGTTCAAAAGTAGAACACTTAATTTTAAGAAGGATACAAGCCAGTTTCACGTAACATCTGGTTAAATGAGGCAAGATATTTCCAAACAGCATTAGACAAATGAGTATATGGTGAAAGAAGACTATAATCATATTGAGGAGAAGATGAAAAAACTTTAATAATTTTAAAATATTTAGATCCTTCGAGCTAACCATTTTCCTAATACATTCTGAAGAATCTAGTATCTTTGCCTTCTCACTTGACCTTTATGGACGCACAGGTCTTACCCATAATACATGGTCCAATACATTGATAAACACCTTAATGCCAAGAAAGCTTTGTTTAATAAATAATATTTAGTGTAAGAAACTAAACGATAATTATATTTCCATGATAGAAAGTCCATACATATATACAGTGCCTAACTTAAGCTTCTATATTTTACTCGTGATATATTTTACTCCTGATATATTTTACTCGAGAGAGAGAAAAGGGTTGACTGTAGTTATAAGAGGACTAGGTTCAGATGTGGATCCTCTTCCACATAAGTTTAATGTGGTTATCACCTCTCTTCTTGGGAGGAATACATCCATTGCCCATGAGAAGGTGGTACCCATCAAGCCTGATCTGATACTTGCCAAGATCTAAAGCTCCTTAAGACTGTTCAGCGGAGGTGGACGAAGCAAGTATCAGGCTTAGCTGACTTGTAATATGTAGATAGACTAAACTCTCTGAAGCGTTTCTCAATAAAAGGTAGGCTACTTACTTAGACAAAACATGATTTAATAGTATGGCATTTTCCACAACCTTTGCTCTATCCAGACTTCTGATTTTTTTCACTTTATCCTCAGATGTAGCCACTAGAGGTCACAGATATAAAATTAAGTTCAAAATTGTCGTTATGAAGCTCGTAAACGTTTTTTCTATCCAAGAGTGGTGGGAAGATAGAATTTTCTGCGCTCGGAGGTAGTTTATGCTCAAAGCCTTTCAGTGTTTAAATCCAGATTACAACTTTTCCTACATGATGTTCTATTTTCCTTGTAGAAATAAATTGCGACTCTTATGTCCTTATTTTGAGTATCCTCACAATTTCTTTTCTTGTTTTATATTATAGGAAGATACATTCAACCAGTCACTTTTGTCGTTTTTTATAGTTTTTATTACTCGTTTGTTTGACAGGAGTATCTGTCTGAGACTGCGCCCCACCCCCTCCCCAGCTCTGGCTGGGCAATGGTTATGAGGCCCTACCAGGTAAGAATACCAGGTAAGAAAAACAGATTTAATATTATAATTACTTTAATTTTTTCCTGACATTAAGTACTCATACTTTTATCACGGTAAAATAAAGAAAATCATGACAGCAGGAATATCGGGCATACTTTTCTTCTTACAGCGAAAGCGTAATGAAAATAGTTTTATTATTAGTTTTGTAGTAAAAGCCTTATTGCAATGGTGTTGAGTAAAAGTGACAAAATCATGAGATAGTCAAGCTTCAAGGCAAATAGCTGCAAAGGAAAGAGGATTGTTTTAAGTTAAATTTCATACTAAAAACAGACTAGTCAACCCTTTTATATTTTAATAAAAATTCTATAAAATTTATCGGTTCTTTAACTAGAGAGCAGGTTATTGAGCGTCCTAAAATTGGTACCTCTTATTTAATCTTAGGAACATAAACCAAGAATTCATCAATACTAAAGACAGGTTTAGCGCGACCTAGATATTTACTGCTCCTCTATCTATACAAGCAATGGCAAAGTTGGGAATTGACGGCCTACGAGAGAATCTTACCCGCACTGTTGCCGAAATAAAAACCTAAGAAAGCGTTCAAAATCTCGCTTCAAGTCAATTTACGAGATCTACTGCCGGAAAACAATTGGACCCTCTCCCCCTCCTAAAAGTACAATTTTTTTTTTAAGAAAATGAACTGTAAACCGTCTTGGGTTTATCATTAAACCTTTCTATTCGGTAGGAAATCGAAAGTTTGTGTTCAAATTTTACAGAATGGAAAAACAAGATTTCATTTTATTGACAGAAATAAATGTAAGACTATTAGATAACTGTTTACTTACTGATTGCCGTCAGCTTTACAAATGAAGGTTACCCTTTCCCACAAATGGCTGACCTTCTCACGGCTAATTTAAGAAAAGCTAAACTCAATCAGATTGAGTTAGTCCCTGAAGAGAGCCTGATGTGCGGATTCTGGGCGACATAACCGTGACTTAAGCTACTTAATGACCATTAATTCTGACCCGCTCAGAAATATAAATAGGTCCTCCAGCAATAAAGGTAGTGGTTGAAAGTTATTAAATATTTTTTAAATATCGAAATATATTGGCTAAAGCTTTTAGTATCTTTAATGATCCAAACTACAATTAAATCCATCTTCTGGACATAATCCTGTTCGAAAAAGTTAAAATGAACGATATCCTTTGACCACAAACCCTGAGATAGGATCCATTAGTGTGCGTTTCCTCCCTTCATGCCATTACACCAATTATTATTGCATTAACGTACCAAGCCATTTAAAATCTCCACACCCTTACTCATTTCTACATATATGTTTCATTAAAATTTCTTATGTAGTTATTCATATGTTTACACTTTTATGCCTCTGCTCCTTATACATATTCCTATTTTTGATCATTTAATCTATTCTCATTATAACACTTGCCTTCATATTTTCCGAGTAATTTCTTTTCGATTTCTTATAGTCAGGTATCTCTGCACTTATCTAAATTGTTTACGTAATTATCGCATTGGCGACATCTCAATCCTAGGAACGAAATTTTATACTTGGGTATTTGGTAGAGGACTAGGGGCTTTGAGGTGATTCAATCGATTAACAACAATACGCTTTCACTGCTGAATGCAACTCAGGATTTATTCGAATATGGTTAGAGTGTTATATCTTTCCGTTACTCATTTATAGGGGCTTTGAAGTTTAAGTAAAATTATTGATTAGAAAATGCCATTCGCTATTTTCCGGGACGCAATTATTTGTGGTGGTTGTATTGTACAAAGAGGTTCGGCATCATATTTTTACTCGCATGAGTAACCGTTCATTCACCCCTTTCTTTACACTTCGAGCACAAGGTCAACAGTGATAATGATTGTATGAGAATTAAACAGAGTGAGGAATTTGGCAATAATAAATAGAAGAAACCCACATTCTACTCCATTTAAACAGAGGAAGCGGGTGATGAGAATTAACCGTATCAGGTTATTATCTCTTTGAATATTTTCTACTCAGATATTTATTAGTTCGCCAAACAACTTGGGATGAATTGGACTGTTATGATAATGCAAAGAGTGATGTAAATAATCTATTATGTAAATCGACAAGGAGCCGGGTTCTTGGCGAAATAGAGAAAGGAGGTTCCTGATGAAGAGCATAGGGGAATAGAAAATAGGAAAGATGTTCCGATATACAGAGAATATGTGTTAAGATTAGAAGAAGGAAAAGCCACAGAGCAGCAATAGCAGGAAAGCAAAATATGAAATAAAATCAGTGAGGACAAGATTTAATGATAATAGGGCTTAGGAAGACCTTTAAACAAGGGAAAGATAAAAAGGGGATATCTAATGTAAAGATCCGAGAATGTGAAGCACAGTCCTGTCGCTTTTAAAATACTCAAATATATTGAATCAATTTAAGGCTAATTAGGAAGATGTCTTGTTTCCCAAAGACTGATCGGAGTTTGCATAGTGCTTCGTTAGACTAAATGGCTACGTTGTTAAATCCTTACGTTAATTGGGTAAGTTGTGTAGGTCAAAGCTCACCGAATATATAATTGTTTTGATATAGGAGTATCTGGCTAATGTCTTTTTACAAAATTTGGTTTATTTAATATAATATATGTATCTTATATATTTGAAAGAAATCTTTTCAGTTGTATATAAATTTGTTCTTGGTATTTTAAAAATGGTTTCCTGTTTTATCTATCATTATAGGTTTTCTGACGGTTTTATTCTTGTTCCGTTCTCATCTAAATGACAGCAAACACATTATAGATCAGTATATGCCTAGTAGAAAAGTAGATAATGTGGTCTTCAATGCACCATTGGTAGAGTTTTACGTTCCATAACATACGATGGGCGGTCAATAAGTTTTACAATTAGGATATGAGGAAACGAGATATGAGGAAAAGTGTTTAATTATTTTTCAATATAACTACCATCGACTTCAATGCACTTGCGTCACTTGTCTTTGAGGCTTCGAATTCCTGACAAGCAGAAATCTCCCGACTGCTGTTGAATACACTCTTGAACGGTGAGCTTGACATCTAAATCGTCCCCAAACCGGATTCCACGCAGTGAAGCCTTGAGCTGGCGGAATAAAATGTAGTCGCTAGGGGCTAGATCTGGACTGTAGAGGGAATGGTTGAGCTCCTCAAATCCAAACTCGCGCAGGGAAGCTTGTGAAACTTTGGCCTTGTGGACTTTGATGACGTTGAAGTCGATCATGGGGCATGAGGTTTCTAGGGACCCAACGGGCAGAGACCTTGCTTATGGCCAAATTGTCGTGGATGATGTTGATAACACTTTCATGTGATATTCCAAGTTCTCGCTCGATTTCTTCGACCTTCGCCCGCCGATTTTCGAGTATCATTCTCTCCACACGGGCCACATTGTGCGCGTTGGTCACGTCTGACGGGCGTCCTGGACGAGGGTCATCTTCACGGGACTTACGACCATGGTGGAACTCCCTATTCCAGCGAGCAATGGTTGTATAGGAAGGGGCGGTGTGGGTGTACACTGCAATCATGCCTTCATGGATCTCTTTTGCTTTGCATTTTTGCCTTCCTTAGTCAAAAATTTGATCACTGCGCGGTGCTCCACCTTCTCCATTGTTGAAAAATTTGTGACTGACGATCTGGGATCAGCTACTGCTTCTTAAATAGACGAGGTACGAGCGTGCGGCTGCAGGTCCTGACTTGTCATAACTTGTCCTAACACCCCCACAAACAGCCATCCCCCTTAGTCTGTTTTGCCCTACCGATTCGCAAAACTTATTGACCGCCCCTCGTATGTGAGTAATGACACGTTTTGGTACCTGTGGATTGAAAATTACGAAATTTCATGCAAAGTCGCTAAATGTTTACGTTCAAACTTGATGGCAATTCATCCCCATTAGATCTAGAACCCAGACAAGTATGTCAACATTGACAACAGAACAAAGTGCATAGAAATCTTGTCTATTGAGCAAATTCTAGCACTAAATTAAAAAGTGTCTCAATAGAAATTTTCCGAAATCACAGGGCAGGAATTAAAGAATAAACTTTCCTATTAAAAGAACCATCACTGTCTCCGTAATGATAAACACTTGCTTAATTGGATGAGTGATAATAAATTTTATCCCAAATGCAAACTTTTGTATCCAAAATGTTTAGAGGGACATTCCAAAATTACACACCAATAATCAAAATTCCTTTTCAATGTTCAGTCGCATCATTTTCTTTTCGGTTGTAAATAAATATTTATGCTTAGAAAATGTTTTACCTAAAAATTCACTGCGGTCTTTTTTCCCTTTTTAATTCCCAAACACATCAACCCACTGTCAAAAGTTTTAAATTTATTTCACTATTCTAATAAATTTTTTGTTGCTCTCTTCTACTCTTTAATATTTATTTGAGTTTACAGAACAAGTGTCAGGTAATAATGATTTATTATTCAAATAGGGCGAGAGATTTTACTCGCTAATATGTTAACTGAGCGCTGTATAGCCTCGTGAAATCTTATTAGGATGTCAAAATGTCAGAAAGGAGATAAGAATGCGTAAAAACTTATCTACGTAAATTAACATTCGATCGCATCAACCGTGTGTGAGCAAAGACAAATAGAAAGGTAGATGTTTGCCTATTTTCAAGCCACATATCCACTTAGAAGAAAACATCTTCTTTCATAAATAAGATTTAAGAGTTCTTGGTGTCACCAAATTTGGATTGTGTAAATTCAATTGGTCCGCGTATTTTAGAGGAATGTCGTACTTTATCGTTTTTACTTCAATTATAACTTATTTTTTATAAAAATCTCTAAATTAATTCATTCTTTTCACGCTACTTTCTTCTTTTCTTTCTTGTAACTTTTATCTTCTATGTTCTGATTTACATAGTGAAACATTTTATTGCCTCCCAGGTAAAACCGCTTTTTGTTTATAAGGTTAAATTTTTATTAATTATAATGCTTTTTTTATAGTTTGATGTTACTTTGCTCTTCATAATATGAAAATAAATGCTTAATAAACCACATAAATAATTGTTGTTTCTTCTTACGATGTAATTAAATTTAAGATCATTAATGCCATGGTAATAGCGCTATTCTCAGGAACATTTCGCCCACTTTGTCACTCGATAGAGAAAGAGAGTGGAAAAACAACTTTTGAAATATTATACATATAATTCAAAGTAAAGTTGGACCCCACGAAAACATATGAGTTAAAGTTTTTAATTGCGTGAAAAGTACAAATATTTAGTATATTACTTGTGTCAATTTTCCTAAATCGGTCTTTATCTCTAATAAATAAAATATTATGAATATAACTACATTGGAAAGAATCATTTAGAATCGCAAGACCTAATGCAAAAGGCGGACTGAATTCGAAACTTAGCGGTGGAGACGGGTCAGCATCCTTATCCAAAAATTAATCAAAGCAGACAGCCCCAAGAACATACTAATGGTCCTACAATTAAATCTTCCTAAAGCAAATTAAACATTAGAACTTCATTTTTCATCAGAATACATTCGCATTCTGACTTATGGGATTTCTCGGTTTTTTAAAGTTTTTATATCATTCATGAGACAATTAGTTATTGGAAGAACAATATTTAGATGTTTTTTAACAAAGAGATTATTAACTTATCTCTCCCATATAAAGAGATACAGATTTTTCGAGAGTTTGGCATATCAGATCGCTTTTGTAAGATATAGCATTGGTTATATTACAGCCTTGCTTCTGCCGGTTATGGATTGGATTATATGCGACCATAGATCTACGTGACTGTATAAAACCATGTATCAACTAATAACACATAAAAGTGTTAAGAGTTTCGTGGAGCTCAAATATAAATAAAAAAAGTGTTTTATTAGCTTTACCATATTTTTGCCCTTACTTTTTAATTTATATGCTTGGCATTATGCGTTTAGTCAACAGGTAATTTGTATCCGTGACTGTTAGCTTGGTCAAATAGAGAATTCTGAGGCAAGTGTAGTATTTGGAGAAACTGAGCAAGAGCTTCCCCAGTCATAGATAATAAGCGAAATGTTTGAGATATCATTAGCAGCAGTCCCCATTGCTAGAATTAGGTAGATAAAGCACATCAGTTGACATTATGGCATATTGCGATGTTGTAGCTTTGAGGCGTTTGGATCCTTCTTAATCTTGAAATCTCTCTCGCACTGAGCAAGGCATCAGACGGAATAAATAGTTTTTAAATCCCATGCCGAAACAAAGAGGAAGTATAGCCAGAATATTCTTCCAGGAAAGAAGGCAACTATCGAAGATGGGTGAAAAGTAGATCTATGCAAACATTAAAAAACAACTCAAATGTCTGTAAGCAAAAAAATAATGTTTACAAAAAATAAAGTATGTATGAGCCAAACTTGCATGGCCATCCCCAAAGCCTTCTTTGGAAATGGCCGGGAATGGAGGGATTCACCTTTCCCTCTTCCGATAAACGGTTCATCTTCGGCTATCTACCAGTCAAACTATCTAATTCTCTCCTGTGATGGAACCTGTGACATGTGGCTAAAGAGCTACTAACTGTGAAGCGTTTATTTAGAAAGGTTTAGAATCAATGAACTCAAAAAGGGCAGGTACGAGTGGTCTCTGAATAAGCTCTACGACGTACTTAAGAATCTACTGTGAATTTGTCTGGGCCGTCCTTCCAAAGGGCACCTTGGAACTGAACGTGCAAATATTAGCCTGGTTAATTGTTGAAAGTGGCAGCGGACCTCTACCTGCCCGCTGCCCATATGAATGAGAGTAATCCCAAGTCTTCGATTCACTATTCTGTTTCATGATCTGTTTCTTTGGAAAGGAAGGTGGGGAATGTACCTGCTTCTCTCAACCACATGAAGTGGTTTCAAGCCCGATAGACGGACTTCAGCTAGATCATTCTCCGAAATGGAGAAGAGCTTGGGTGTTAAGCGAGTAAGAGTCTGGAAAGAAAGTCCAGGCTCTCCTTATGATTTCTCGTTTTTTTTGCGGTCGAGGATAGGGTGCACTGAGCTGGACTCAGGTTTGATTTCTGTCACCGGGCCAACGTTTGCTCCCATGTAATATCCTGGCATCTCAGGCGCATTGTCCCTCGGGACAATCTCTACCTCAGGAGATGCATCCAACTGGCCATCCACCACAAGGTGTCAGATATCCTGTTCGAGGACTCAAAGAGCCTAGTGACCGCTTGGCCGTCACTGGCGCTGGGATGCCTACTTGCGATCTGAATAGAGAGGAATCGGGATTGCGGTTTCCCATTAATATGAAACATCTCAGAAAGACGAGGTGACTTAACTTTGCAAAGGGTACGAATCCGTCATTTTCCCGCCTAAAAGAGTTAACGTTGTGGTGAAGCGAATGTGAGTGTGTGTATAAGGGACCATTTTCCCACCCTTTTTCCCAATCCACTCTCCCTCTTTCTGTAAGAATGTGTGTGTGAGTGGGAACGGGTTTTTTATTATATTTTCTTTTGTACATATGTATTTGATTTCATGTTGTATGAATTTGGTTATTTAACATCTCTTTTTTTTTTAATTAGCTACTAAATGTTAAAGATTTTATGAGACAGTATTCAAGTAGCAGAATAAAAAAAAACAACAAAAAAACATTGCCTGCATTTTGCAAGAGCGACTGGAATGAAAACCTTTTGTAGAAATTTAAATAAAATTTAAGAAGACTTCTAATAGTAGTTGAGCCCGGAGGCAGCAGGCCGCATAAGACCCGCACACCTAATTTTGTCACAAGATTGACTGCCGACAAGATTTTCCCCCGCGGAGGCCGGCAAATCGTAAACCGTGGTACCACGTAAGAAAAATCTTTTTTTTGGTGTCTCTTGTTTTGGTTGTCCTTTTTTGTATTTGCTGTCTCTTAGTATTAATATATATATTTTTTGATTGATTGGGTTCCAAGATAGGATTGTTTTAGTATATATATATATATATATATATATATATATATATATATATATATATATATATATATATATATATATATATAAATAGGCACATTGGGTGCATATTTACCCATACTTTTGTAAATATTGTATTTTTTTCTTAGTAAAGGACTGTACATACAATCCGTTTTACTCTCCTTCGATTTCTTACGTCCAAATTAGTGTAGGGAGCGGGTTTTATCGATTGCAGGTAGTCTAAAGATTTTGGCCCGCTACATTTGGCGCTCAAATAGGGACGTGAGATCCCGAAATTGGGAGCGTGACAGGATTGGATTGCAGTCCATACCCAATTAGCGTGGCAGGTAGTTTGGTTGTTTTTCACCTTTGTCTATCGCTGTTACTAATCTGGGCGGATGGCCTGTGTGAAACAGGGCCTCCATGATGAGTTCGTGCTACTGAGGCTGGAATTGAGGCAGAAAGACAAGGAATGTATGATGTTGAGGAGCGTGATTGATGGATTGAAGAGTGATGTGATGAGTATGGATGAGAAGACAGACTGTATGAGGAAACAAATGGACAGGAGACAGAATCAGCTCCACCAACGGATGAAAAACTTACATGACATGATGAAGGGGCCAAAACTGGTCCCAGGACCCGCGACCTTGACCCCTGCTCCAAATAAAGGGGATAAGACTAATGGGATCAATGGGAGTGTTTGCGAGTCTAGAGAGGATAGGGTGATTAGGTGTAATAGGAAGGACAGAGAATGGAAGAGAGTTATACGCAGGAGAAGAAGGAAGACTTGTTCAAAAGGAAAGGATAGGAAGGTAAGAGGCAAGAGTGTGGACTTATTGTACTCGGATGAAGGAGAAAGTGAGGGTATGATTGGTATTAGTGAGAGTAAAGGCAGCTTTAGTGAGAGTGAAGTGAATGTGGGAAAGGGTATTGTGATAAAGGAAGTGCTAAAGATAGATAGATTTAGGTTACATGGTGGGAAAAGTGTGGAAGAATTCTTCGCAGAATTTAAGCGATATTGTAAGCTCAAGTACCTGGAGAATAAGGGATACTGGATAAATTTTGATGGGGGGAATGTTTGGAGGGGAAAGTATTGAAATTTTTCCGCCGGATTACAAGTGTGGTGGAACCAAGATACGATGTGGTGAAGGAAAGATTGATTGGGCAGGTGAAACGAATGAAAGAGAGTGTGAAGTATAAAAGGGTGAATGAATTTGAGAAGGCTCGAATGGTGAAGAGTGAAAGTGTGAACATGTATGCACATAGGCTTGAGAATATGGCAAGAAAGAGGTATGGTGATGATGACGTAAATGAATGTAAACCACTAATGAGGAAGTTTTTGGACACGATCCCGCGAAAGGTGAGTGAATGGCTGAGTGGAAAGAGAAAGGAGAGAATGAGATTGACAGGTGAACGTTTGAAGTGGGAGGATGTGTTGGAGCTGTTGGAAGATAGACGATTTGATTATAAAAGCAACCTAGAAGAGTTGGATGGTACAGTGTGAATGTTGGGGGTAAGAAGCACAGGAGCTATCATCCAGCCCAGCAGTATGTCAGCTACAGGGATGTCCTTAAGGCTGCACCAGCTGGAGTGATGTCGAACTTCCTGGGCCGGCAGAATGGATGGGTAAATGGAGGGTGGTCAAATGGAAGGGGACAGATAAATTTTAAGCGTGGGAACGGAAATATGAAAGAGAAACCGAGGTATGTCCCAGCAAACGAGAGATCGAATGATGGGAGAAAGATTGTGGAATGTCATCGGTGTGGAAGAAAATTCATATGTTGGCAGAATGTAGGTGGACGTCTGGTGCATGTTTTGGTTGTGGTAAGAAAGGGCATATGATAAAGGATTGCCAGGAAAGTGTGAAAGAGTGCTTTGAGTGTAAAGAAATAGGCCATTTGAAGAAAGTTTGTCCAAGGTTGAATGGTGGAGCAACAGCTGGGGAGAGTGTGAAGTATGCTTGTGGTAATTGTGGAAAGGAGATTCGAGTGAAAATTGTTGTATTAGACTGAGAGCGCAAGGTGTGAATGGAAAGTCTGAAGCGGGAAACTGAATTGAAGAGGGTATCTGCTGAAGTATCCTCTGGGTGCATGAGTGTGAGTAATGTGTTGATAAGTCTGTCTAATGTGGAAGTGCTATCTGATAGAAAGTATGAGTGTCTGAGTGTGAAGGTGGAATTGAATGGAATTCAGGGATGGGAATTTATAGATTCTGGATGCAAGGCGAGCTTGGTGTATAAAGATGTGTATGACAAATTGAGAAAGAAAGCCCTCCTGTCTGAGTGCAAGGGTAGTTTGGTAGGTATTGGTAATAAGAGAGTGCCTCTGATTTGAATGATAAGGCCAGCTGTTCGAATGCATTGTATGTTGATAAATGAATGTGAATTCTCGGTGATTGATAAGGTGAGTAGTGAGTATGGTGTGATTTTGGGATATGTTTTTTTGAAAATGCATCGTATGGTTGTGCATCCTGCAAGTGATCAGATTGAGAGAAAGATTGGTAAAAATGGGGTATATAAGTTATATGTAGGGAAAGATGGTAGCGTTTTGAAGAGTGTGTTTACTGGTATTAAGGTGACTGCTATGGAGAATGTAAGGCTTGTGAAGGGTGAAAGGTTGTCTGTTTAGAGTGAGTTGGAGTAAGGATGTTAGTTTGAATATGGGTGAAAACACTATGATATTGGATGGAAAAGATGCGTGTTATAAGGTAAGGTGTGTTGTTTGTGTGTTTGATGGTTTGATGAGAATGAATGATCCTTTTGTATGTGTGCAGGGGGACCCCAGGGTGAAAGGACAGGTGAGGGGTATCCAAGTCGGAGATGCACTATGACACCTCTCCACTTTCACTGAGGTAGGTATGGATGATAGCACGGATATCAGGGTAAATGTTGCGAATGAAAAGACATGTGAATGGATGTATAATGAGGTGAAGGGCATGGTGAAATTGGATGGATGTTTGACTGAGTATGAAAGGGAGGATGTGTATTGAATGATATTTGAACGAAAGGGAGCCCTCAGTAAGGGTGATCTGGATTTCGGGGTTGCAAAGCTCCCGGAATTCAAGATTGTCTTGAAGGAGGACTCCTCATTCTATCAGCGGCCGAGGCATTTCCCACGTCCAGTTGCTGATTAGATTAAGGAGCTGTGTTTGGAATTTGAGCAATTAAGGGTGATTGAAGAGAATGAGAGTGCATGGAATAGTCCAATTGTGCCTGTACGTAAGCCAGATGGAAGATTACGTCTGTGTGTGGATTATCGAAAGGTGAATGAAAGGACTGTGAAAGAAAGGTTTCCGATGTGTGTGGTATCTGAGTGTGTGTATAGTATGCATGGGATGGAGTGGTTTACGAAGTTGGATCTGGTACTGGTGTATTACCAGATGCCTATTGCTGAGGACAGCTGGCCGGTAACTGCCTTCTCTTCCACAAAAGGGCATTACCAGTTCCGGAACCTCAGCTTTGCGTTGGCTAATGCTCCCGGAGCCTTCCAGCGGGCAATGAATGTTGTGTTGAGTAATTTGCAAGTAAGAATGTGATTGCGTTCATAGATGATATTTTGATTATGACTGAGACTTTTGAGGAGCAAATATGCTTGGTGAATGATGTGTTGAGAACGTTGGGGAGTGTTGGTGTGGAGGTGAAAGTGGCAAAGTGTGAATGATTTGCGAAAGAAGTTGAATTCCTTAGGCATATGGTAAGTGAGAATGGTTTACGAAAGTCGCCGAAGTATGTTGAGAAGGTTCGAATTTTTCCTAAACCGGTGACTGTGAAGCAACTGAAGTCGTTTTGGGGTTTGATTAAGTTCCAGCGAAAGTTCATATGTGATTGTTCTGGTGTGAGTAAGCCTCTGACTGAGTGGATGGGCAAGAAAGGTAGTACGGTTGTCAGGTGGAATGATAAGATGAATGAGGCGTATGAGAAACTGAAAGAGGCACCGGCTGAAGATGTTTAATTGGCATATCCAGATTATAGTGTTAATGCTAAAATGCTTGAATTGTATATAGATGCTAGTGGGTATTGTATAGGAGGTTTTCTGATGCAAGAGCAGCGTTTGAATGGAGAGAATGTAAGGCGAATAATTAGGTATGTATCCAAGGCTATGAATGTTGCAGAACGAAAGTATTCGACTGTGGAGCGAGATCTGGCTGCTATAAGGTATTGTTTGAAAGTGTTGCGTCCGTTTTTGTATGATGTGAGGTTTGTGATCAAAACGGATCATCAACCTCTTGTGTATCTTCAACGTATGAAGTGGACCGATAGTAGGATTGCAAAAACTTTGGAAGATTTGAGTGACTTTGACTATGTGATTGAGTATGTGCCTGGTGAAGGGAAAGGAGTGGCTGATTTGATGTCAAGGTATCCTACAACAAGGAGTAACAACAAGGAAAAAAGTTACCCTAGGAGACCTTACGGTCCATTCAAGGAAGGTACCTTTGGACTAGCAATCGAGTGGGCACATAGCTGCTCAATTGTTTTGCGTCCCTAAACGGCCACTTTTCAAGACCTTGTCTAGTCTTGACTTGAACTGGTCAACAGATTCACTGTTGACAACTTTGACTAGAAGTGCGTTCTACATACCGCAGATACAGTAAGTGATAAAATTTCCACACAGATTGCGGTTGTAACGCTTCAGTTCAAGTTTAAAGCCGTGATTGTGCGTTCTGTTCTCACTCAGTGTGAAAATGTCCCGGTAATCAACATTGTCGAACCCTCGAAGTATTTTGAAAACTTTGATGAGCTGACCACGCAGTCTATGGGTTTTCGGCGAGAACAGATCTAATTCCCTTAGTCTATCCTGATAACTTTTATGTCGGATAGAAGGAATCAGCTTGGTTGCCCTGGCTTGTACGCGTTTCAATCTCGCGATGTCCTTTCGCAATGAAGGACTCCAAAATTGTACGGCATACTCCAGATGCGGTCGGACAAGTGAGTTGTACAGGCACAGTTCAATCTCTTGGTTCCGATAACCAAACTGGCGCTTAATATAGCCTAGCATCCTTTGAGGAGGTTAGCATTTTCTGCATCTGAATGCTTTAATGTCCCCTCCTCGTTCCTCAAAGGGCCAATCGTTCGATGGATTGGTTTACGGCTGTTTACATATCCAAAGAACTCCTTGGGATTCTCTTTACAGAGTCTCGCCCCGTGGAGTTCCTCAGCCTGCTTAGCCACCCTTATGCTGGACTTCACTCTCCTGGCTAGCCTCCGGTATTCGTCAAATTAACCCGAGATCTTCGATTGCCGGTACACAGTTCTCTTCTCCCTAAGCAGTTGGCTGATTTCTCGATTAAACCACTTAGGTTGAACAGAAGACAGACGGGAGCATTTCAGAGGGATGAAACGCGATTGAAGACTTATGAATGTGGTTTTGAAACTATTCCAAGAGTAGCGCGCTCTCGCCACAGGCTGCTCTGGTTTCAAAGTCAACTTGGCTGTTTGAATCGCCCATAACGATGCACACTCTGCCTTGAACCAGCTCACCCAGCAGATGGTACAGTTCTCTGTCCTTCTCAACGGGTTGAGAAGGGGGTCTGTAAAGCACTAGGGTCCTGTATCTGACAGGAACGATCTCTAGGTCAACGCCTAGGAGCTCGTGGTCGGATATAACGTTGGAGTTCGTAGATTTGATTGTATCCTTGACGTACAACATTACACCGCAACCCTCTCTGTCTGGCCTAGCTTTTTGGAAGAGTTGGTAACCAAGAACCGTAATTTCGCCTTCAAAGTCACTGTTTGAGGTTTTTATCCACGATTCTGTTATGGCTACCATTTCGGGTTCTTCCGTCACTACGAGGCCACGGAGCTGAGGAAACTTGTTCTTGATTGACTTCGCATTTAACAGAAGAACTTTCAGGAAGTCCCCTAATGTTGGACTCCCTATACTCTTCTGTTTCCCGGCTTCTTGTTTGTCGCGGTTGCACCATTTTTGACAACCTCCGAGAAGGTTGTTTGGGGAGTGACTCGGGCGTACTGGCGTACGTCCGCCTTTCCAATGGGCCGGATACTCCTTTGGGTGCGCTCCACGACATCCTGGATGAGGTTGGCTAGGAACGCCTTGCCCTTAAAGGAGAGGTGCACCCCATCCCTTTGGTAGAGGTCTTTTCTACCATAGAATACGACGTACGGGTCCACAAAAAAGACACCCTCTGCCGTACAGAGGTCTGCAAGGCGCCTGTTTAGCAACATGTTCCTCAAGTGGGCAGTGCGGCTTGGACCCTACCTCGGGAGCAACCCCAGTACGACGCGTCTGCGGGTTTTCAATCCACAGTCGTCGAGAGCGCCCATAACTGTCCTCATAATATTACCTGTAGGGCCTAACCTACCTCCTCTGAGGTAAAGGTCGTTGCCACTTACCATAAGGGCAACGACTGAAGTCTCTGAAATCTGAGACTTCTCGGCCACAGCTCTTACCTGCTTATTCCCACAGCCTGGGAGGCAGCTCACCTTAACTCTCTTGTGAAGGCGGGCCGCTAGCAGGGGCTTCAGACCCGTGTTTGAGAATCACCAATAAGGGTGACTCTTGCACACTTGTCTGCGGACGACTTAGTCTTTCCTTTTGGAGGCGACTTGCCACTTTCCTCTGGTATCTCTAAATTTTTCTTCTTCTTCTTCTTCTTATTTTTCTTCTTGACTTCCTTTGTTATCTCTTCTTTTGTTTCCCGTTTCTCTTCTTCTGCTTCTACTTTCTCTTCCTCTGTTTCCACTTTCTTTTCTTCTCTTTCTACTTTCTCTTCTTCTCTTTTTACTTTCTCTTCTTCTCTTACTACTTTCTCTTCTTCTATTTCTACTTTCTCTTCTTTCTTCTTTCTTTTCTTCTTTTTGGCTCGTTGAGGAAGCCCTTCAGCAAAAGAAATCGGCTATGGACTTCGGGAGCCTTCTCGCCTGAGCATCTGCATCTCGCAGAAGTCACAGACACTGACGGCATCTGTGAGTTCCTTGCAACTCCTAGTACAAATGATAAAAATGTGTGTGGAGTGAGTGATCCTGAGTATTTGCCGAAAGGGATTATGAATGGAAAAGAGAGTAAGGGTGGTAGTGATTCCTTGTTTGGGAGGGTATGGAATGGTTTGTAAGATTTGAAGAGTGATGGAGTAGATGTGAGAGTGCCCGATAGTGAGAATGATTTAAGGAAGGAGGTAATGAGTGAAGTATGTATGAAGCCTGAAAGCATTGGTATGGCAAGGGTGCGGAACTTTATGAAAGAATTGAGAGCGATGTGTATGCAAGGGGTCCCGCCATTTCAGGAAGTGTTGATTGTAGTGAGTCGTTTGTAGGAAGTGATTGTTTATGTGCACTTTGGTGGTGAGAGGCCGATTGTGTACAAAGATGAAAAGATAAGGGGTTTGAATGCTAGTGTGGTGCATCTGCAGTGTTTGAGCGGTGTGAACTACAATTGGGTGATTGAAAAGAGTTCATATGTGGGGGAGAAGAATGATTGTCTGGATGAAGATGTGTGTTTGGTGAGTGATGATGTGGGAGTTGATGATGGTGTGAATGTTAGTGCTGATGCTGGTGTGCTTGTTCCTTCTGTGTATTGCGAACATGATGGACCTGATATGATGGAAGCGAGAGGGAAAGTTGGTGAAAGGTTTTTCTGTGGTTTGATTGATACTGGAGCGCAAGTGTCTTTAGTGAATGAGAGTATTCTGAGAAAGTATAAAGAGTTTAGATGTTGCGAGCATAAACTTTTGAAGTTACGGATAAGTGGATTAGGGAATTGCATGATAGTTGCATGGGAACAGGTTAGTCTGAAAGTAAGTTTGGGTAATGATGTGAATGAGAAGCATGACTTTGTAATTCTGAAAGATGAGCGAATGACGTGTTGTTTTCTGCTTGGTGTAGACTTCATGAGATTGAATGATTTGTCTTTGTATGCTGATAAGGATTGTATTATGAAAGGTGAATGTGAGGTGATGAGGTTGAATGAGTGTGTGAAAAATGTTGTCAAATTTTGTGGTATGATTTAGTTGGTCATGGATGATGAGAATGAGAGTTTAAGTGATGATGATATTCTAGAGATGCAAGAGATGTGTCCTTTTTTTAGTTAGTTGAAGAGTTGTGTAATGACGCGTGTTGATTTAAATAAATGGCCTGAGTGTTTAAGTGATTTTAAAAGGTATGCTAAGGATTTTGTTGTTTGTATGGATGTTGTATATTTTTTGAGGCATGTGAAGGGTGGTGATGATATATATGTACCTGTGATGTCCTTGGTTGGTATGATTGGTCTGGTGAAGATTGTGCATGATAATTATGGGCATATGGGAAAGTTTAAGCTGTGGGAGTGTATGAAGCAGCGTGTGTTCCATCCGTTTCTGAGAACTGTTGTGAATGATGTTACAACTATGTGTGAAAGGTGTCAGAAGCGCAAGGGGCAAGATGTGCAAGTGAAATCACCGATGTTGAAATTTCATGCGAAAGAACCGTTTGAGTTGGTAGTGATTGATTGTGTGTCTTTGCCGCGTTTGAGTGCTGGGAATGTTGGTATGGTTGTGATGGTTGATCATAAAAGTAAGTTTGTGTATGCAGCGCCTGTGATAGATAATAGGAGTGTGACTGTTGCGCTTTTGGTTGAGCAGTTGTTTTTTCCTATGTGTGTATGGAAGCCTAGAAGATGTCTGAGTGTTAATGGGCCTGAATTTGTAGGAGAAGTGTTTGAGCAAATGTTGAGAGAAAATGGTTTGGAGCATTTAAGAACAACTCCGTATGTACCGTCTTCAAATGGATTGGCTGAACGTACTATAAGAACCTTGTGTGAAATGTTGAGAATGATGAGTACGACAGTGAATGACTGGGATGTATGTCTGGGGAGAGTGTTGTGGGCATATAATTTGACTGTGCATAGTGCAACTGGAAAGTTCCCATGTCAGTTTGTGATAAATTTTGAAAGGCAAGTGAAAGATAGGTTTCGTTTGATTAAAAGGGAGCAGAGTGTATGGCGTGAGGCACATGAAAGGTTCCCTTCATTTTAATTGGGTTCGAAAGTATTAAATTTGAAAGAAGTGTAGGGTAGGTTGAATGTGTCAAAGATGAATGAGAAGTTTGATGGACCTTATGGAGTTGTAAGAGTTTGGGAAAATGGGGTGACGTATTTTTTGGAGAGTTTGAATGACGGTATGACTGAGAGAGTGCAGGCTCATCAGAGTCAGTTAAGGAGATGGAGAAAACCTCCTGACTACCTGGTGAGCCATCCGGTGTATGGACTGTGTAGAGAGCGAGGTAAAGTGCATGATGATGAGTTTGAATGTGATAGTATGGATCTGTCTGGGAAAGAGCTAGTCTTAGTCTCGAGGAGTAGAAAGCGTACAAAGAAGAGTGAACGGAAGAATGCAAGTACGAAGGAAAGTAAGTCGGAGTAGAGTCTTTCTGAAAGGCGGGATCTTGAAAGGGAGTTGAGTTTTTGCCTAAACAGGTGAGTGATTTGGCTGGTATAAGTAAACGAGTGAGTCAGCTGCCTGTGCCTGATTTTTCTGGTTTGGGTAACAGTATGAATGATAGTGTGTTTGGGGAGAATGAACCTAGTGTGGCTGATTTTTCGGGTTTTATAAATGGTAATAGTAGGGGTGAGTTTGTTGTAGTGAATGATGAAGTGGCTGATTTTTCAGATTTCTGGTGAGAACCAGTTGAAAGGGTTTCTGGTATGCCTGTTGAGAATACAGGGGATGTGAGTGACCTGTCTGTTTCGCAAGAGTGTACCTTGAGTTAGATGAGAGCTGTGAGTGAGGAGCTGATGAATGGAGGTATGAAGAGTGAAGTTTCTGAACGGAAGAGTATGTAAGAGTTCTGTCGTGAGATGGGAGAACTGGTAATGATGTCTAAGAGTATGGTGGACGATATGATCAATAGTGACGATGAGACTGACAGGAAGACTGATGAAACACTCCGACTGATTGCTACGCGTAGCCAGGGACCAGTAGACGAGTATGAATGGGTGCAGAAGGGTGCGATTGAGTATAAAAGGTACTGTGAGTAAGCAATGAGAGTGTATTGTGACTGACTGTGGTCGAAAGGCTTAAGGAAGGAGGGGTCTGGTGGAGCAAATGTGAGTGTGTGTATAAGGGGCCATTATCCACCCTTTTTCCCAATACACTCTCCCTCCTTCTGTAAGAATTTGTGTGTGAGTGGGAATGGGTTTTTTATTATACTTTCTTTTAATCATATTTATTTGATGTCATGTTGTATGAATTTGGTTATTTAACATCTCATGTTTTTTTTTTTAATTAGCTAATAAATGTTAAGGATTTTATGAGACAGCATTCAAGTACCAGAAAAAAAAAAACAAACATTGCCTGCATTTTGCAAGAGCGACTGGAATGAAAACATTTTGGAGAAATTTAAATAAAATTTAAGAGATCTTCTAATAGTAGTTGATTGGATCTTGAAGAAAATTGAGCTCGGGAACAGCAGGCCCCATAAGACCCGCACACCCCATTTTGTCACAAGAGTGACTCCTGACAAGATTTTCCCCCGGGGAGGCCGGCAAATCGTAAACCGTGGTACCACGTAAGAAAACTCTTATTTTTGTTGTCTCTTGTTTTGGTTGTCCCTTTTTGTATTTGCTGTCTCTTAGTATTAATGTATATATTTTTTGATTGATTGGGTTCCAAGATAGGATTGTTTTAGTATATATATTTATATATATATATATATATATATATATATATATATATATATATATATATATATATATATATAAATAGGCTCATTGGGTGCAGATTTACCCATATTTTGGTAAATATTGTATTTGTTTGTTAGTAAAGGACTGTACATATAATCCGTTTCATTCTCCTTCGATTTCTCATCTCCGGATTAGTGTAGGAAGCGGGTTGGATCGATTGGGGTTAGTCTAAAGATTTCGGCCCGCTACAACGTGATTCATCTGCCACCATCTCGGTAGCTGAGAACCAAAGTGCTACGTCTTTTGCCTCAAATTGTTCTTGGCGGGCCTTGAGAGAGTATAGGGGGCCCCAGATTAAGTAGGCAGTCAGTTGAAAGCAACTATCTGAAAGAAAGTAAAGGAAACTCCCCCCAGAATTTTCGTGATTCGATAGTATGAAACACCATCTCCCCAAAGAGATATCTCCAGGGACCCTTCACAAATTATGGTGTGGCCACTAACTAGACTAGCGTCGCCCAAAGGCAACTCAACACAAAGGGGGTAAGAGGAAGACCACCAAAGTCATATCGATAGAAGAGGGAGAAACAGACTATCCGGTAGGCGAGATATAGAGGAGCCTCTGAGTTGGTGGAAAGAGCATTCAATAGCCAGGTTTGGAATTATACAGAGTAATATCTCCACTGTTCCTACATAGATTTTACTTTCACTCTATTCTATAGGCCTGTATTTTATTTTAACTCTTTTCTATAGGCCTAGCCGGTGTGGGAAGCACTAATTTTCCGATTCATTAGGATTTGGCAGGAGGACTTTCTGAGCCATTAACCTATTAAGTGTTCAACGCTGCTAGCCGTGTCGGGTGATCTTATAAATTTGAGGGGAAAAGACAGATTTAAACCATCGATTTAATAAATACATGTTAGCCACGATGATCGTAATTTAGCTAAGATACAGATGGGTAGTAGTAGTAGTTTATTTAAACAGGTTTAGTTTTCATGCGTAGAATTATCAGAAGTGCAAAGAATGATATTTTACTTAACCCTGAAGAAGTGTCGGCACCAATTATTGACATCTCGTTGGATCTATGTAAGTCAGCCTTACTCCCTACCGCTGAAAAATAAGTTGTTATAAATTAGGCCGTGCATTGATAATAATTAATTATAGTTTCAAAACGATCATAATTTCAACACGAGGAAATTGGAAATTCAGAGCTCCAAAAGAACGACTTTCTAGAAATGATTAGGAATACATTACTGACTAAAACAACCAGTATGTGAAAAGAGTGAAAGTTATAAATATAATAAAAACAAATCTAATAATAAGATTTAAAAAAATTCCAGATAATGAAAAATACTACGAAACAAAGAAGTGCAAATAAAATTGAAAGGAAATCATTAAAAGCTGCAAAGAATGAATAAGGCTGACTTGATTTTCCTCAAATAATATTCAGATTCTACCACAATGATGAATAAACTATCCCTTCCTTGCAAAACCAATCAATCCCCAGATTAAAATGACACTTTATGGAAAGAAAAAATATATAAATAAAATCGCGTCCCAATTTAAAAACCCAAATAAGCAAAAAGTACAGAATCTCAGGTAGCAATCTCCGTAACAATCCTATCACTATTAAAGAATTCTATCCCATTTATCACATAGAAATAGCTCATAGGTTACAGATGAGACAATGCGCTCTAAAGACTTGAAAACTTTTAGCCAAAGACACAGAGATTCATGTAAAAGATAGAGAATAAGAGAAAGCGAGAGAGAGAGATGATCTTTTAAAGTGCGAATAGAGGTGAAGTATTAGTAGCACCCGTGGTCAGGATGTGTTAGGAAGATATCTTGAATAGACAGAAGCTAATGGAGTGAGAGGCTTAAGAATAGTAATGCCGCCGGGAGAGAGCTGAAAGCGGTGCTCAACAGCTGACTAGGTGCATATCAAAAAAGGGTGGCCGTGTGTGTATATATGTGTTGAAACCGTACACAAATTATTATCAATAAAATAAAATAAATATCTTTGAGTGCATAGAGAAATTATATAGAATATTGAATTTACTCCCATCCGTTTAGATAGTTAATCGCTAACAGCCGAATAAAAAATTATATCAATCAAAATTCTATGCGACAAACGCAAAAAAGAAGAAGAAATGTTGTCCTGTTTTTTATTAATCAAAATAACATACTTAGAGGATAAATTTAGTAAAATGTTTGTTTGAAATTATAAACTATTTTCTTTTTCGCTGTGATCTGTCATTGCAACCCAATAACGACCAAAAGCACGGATTCGAACCATTTCCGCAAAAAGAGAAATTAAGCAACGGGTTTTTAGGACCAATGGTTTGTTCAAAACAAGTCCATGTCGTAATATATCAAGGACCATAGTCCATTTTATAATGTATTTGACCATTCTTTGTTCTTGCAATATTTGCCTAACTTTCGCCATATGCATCATATTTAAAAATCGATGATAGGGACCAATAAGAAGGAGTTCGATGTTCTTAAATATTAGTATGGATCCTGGATAGAAAGTTCCTGGTTTTAACATTTTCTGCTAAAATGAATCTGGAGGGACTAATGTATGATGGAAGCTAAATATCCACAACAATGAGTTTCTATATCCCTATTGAAAAAGTTTGATTGTTATGATTGTCCACTACTTTTCTCAAAAATATAAAAAATGGAAATATATTGAATAAAATGCAGGGAGGGGGCTTTATTATTACTTTTAGAACCCAGGGATGGATCTATATTAATGCGTATAGAAATGCTGTCCTCTTCAGTTTTTCATTTTAGAATATTGTATACAAAAGAAAAAATCAACCAAAATATCCTATTTCTATGAGAGACTGGCACAGAAACGTCCATGGGGATGCCCATGTTCTAGTCCTTCCTGTTTATCATACTGAAGAGTTCTATGTGAGTTATAAAGATCTGAATAGGCTAACAAACATCGACGCCACTACTATTTTCCTGCACATAACATTAAGACGCTGTTCAAGAAAAAAAAACACACCACTTTGCTGGGGGACCAGAATGAGAGAAATGGCTGACAAGAGAGCAGATATACGAAACTAATTGGAACATACCTCCTAAAGTTTCACCACCCTAAACCAGCCAAACACTGGAGAGAGTGCTGCTAACGTAACAGTATCTTAGGAGATAGCTTAACACCAAGCTGGCGCATGAAATGAGGGAGAAGGATAGACGTCGATAAGGATCCAAAATCTTTCGAAAGACAATCAATAGGCTGAAAGAGAGAACCAAAGACCGTAATCAAAGTGTATTTTGCACAATGCAGTAACAACAAATACCCCATATGAGAAAGGGGAGCTTTTCAGAGAAGTCTGGAAAGAAGTTTTC
Source organism: Ceratothoa steindachneri (assembly GCA_963969495.1). NCBI lineage: Eukaryota > Metazoa > Arthropoda > Malacostraca > Isopoda > Cymothoidae > Ceratothoa > Ceratothoa steindachneri. The sequence goes on along the minus strand of OZ018330.1, from coordinate 86,898,561 downwards.
ATCATCTGCAATGAAGAAAGAGGAAAACTTTAACCTAGGTTTCGAGGATCAGGTCCTCAAATACATTGATAAGAGTTACGACAGTTTCACGCCTTACAGGATAGCAAACTTCGCTTGACTATCTGGTAAATTACAGGAAGCCAACTGATTTACCAAAACAGAATTGTTCGAGACGATCTCCTCATTCCAACCTAAAGCCTTAATGAACTCAACATGATATACCTTAAAGAGGCAACAGAGCGATTTGTAACCAGACATCTGAACCAATTCAATGACTCCGTGACAATGGAATTCTTTCTTGACGGCATATGTGCTTGGAGACTGATTCTCAGTCACTCATGGAAAGCCAGAAACTCAGATGATGGAATTTAGACTCATCTCATTGTTGGAGAATTTTGGAAAGGTCTTCAAAAAACACCATAAATGCCGAACTAACGGACGATTCTCAGCTGATGCGGAACAACATGGACTTGCCAGCAATGCAGGTGATGAAATTTAGACTGATCTCATTGTTGGAGACCATTGGAAAGGTATTCAAGAAAAACAATAATAGCAGACTTATGACACAAGAAATGGATTAGCTTACAGTGAACTCGACATCTGCACTAATTTCTAAGCCACACAGAAATAAACAAAAAATAAAACTAATATACTTAGGATTAGTTAAATTAAAATGCTCAAGAGAGCATCAACGAGCAGTATACCAATACTTTAAAAGATGCGAAAACGAGGATTTGGTGTTATCGCCCACAAGAGATTATACGATTTACGTACTTCAAAAAGTCTACACGAAGAAACTACTTTTCTACAGGTAAGAATTCTGGACATCTGGAACAAGCTCTCCGATATACTATATAAGTAGAAATTGATCGAATGCAAGAAAAGCAGAAACAGAGCCAAAGTATATGCAATCTTAGCTGAATGCTAAGGAAACAAAATTAACCCCCCAAAAGTGGAAAACAGAAAAAAAACACCTAAAATAAAAAATATCTCAAATGAGAAAATAATGACAAAGATACAATAAAAAAAATCTAAAATGAAAAAAAAATATTCCAAAGTGGGAAAAAGCTAATCAAAAAGAAAAGAGAAACAAAAACTAGAGTTGAGATGGCCCACACATCAGGTAGACTGTAACTTTTCTACTTCACTTCCCCTTTCATTATTTTTCGCCCTCGCCCCTATTTTCTACCTATCTCCTCTCTCTTCCTTTTTCTCTCCCCTAAATATGAAACACATTCTATCTGTATTAAGATGATTCAGGTAAATTAATATACACATGCTTCCAATTTGTAATTAATTTCCATTTTAAATACAACTTATAACAATGGCAGAATAGCAATGCTTTCTTTCGAAAGAACCATTTCTGGAATGGCAAAGATATATGCATTTATATTTCTAAGATTATTACGAAATATATTATAATCACACAACGGCATTCAGTTAACCAATATTTTTCATCATTTAAATATTAGTTTAATCATTCCTATGGCGTAAATTTTAAAAGCAAGTGAAAAGAATAAAAATAAATATTACATTTAAAACTTTAGGCGTGACTGTTACGTGCTTGTTATATCCCGTTTATTTTCATTTTTCCTATTCTTCGTTCACCTTTTATTTCCATGACTATTCACCAAAATTACTTCCGTGGGGCATCTTTGACGATCATCTAAATTTTCATTAATTTGGTTACTTCAGTTGTTATTTATCTCTATTTTCCTTTTCAATAAAGTGTGTTACTACACACTTTATTTTCATTAATTTGGTTACTTCAGTTGTTATTTATCTCTATTTTCCTTTTCAATAAAGTGTGTTACTACCTGATTTTTTCCTTTTCTCTTATTTGCTTGGATATATTAGTCTGAACGATATCGGAAATACAAGTAAATTTCTTGATTAAATTTCAGCCATTTCTAGAGATGGTGTCGTCATCTAACATTCGTATTACACTCCTTATATTTTCTGATATCTTCATTTATATCTTTTATGGTCGCTTTTTGTAGTGATTGTGTTATATTTGTTCATAGACTTATTCTACATTTACTCCAATTAGCTTTGTAGTATGCTTTCTTTATCTTCTCAGAGGTCTGTATCGGTTACTAGTTAATTGTGAGTATGAGGTGTCGCTCTGTGCTCGGACCACGGTATGTCTTCGGGTTGCCGTTAATTACACTGGGTAACACTAGTTTTGTTTCTTTAACTGTTTTTATTGTTTCTGAGGTGGTTTTACCTACAGATTCCAAAAATACCATTGAAAATTGCATAGCATCGATATTTTTGGGAGATAATTGGAATTTTTGTATATAAAACAACCATAAATAGCTGCGACAGTTCACTTTATTTAGCCTCTCCATATTGTCTATGAATAATAGCTGATAATATTTTGTCATTGTATTCCTTTTTCAAACTATTAAGAAAATGTGATTATAAGAGATAATTATTTAACGGGAGAATCCTATTATATATGTTTAGGGACCCAATCGTCTCCAGATATCCTTTCTTTTTTTCAATTAAATCTTTTCCTTATTCTTGAGTCATCTGAAAGCTAGGAGTAAGCGTCTCACTACTGTTACTGCATTTATTTCCTTGGGGCATTCAAACCAGAAATGGTTGTGCTCGTTGCACTCAAATCAGTACTTTTGGCTTACTGGGCATTCCCTCATCTCATGTGCCTTCATTTGGAAGCATGAAATATTCTTTTTGATTTTGGATTTAAGTCACCCGTAGAATGGAAGCAACGGGACCAAGTTCTAGGGCTTTTAAAACCTTTTTGTCTTGGCAAAACTAATCTTAATTTTCCTCGATGGTTGTCCGAACTTTATTATCAATTTAACTTTGGCTCATTTCATTTGGTATTAAGTTCTTCGAGAATGTCTTCGGCCCTGCTTCCTCATCAGGGGGTTTATATGCTTAAAACAAAAGCTCTTTAGTCCACGATTTTCGGGAGTATAACTGATTCTAGGCCTGGGGCTTTTGGTTGTGTGGTCTCTTATGCAGTTAATAGACTTCCATGTTACTAGTCTTGGTCGCACACGGATACAAATCCTTTGGGTGATGCGAATATTCCTACGAGAGTAACATTTTGTTCGGACAGTTTCGGTGATCTTCCTCTTAGTATACTTGCTGCATGCTTGAAAAACAAATATCTTAATCGTTTCCCATATGGGTGCAATAATAGAGGATAATTGTGTGAAAAAAATGGAGATTGTCTTCAAGGATCTTAGGAAATAACGTGCGTTGCCATTGGAAAGGAATAAGTCTGATCCTAGTCACCTAAATTACCTAATCCTAATCAAATCACTAGGACAAGATTTTCTTTCTTTTGGGGGGGATAGTAGAAGATTCAGGAAGAGGAAATGCTTAAATTCCAAGTGGAGTCAGATTGTGTAAGTTGACTGGAGCCGATTAATGTGGAGATGATTCAGGAAAGTAAAGTTTGAAAGGAGAGAATGGAGTAGAGAAAAGGAGTTGATTTGTGACCTTCTTCTCCTAGTGTATATATGGTTAGAATGAAAGAATTCCATTTTTTAGACTTAATGAATTAATTGTGGATTCTGAAGCACAAAACTTTCAATTAATTTGTTCTTCTCATCTTTTGTACATTGTTGTTTTTATTTTTTAACCATTCATGTGATTATTATGTCATTCTTTCTATTATGTGTTTGGGTTTAATCTCATGCTGGTTGTTTGTTCGTTTATGTTGTCTATGTTGTAGTGTTTATTTGTAGATATTTGTTTGTACTTGATTTCTACTCTTTCCGCTTTAGTTCAATTTAACTTTAGTTTTTTCACTTTGCTTATACATTTTCCCTCTGCTGATGAATGAAAGAGGTTATCCCATTTGCTGAAACGATTCTTTTATATATTGTGTAAGTTTTTATATTAACGACTCGTGATTTTTTTTCATTTAATTCCGCAATGCTTCACCATTTGTTCCAAAATCTTTCATCCTACTTCTTGCTGCTGAGAGCGAGCGAAGTGAGCTGGGAGGTATAGGGAGGTAGCTCCACCCCCTAATGCCAACCCATATATGGCTTGAAATCTGCTTCCAGTAACCAAACATTTTTAGTTATTCTTATTTTTCCCAATTTTCACTCCAGAAAAATGGCGCCTTCACGCGGAAGAACGAAAGATGAAACACGATATCGTTCAATTTGGAACGAAACACAACATAACAACAATGTCCGAGTCGCTAATGTAATAAATTACCATATATTGTTACTCTTGTGTGACTACCTCATTACTACAAATCTTACATGTGTGCGTGAAGAATCTTGGCTATGATTGCAGACGAGGACAAAAATTAAAGAAGTCGAAAGGCAACAGAATTGGGCAAAAGGAAATGAAGTAATTAAGTTCAGCTAAAACACTCATGTGTTCAAAACAAATTTGAACACTACAGAGATTGCAATGTAGGAGGAAAATTAAAGCCTATTGGCATACAACACGAGGATTCCGTCGGAAAACATAGATTGAGAGAGGAATTACACTACATAAAAATCTGCTTCATCTGCTCCCAGATGAAAGCACACACCTCATTGAAGTGCCCCAATAAAGGAAAGTAAATGTTATGAAGAAAGCTATAGAAACAAAAAATGTAAGTCTTAAACTAAAGAAAGTTGATTTATCATGGAAATCAGTACACTATAGCATTAAACTGCCCAAAAAGCAAAGAAAATTATCAAAAAGAAAGAATAAGAAAAGTGTAAAACAAAATTACAGACATAGGTTGAACCGATACACCCTGCAAAAACCCCCAAAGCCCCACGAGAGTGAATAATTCCTATAACAAGAGAAATTAAAGCCAAAGTATCAGTCTCTTCTACATGCTCACTGAGCAAGCTCCACCACTCCAGGACCATACGAAAAGGTGTTAAACTCAGCCCTAAATTGAATGGATTTCCTAAAGTCAAGATAGCTAAGAAGCAAATTCACCAAGTGTCTTAAAAGTAGGTTTGATACAAAAGACACTTGAAATGCAATGAAATAAAAAGAAAACGACTCAAAATATAAAAGAGAGTGAATTCAAAGAAAAAACTATAGAAAATAGCACAAGGGATATCTTAAAAAACTAGAATAAGATATGAAGGAAAATAAAAATTATTACACAAAAAAAACAAAGAAACAGGAAACCAAGTCATTTTCAATTAAAACGGAGGAAGAGCCATTATAACGATTTACGCAAGCAAAGACAGGCCACTGCCAAGGAAATCAAAACAAGCAGATATTATCCAAGCCACAAAGAAGAAAAGTTCAAATGGGCCTAAAAGAACAATGAAAATGAAATACATGTAGACAATCTAACGATTGAAGTAGAATTTTAATGTAACCATGCCGTGTTTTAACGCTCTCAATTTCAACTTACGCAGATGGTAAAATTGGAAAATTCAACCGTAAATTAAAGTTAGCAAGCAGAGCTATGAGACAAAATACTAATAAAGAAATTGAGAACTTACCAGGCAACCTTTACTGAAGTTAACAACGAAAAAGAAGGAAGGGAAAGATATAGTAAGCTAACTATTCGGAAAAATATTGACCAACGGATGAATTGATAGAAAATATTAGGAAATAACCTCAAAAAGATCGATTTAGTTTTTGTTCGCATCCTGGAACCTGGAATAAACAGCGACGAAAATAGACGAAGGATATATGTTTAGCTGTTAAAATGGAATTAGAAAAATATCCATTGATAATAGCGACAGACTATCAACCGCCAAAGAAAAACTTTTAACCATTTCATAACTTCAATATGACATTCTTGTAACGTCATCCAACATTATTCATGTGTGACCTAAAATAAAGATGCCTGGCAAATGGATTCAAGAAAAAAAATAACGCTGGCAGAGCTTTAAAAATGATCTTAGAAATAAACAGCTTAAAAGGCATGCAACCAGATCACCCCACATATATTACAGCAAACAGAGCTAAAAAACCAGAAATAGTAATAAGAAGCTGTGATGCCGCTACATTTTCATATGAAACCGGTACTAATTACGAATACTGACCATATAGGTATACAGCTTCAGTTGAATCAAAATCAGATATTGTTACTAGCAATTATAGGAAAGCAACATCGAAATACATTCCTAAGATAAGCTAGCGGATACTGCAAAAACACCAGTGGGCCTTAAGGTGCAAAACAAGAACAAAAAGATATAGAGCATACAGATCAATAGGAAAAGAGGATCTAGCCCCAAAATATATTCGTCCTAAGAAGAATTAAATCAGAGATGATACTCTTAAAATTTATATAACCAGAACAAAGCTGTTAGGAATTTAATAGGTAAAGTGATTAAAGATTAAGCCAAGACAAAATTCGCAAGCAATAAACAGATCAATAGGGTTAAAACCATGAATGAAAATAAAAATATAGGATGAAAACGGTAATATAATCTAGTAAAATCAAGAAATAGAAAGAGAATTTAGACGCGAATGGAAAAGTCAGTTTTCTTAATTTCGACTGAAGAAATTGAAGGTTTTTGCCGAAACGGAAGAAAGGGTCCAGAAATCTCGACGGAAGAACGTTGATAGGATTACTCCTCCATATTCGATAGACCGAACAACGAAGAACAAGTGGGACTGGGAGCAATAACAACGGAAGAAGAAATAATGAGCGCAATTCACTCATTCAAACAGAAAGGGCCACGACCATCACAACCCACAAATTCCAACCTTACCAATGCACCTAACATCATCATTAAGGTATTAAACATCTTTACTGTAAGTTTAAACATCGTATATGTACTTCCATGACACAGTAAAACCCACAAAAATATTTCTATACGAAAACCAGGCAAAAGTCCATGACTCCTAACTAGTTACAGACCTAAATTTTACTAATATCCTTAGCAGAAAGATTAACAGCATTGAGATAGGAAACATGAATGGATTAGAAAAATATAAAATACGGAAATAGGTACTACTAGAGACCTGAAGTTTAAGTTTTGGATCTCTAAATAACATCATTAAGAAAGGATGTGAAGAACAAATCCAACCTTTACAATTATTTCATTCACTCCACGGAAATTCTTGGAAAAGCAATATATATATATATATATATATATATATATATATATATGGAAATGAGCAGGGCAACACTAAGGTACCCCTCAATACCATTCCATATTATGTCTAAAACAAAAAGAGAAATGAAAAAAGTACAAAATAAAGCCCTAAAATTTATAACTAACACCAAGAGACTAAAACCAAATATATGAGAGACATGCTTGTAAAAAGACCAAATCAAAACCAATCAATAAGTTCTCAGTAAAGGAAAAAGTATATATTGGAGAAAATTAACAACTTCCACAACTATTCCCAGATCAAATATATATCGTTAACGAGCAACGTACTCGACTTCAATTGCAAATGTCACAACACAGAAGAGTAGAGAATTGGAGTCCATATGTACAGATGTGATGAAATCAGAATAAAACAGCAAAAGGAACAATAAAATAACTCATTTAAACTAATTAGAATCACAAAGAAAACCAAAAAATGGTCAAACAGGAAAATAAATGACAACCGAATAATGACAGCCGAAAATGATAACAGAATTATGAACACCGCACATTGAAGACGAAATGAAAAATAACGAACAGAGAATAATCACAATTGAGATAGAATTATGATAACCGAGACTGAAATCTAACAGGATTAACAAACAATCAATTAATGAAACAGTAATAAATCGATAAAAAACTACACAAATACAAAGCAAAAAAATAATACAAGAGCATGAATGCCAAAAAACACACATGATTAAACACACGATACATGTAGTTGCAGAAGAATAGTCGGATTTCCCAACTACTATTAGCTAGAAGAACTTTGAGCTAAAAAAAAGGAAGAATGAAGGAAGTTAAAAGGAAGTAAAGTAGTTCGGAATCCACATTAATTAGCAGGGTCTTTCATGTCTTCCTAGCATGGGAAATATCAATTTTTCATCTATGAATATCGAGGTTGCTCACGCTGGCTCCTTATTAAACTTACCACTAAAATTTTCAATCTTCTCTCCTACTAAAACATTCTACGATAACTTGTTCTGGACTTTCTTTAAGAAGCAATTCTCCTTCGGCTCACTTGAACTGAGGACCAGAAGGGTGAGAAATTTCTCCAAGATCATGATAGACGCAGGCCATCACCTCCTTGGACTACCCTCCGGTCTTGGGTGGGGGGCCAGGTTAATTAGGAGCCTGCGAGCAGTATTTCCACCATAACTACCTACAGACTCAAGTTTTCGGATCGAAGCGACCATTGATTCAGCCTTGGTCACATTATCTTCCTTCTAATCACAAAAATATCGGTTCTCACGAAGCTGTCATTTAACAATTTTGTTCTATTTCGTTTATTAATGCCCGTCCTCAAGACAAAAATTCTATAAAATTCCTTTTCTCACCATCTATCTACAAAATTCCTTTGATAGACAATCGCTGCTCTCTCTCGCTATCAAACACATAACACCGAACATTGATTAGATTGATCACCACATTGGTCACATATATCTTATCTACAAATATAAAACAACCGTACATTATTCAAACAGCCAGATTCTCATTATTTTCATTATCCCCAGTCTCAATTAAATCACTTCGTCTTCATATTTACTCCCTCCGCCAAAAGAGGTATCTAAGCTTACTAACTTCAGCCATTCATCTTACTAAAACAAAATAAAGTTATTTTATCAACTTGTTTGTAATCAGCCTCAAACAAACTCGAAACCAGAGCATGTAATCGTACATATAACAGAGAGAAAATGTTTGTTCCACCTTGGAACTGCTGACCCCTGCCACAATCAATCAAACCCCTTTTCCGCTACAAGTGGTGACCCCGGAGTGACTCTTATCATCGAGGAAGCCATCAAATTTCTAGAGTCATCATCCAAATTTCTTAACGAAACGCTACTACAACCATGCATCAAGGACCTACATGAATCTCACTGAAGCACTAACTTGACTCAACGGGCCCTCGACATACGCGCCGCGCAATTCTACCACTCTCACTCACATACCTCTTTAGGAAATGACACAATTAAAAAAAAAAATACAGCCGCAGATATGGTCACAAAACCCCTTTCTTACCGACTTACTAGATGGTTAAATTATAATCTGCGTGCTTAATTTTGCATTACTTCATTATATTTCATTTATTCGTACTCAGATAATGCTACCTACGGCGATATGCCTCGCATCTAACTGACGCTAGAATAGGTAACTTTGGAGCAACAAAGGTCAATCTACGATGTCAGAGACAGAAGGTTACCCCTCCCCTTCCCTTTGAACCCAACGTCTACCCGTGGCGCCTGAGAAAAGTGCCCCTGAAAAGCCAATCACCCTCAAGGGAGCAGCGAGAAGTTTGCGTGACCCCGTGATCTGTGTTAGTTTCCTTTTCTTCCCCGTCACATCGTTGATCGGTGCCAGACCTACGCCGTCGAGGACTTTCGCGCAACTCTGTGAAGTTCACCGGGAATATCCTTTTAGCCCGCAAAGTATAATGAGATCCCCGTCTCCCTTTGGGGGGCCTCTGGCAACCCGCTTCCTCCAAGGTAGTATAAATACTAAGGAAAAAGCTTTGAAAAATTAGTACTATACAGCTGGTTAGCAGACACGTAGAGTCTCGTACGCCCTGCCCCGCATCCCAACGGTTTCCAGCTACGACCGCAACGCCTCACCTTTCTACCTGGCCTAGCTCGTACCTAAGGCCAGAGTTCCCGCCCCACAGATGATAGACACGGACAGGTATCTATCACTCGGGTATCGACTTCGTTCTCGTCTGGAGTACTCCCTCGTTGATTTATCAGCGATGTTAAAGAAGTAGGAATTTTGCAAAGGGAACTTTGCAGCGCCCCGCTTGCTCGTCGTATCCAAAGCCTTCAGTCAATAGGACTTTCCGTGAGTCTCTCCGTTATTTTCACTCTCCCCCTCTCCCTTTACGCAATCACCATAGTTCCTCTATCGGACTCTCGTCCCTGTCAAGTCATTTGTCCCCTTCCTCCGGTTTGGTGCCCCGGGTCTCATCTTATTTATTGTCATTCATTTACTTTTGATAATAATATTTTATTTGTATATAGGCACTAAAGTTATTTTCCTACAATCAGTTTCTCGAAACAAATTGATTATTTAGGCCAGCCACACTTGATTTTGATTATTTAACTATCGCACTGGGATCTATATCCCAATTTCTGGTGTGCTTCCTTCGGGCTTCTCCGCAGAGTCAATCCTTGGCTAGCATCAACGTTAGACCCTACGACAAACGATTACAGTTCTCATCACATTCATTAGGCTTGGAAGTCAGCTCGACCACTTCCTTCATCCAATTATTTATCGAGGTTTACTAATTAATCTTTTCTAATTCATTATATTCATGTTTACTCTCATTTTATCATTAATAGAAAATGTGTACTCACTTGACTGATGTTTATTCCTCTACCTTTACACTGAATTGACGTACGCACATTCAAGTGACCTACAGTTGGGCATAAATGACCTTTGCCCAACGTATTTCAAAATGTATCTTTTAAATTTTAAAAGGTAACATTTTAATATTTAAATTTAATCATGTAAATACCTTCTTAATTTTTACCCACGTTCTACAAATTCGACCTAAATATTCTGGATACCTATTTTTAAACATCATTTTATTTTAATTATATTTGATGCAACGAATTAACATTTGTTTACAAGAACTAATGTCATTTTAAACTTGTGTATTAATTAAACCAACGAATTGGTATATATATTACATCATACTTTTATTTATTCTATTTACCATACCAATAAATCTTCATTATTATTTTTTACTCAAATGATTAATTCAGATTAAATTATATCATTATTTTGATTAAAATGTTCTTAATTGTGGCTACTTACATTTTATTTTTTATATGTAACCACACAAATGTAAATAAACTTTTTCCTTAATTAGACTACTTGGTGATTTGTGGCGAACTATTTACACAAAAACGCGACACGGACTCATGTTTTAGGTGCTTCTAAATCAAACCGAATTATTGGAATCAGGGTGAGAAGAACTTAAAATATGTAGGCCTCGACTGGTCAAGTTGGAAGATAGATTACTACCTATTAATAATGGAATAAAAGTCATTGAATGCTAAAAGACTGATTAATCCAAAGAACTTAATGTTAACGACTCATCTTTTCAGTCATATCTTTGGAGTTTATCAGAAGTGCTGAATATTTTACTATCAAATAAAACTACATTACCAGAATTCATTTATTATACCTAAGTCTACGTAATTTACAGCTCTTACCTGAAACAAGATCAAAAGTGTAAGAATTAAGGGTAATTTTAATTCTATAATTTATAAATACAGATTTTACTACAAAGACTGACTTTAATATTTCCTTTAACGAGTAAGTTCTTGAGAGATGATTTTCAGTAAAACTAGTTAGGTGTGATTGACTTGATTTGTATGTTGTAGTCTTTATTAGCTCATATCTCTATGAATCTATGGTCAAAGTGTTCTATGTACGATACTTATGATATGGGGTATTCTCGTTTCATTGTGAGTCAGTATTATCATTCTCCCCGCATTTTCTTTTAGAAATTTCTGTAAACATTAACGCACAATGCTAGCACGATTAACATATCCCCTCAACGTTACATCTTCCTAGCGACAAACAGTATCTCAAAATATATTCTCTTCATACACACCAAGCTGATTCACATATAGCCAAAGAAATGTTTCAGAATAGAATTTGAGTTTGAGTCAATATGTCTACTTCGTCTTTGTCGTCACTAGATATAATGTGTAAAAGAAGCGTTTGACAAATTCATCCTTAAAACTAAACGAAGCGACGATGAGAAGAAAAGAATAGGATCTCATAATCTAAGGAAAGAACGAGGTATCCGTTGAAGATGGGAAACGTAATAAAAATAAGATACCAAGAGACGATGCAACAACCTCGTTTCATATAAAATATGAATCTGAAAAAGATGTGGAAAACGGAATTAGAGAAAGTGAATGAATTAAATAAAATCAATAACGAACTGAGCTCATATTTTAATGAATGTAGAATGAATTTGTATATAATAATACCAGGCAATGGCTTCGCCACTCCCCCCTACAGGGGGAGCTTGCACTCCGCTACTATGATTAAAATTTAAAATAAAAAAACAGTCATGTTTAAATTTTGATCAATTTTCTGAACTTCGCTATTTATAATAATTTTAAACAGGACTCTAATCTAAATTTGCCCCCTTTCAAAATATCACGTAGCTGAAATATATAGTTATTGAAGATATATAAAAATAAATTTTCTGAACTTCACCATTTGTAATTCTTTGGGTTTTAAAAAGGTTAACAAATTCGATACTTATATTTATTTCTGAACTTCACCATTTTGTTTTTTGATATTATAAAAGAGTTATTAGAAATAACTTTGATAAAAAAACATGTCCTAACCAAACTAATATGAAATTATTATTCAAATACTCAAAAAACTAACCTGTTTAAATTATTGAGTTAGTGATGATGTTAATGATGATGATTAATACTAACTTTGTATCGGATTTGATTTTAGCCTCACTCTTAAATTTAGTTCCTATAATGCAAAATATCTTTTCGGACGTAAAATGGACTATATTGAAACATTTGCGAAACGAATAAACTAATCCTTTCATTTGGTGTCTACTTATGAAAATATTTTATTGATATATAACTTTACCAATCTTCTGCTGATTTCGATTAATTTTATATATATATTTTATGCACTGATATAAAAGCATTTGTAGAGAGTAATTTCCTTTATCTTTATTTCATTTTCTTACAAATTAATCTCATGATTGCGGAAGATAATTTTAAGGTTACAGATTAAGCAACCACATGTCTTGAGGCATTGGGATAGACCTTTAGAAGCGTGCAAAGTATACTCAAATTGGTATTCATTTACATCCCCGTGTTATAAACACTATCTTCTTTCATCATAAAATTTTATGGAAAGAGATAGTGAGCGAAATTAACCATATAAAGAATGAAAAAAGAAAAGCAAGGGTGAAAAATTATATCGTAGAGAGGAATGCTATGGCCTCAATATAAGTCGCTGTGCTATTTAGAGAATTTTAAAAGTTCCAAAATCGTGTGATTACCCGATTAAAAATTTGCACAAACCTAATTTTGAAGACAAAGTAAATCACTTGCAATTCGTAACTGATAAACCTTTGCAGAATTTTACGAAAATCCTATGCATCTTCCAATGCTTATGTCTTATGATGAAAAACAATTTCATTTAGACGCACATAATTCTCAACACATGGATTGATCTTTATTTGCCTCATTAAAACACAAGAGACAATAATCTAAACACTGTCCAAGTACAATTTATGTGCCACTCTAGGCGGAATTCGTCGGCTTAATTTAAGAGCTCATATGATGGCAACATGTGAAAGTTCTTATGTAGGATATTTTAAGGTCGTGTTCTGTTTACGGTTGCAAGACGATTTCACGAAAAGTTTCTTCGTTTTTTTTTTGTTTCTCACATTTTGGAGGCTTTTATAACTGGCTATCTTTACCTTTAAATACTCATGCAGGTTTTATAAATAATACCGTTGTCTTACCGAGATTTACGATTGTCGATGTATTGAATAAATAATACTGAGAAACAATGTATATGGTGAATTGACAAATGTACATTTTCCTACTTAATTCGAGCATACTGAATTCAAATCTGAAATCAGAATCTTTCTGAATGATACTACAGATTTTTCGTAATATCAATAACTATTATTATACAATAATTTTCATTTTATCACGCCTATCATAATACCCTGAGGTAATTTTGCCTCATTCTTTTGCGTTATTTATAGTAAAGCAGGTTTTTTTGCACAAACATTTTATTGCATTTGAGAACAAACTTGAATCATACATTAGGATTACAAATACTGTAATCAAAATAGATGCTAATTTATTAATGACCGTACATCAGGCTGGATGACCTCTTCTTGATTTCAATCGGGCAAAAATTTGTAACTCTTTCTCTTGTAAGTCTTCTCTGGCTTATCTCTTCTAATGGTCCAGCAATAGTCCGCCATCATGTCTCTATCTTACTGACCTAGGTAGCGCTCTTCCATTGTCATCAAATCCTGATGGAAGCGTTCTCCTTGTTTGTCGCTCACGGCTCCACGATTCTCTGGAAATCGGTCGAGTTGACTATTTAGGAAATGCAGTTTCATACTCATGTTGCATCCCAGATCGCAATATGCTAAAAGCATATGAGTAACCATATCCTAGTAGTTATACGCTTATTGTTTCCCAGGAAGTTGCGAACAACGGCAGAAAATGAGAGCCAGGCTGCCTTCTCTTTTTCATTCATGGTGTTCATGAATCTAGAATCACTCAGAGTGTTTGGATTTGGGGACCATCAAATACTCCTACTTTTATTTTTTCGTATGACAAAGCCGGAAACGCCGATACTATGTACTGAAAACAATCATTGTCAGTGTTTAACGCCTTGACATACTGCTTCATCAACCCCAGTTTGAGATAAAGCGGAGGGAAAACGATCTTCTCTCGACTTACAATTGGCTTATTAACAATGTTTGGCATTCCTGCTTCCAAAGTTCCCCTAACTGCCCAATCATTTTAGGACCAATGTTTTTCACGGGCTCGGCTGTCACACATACAGATATATCATGAAAACTTTGTATATCACTTCTGCTGGCAAAGGAGGAAGTTAACCATCGTAAGGTCTACATATAAGTCCAATTGTGTTTTTGGTACTTAAGTAAATCTATGAAAATTCTTATATCATCGTGAGTTTCTCGCAGATGGACACAGTAAACGAAAGGAACTGCACCAAAGTCATTGCCATTATGCCAAAAGACATACTTAAGGCTACGCTTGTAGCTATCCAAAAACAGTCTCCACTCATCAGGGATATATGTGCCAAGTCCTAACTAGGTAAACAGACCAGGAACATTGTGTTAGTATACAAATTGTTTGTCCTCAGGGAAATATTTAACAAATGTACTCTCCATTGTTCGGTAAAATGATACCCGTACCAATCTATCAAGGCTATGTCTTTCACTCAACCTGGAGGATAAAGTTTCTGCCGCTTTCTTGGAGGGCGTCAAATCACGTATCAAGTCATTCAAATCCTCTTGATTGAAATATTGAAGAGCTAATGAGTGGACGTCCATATTAGGTACATCATTTTCATCCACTAAAAATCGGAACTGGTAAAGACTGAGAATGAGGTACTGGCCGGATCGCCGAGGGAATGTTGGGGTACTCGATCTTGTGCCGATCTTTCTTTCCAATCCCTTTAGTATTCACCAGACAGAAATAAAAGTTCGATACATGATTCTTTGGCTCTCACCACACCATGGGGATTTAAAAAAGCAGACGTTTTCTCTTTCCTTTCCTCCACTTACGAAGATGTTCCACACAACTATGGCAAACAGCATGTGGGGCCGACTTCCTATCTTGATCGCCGAGAGGAACATCAAAATATGCCTTATAAGTGCGGATCACAAAGTTTAAAATATTGCGCCTTTGACGAACTAGCATGTAACAGCCACATATGTAGCAGAAGGTCTCTGGATCCAGAACGAAATTTCTTTTTTACGAAGCCATCACTCTAACATGAGACCTATGAAAAGAAACAATAATGTTAATATTTTTCCCAATAACACATATTACTATCTTATTACTATGTACTCTTAAGTATTTGCTTTTTACAAGCCCCCTCTCTGTCCGTCCGAAGGGCAGTTTTTGGGGAAACGAGAAAATAGAAATTACAGAATAACTATAGCATGTAGGTAAAAATGGATTATATATATGAAATAAGCATGAAAAACAAATTAAAATTGGCAGATAAATCTAAGTCACCAGGAAATGTGATTAAAATTGTTCCCCTATGTAATCGAAGAATTATTATATATTAACGTCAAGTTATATCTTTTCGAAATAATACGACCAAATAATTTAGATTAATTAAATAAGAGCGTTGAGTTTTTAAATTATTTATATATATGCGCCTATGTTTTCTTTTGGGGGTAGGCTACTCCTAGCGATTTAAGCAAAGGTACATATATAGGTATATTTGATTCTTCTCAGCATTTATTTCAGAATGATGTTTTTTACTGAGATAATTACCTTTTTGAAACCATTCCTGCGTTTTATCTTTATCATGGTTGTCGAAACATTACAGCAGGGTGCCTTTTGTAACAGATTGTACGAATGTGTACCCATTTGTTCCAGAATTCGTGAATACACTCACTCAGACTTAATATCCTTATTCACAAGGTTTTTGTATTCCTTTTTGTGATGTTATTCGTTGCTCTCGCGATTCTTTGTATTTACTTACTCATTTTAGTTTTGAGGAGCTCAAAGTGGTTTCGTTGGTTTCAATTACTCACATTTTCGCTAATAAATTCTTGACTATATTTGAATTGGACGCATACCACATAAAGTTGGCATAGATGTGGATTGAGAGAATTGCGTTCCATTTGTCTCCTTTAACACTTAATTTTCTATTTTTGAAATTCGGCCGAAGTAACTTCAATAATTTTTGCCTCCCTTAACTTTACCACTTTATAGTATTTGCTCCCAAAACTTTTTGCTGGCATTCTCGTTGCTTTTAAATAAATAATACTTTTCGTGGTATGACATTACATTATATCAATACCATATTATATCTATGGGAGAGGACCACTAGCTTGAAAGCGAACCAACAAAAGGGACGGAAAACCACGCGTTCAGGCGGCCTGAGTAACGAGAGAGTGCAACGAGGTCAGGCAAATTATGGACAATGGCAAAGTTCAAGGTTATTTAAAGAGACTTGGACAAAAATATAATTTTATTTACACAAAAAAATTAATAAGAGAATTGAAGGGTAAAATTACCTCAGAGAATTAACGGGCAAAAATCACATTAATAAACGAAGGGGGGAAGATTAAATCAATTGGGTTACTGAAGGGGGGTGGGGGGTTGGCTTACGGATGTCTTATACTCTGGAGGTGAGGCCGCTTGAACTTCAAAGCGGGAGTTTGGAATGATGACGGTTCTCCCAAAGCAAGGGGAGGGAGAACTTCCGGTCCAGGGGAGAGTATTTCGGCTACCCGAAATGAGTTGGGCTTCGACAGGAGTTGATGAAAGAATTCGGGAAAATCACTCGGGGCGATCTTTCAGTGGAATTACCTCCTGGCTGGAGCTAATTCCAAATACACAAAACAGTCCAGCTGTCACTTTGCTTCGTTGCTAGCACTTGACTTGGAACCATGGGGAAACTTCTTGGTTCTGGCGAGACTTCCTCAAGTCTGTCTGTCTTCCGGGGAGTCGAGCGTTATTTATATCCGAGGCTCTTCCCGGAGTTGGGGGTTAGCGGAAAACAGCTCTACTCTCGAAGAGCCTCGAATCTTCTGGCAGAGCTATTTTAGCCCGTATAAATATGAATCGTGGGGGACTCGATTCGAGGCTACCGCTTGTGGAAGGGGGTGTGGGTAGGCTTACCACTTTAGTCCTAGCCGGGCCTTTTGCTGCACATTGGAGTTCCTTTCTGCTTAAGATCTTCTACGTGGGGATTCCCTTACAATACTATTAATATTTTAATATTCGTTTTGAGTCATGTCTCAAAATCAACATTACATAAATTAAAATATAACATAGTTGACAATGGATTGGGAAAGAATGAAAAAGTTGAAAATATAAACGAAATTATGAACGAATATTTTTGATCAAATGACATATCTGATAAAATACTACCCATAGTACGCAGATGGTCCCTAACTTATTATATATGTTCACAAATGCCTTGCTTTCTAAAGCAGTTTCCTCGCTTTCTGCCTCAAAAATATAAGATAATTTACAAATAAATTACACATTCATATATTTGCCAACAACCCATTACCAATTTCAAGAGTACCGCAAAGACAATACGGAATATAAGAAAGAAAAGCCCTATAGCATCATATTTCAGTACAAAAAATTCATAAACACTTAGGTTGATGGCACTGTGGCGCAACCAAATCATCCTTTTAAATTAACCATGATACTTGGGCCAACGGGCAATATACATGTTTGTTGGCGCTATCCTGGGTGGAGAAAGGACGAATGAGTTGAAGTAGGGAGATTTTACATATTTAGCATCCTCATGAGTAAGAGAGAACTAACATTATTTTGTTATTTGTTTTAGCGACTGCTGAGCGTGGTTGCCGCCACTCAGCATGTGCGGATTTCCAGGTTAATTTATGGTTATGTCAAAAAGGTTTTGAGACTAACATATATATTTCCGCTGAATCCAAATCAAGCTTTCTTCTGTTTATTTCAATTAATTTTAGTTTCTTGCGGTTTACGATCATTAATGTGTTTAAAAATAATGGTTATACTCTTGTGAGTATGGTTCTATTTCATAGATTGTGTTGCCTTTGGTGCCGATATTTCTAACGATTGGAAAGATGCCACTAAGAATGTTTCATAACGCACAGTGAGCTAGCGTCTTTGGTACATATGTATGTCCAAAGGGGCTACAAAGAGGCCGCATATCAACAAGTTAAACCTTAGAAATTTGCTTCATTTTTATAGTAAAACAAAAGGATGGTAGACAGTTAAAGACTGGTGCAACGTGGTACTCTGTCATGAATCTCCCTTCCGCTTGTTTGTAGTCTCTAACATACTCCTCATTAAGAAGAGAGAAGACAAGTACTTTCCGGAGTCCCGTTCCTTGACCAAGATGAAACTTATGGACCACCATTTTCTGTGGTTTATTCTCATTTAAGGAAACTGGAGCGCTAACAAATTGGACAAGAACACTCCCATGAATTTAAAATTGTATTAAACCTGATACATTAGCACATTCTCCTAAGATTTCAAGACCAATTGAGAAGATAACTGTATTTTACACCCTGATGGCGTACTTTCTTACAAAAGAAATGTAATAGCAAAATTCTTGGCTGAAAAGAACATCTAACTTTTCGGACCTTGCCAGGAATTTCTGGTCAATAATCAATTTGGCAGTTGATAAAGAGAAGTCATCCAATTTTCGCAGGCTCGGATGCTTACTGAACAAAAACTCAACTATATCATTCAAAATATCATAAATATTTGGTTTCCAGGATGCCCAATAGAATTGAAGGATTGGTGAATAACAAAGGATATCATTTTAAATATTGACTGTTCGCATCCATTGACAATATTTATTAATAAAATTTGTTTTGGAGCTATTTTTTTATTTATATCAGCGTCAAATTATGATATAAACAAGCGAAAGCAAAATGTAACTTTTGATTACTTCTATTAAATTTTCTTTTGCTTTGACTGTAGAGAAAAAGGAGTACGAACAGTCTTGTTGCCTTAAAACGGTGTGCCTCAATATGATAATTGGTACATGAAGTATAGGATCTATTAGAATCAAAATTTATCAAAGAAAGAAGGTTGTAAATATCGCAACTGTCTGTTCAGTCTCCGAAGACGAAGGCGGGAAAGTGCAACGGAGAATATTTATGACTGTCATTATTAAGTGAATTCCACCATTGGAGGGCCGAGTGACGAGAATCAGAGCTTCCCAGCGTCATACCAAATACGCCGTAAAAGTATTATTTATTTTTGACATGATAAAATATGATCGCCCATTGACTGATATTAAAATTTCGATATATAACTTGTATGTAATCTGTATACCTATATACAGATACATACAAGTCAGATATCGAAATTTTAATATCAGTCATATGTATATATATATATATATATATATATATATATATATATATATATATATATATATATATATATATATATATATATCGTTTACATTGAGATATACTCATAAACTAGAGTCAATTTATTTTAGCAAATTATAATGTACACCACATATTCGAATTTTGAATATATTTGTTGGCGCTATAGATCTCATGGCGACTGTCTAAAATACACGACTCTGTCAACATACGATTGCATAACTCCAAAATCGTTAGGAAATTTGAACAGTGTTGCCCTAGCCTGAGAAGTAGATAAGAATGTGGTCAGAAAATTATTTATTCAGAAATTTATTGGCATATATCGTAAAATCTTTTGGTGAATTCCCCCTAAATACTTATATATAAAATGCTTGATGCATCTTTTGTGTATGCTTGTATTTTTATTTTTTCCAATCACTGTTTAGGTTTAGCGATACTAACTCCTAATACCAAGAATTTCAAAAGTTTAAAATAGGGCATTGATTAATGTGTATGGAAGTCTTTGACAGAAATATGGAGAATGTCTGAAAGCCTCAACTCCTACGCAAGTACATCCGATGGTATGTCAAATATCTTAAAACTACTAGGTGGAGGATTTCTAGGTAAAGTAGAAAAAGGTTTTAGATTTTATTTCCAGTTATTCAAAGGCAAAGAATGGCAGAAGGTTGTTTATAATAAGGGTAGATTGTATGCTCATGTAAGACAACAGATAATAAAGGCTGGCTAAGCCTGACTTGATAAAAAAACAAGACACCAATGAAAGAGAGGTGCAATAGTTGAATTATATGAGTTACAGATTGCCACCTCAAATAATGTATTCTCTGATAATTCCCAATGGAATAATTGCGAAATATTTCCGTTAAGAGCAACTATTTAAACCTCCAGTGGGACAGAAAAATTCAGGTGTTGCATCATATCAAAAAAGTGAACCCATTCATTGGGGGTTCACTATCCTTAAAATGGTCAATTTTTGTGACAGCAAGTTTAGGACTTTCTTCTTCGGGTGTGTGGAAAACCCACTTCCAGTTTTCCTGAAAAAAGAAATATCTAACCCAATTTGCCTTCCCCATAAGGACTGAATCTCTATTAGCCGAATTAAGTCTTCAATTAACACAATGGATTGATAGTATAGTGTTGTAAACTGATAAAATTAGTTAAACAACAGTAAGTTAGGAGATCGGACTATTTTTTTTACTCGTGAATTACTTGTGATCAATTGCGGTCTAAGTTAATCGAAGGGAAGATGAAGGAAGTGGGAATAATTTTTTCACAGGAATGAATCGGTATTGAAAAATGGTGGTACTTCAACTTGCGTTGCAAAACATAATAACAACAATAGTAAAGAAACAGGATAGGCTAATAGTGAGTATAATAACCTTAATTGTAAATTGTGCATATTTAATTTGACCACCAGAAAGGGAGGCTGACTATTGGGGACAAGTTCTCAAGTTTTGGAGGAGTGCTGAATAAACCTCCACATTTCCCTTGGCGGGCATCTCGAAGCCTCCAAATTTCCCTCACACGTGATTTTTGTTTAAAGAAGGACTCATCATTTCCCGCACTTTTAGATTAGTAGGCTCTTTCTGTAGATAGGAGTATACGGGAGTGTCTTTTGCGTGAGGTAAGTTCAGTCAGGGCTGGGTCAGCCAGTTGGTAGGATCACTCAAGGGGATTAATTAGCTTTGTATAGAAGTGTAATGTTTACTGAATCGAATTCAGATACTAACTTCGTGACAAAAAAGAAAACCTTCCTGTGTTAATTAAAACTAATAATTACAGTTATGAGGGTAGACCGCGGCTACTCCTAAATTGAACAACACAGGGAAGATTGCGGTCTAGTTTAACCAAATGGAGGAAATTTAAATTGTAAAAAATCAGCGAGTGAGCAAAACGGCATGGATAACTACATGTGCGTAAATAACCTAATAACTTTGTTAAAAGTATCGGATTATCTCAGGGAAGTTGACGATTCTGTATATAAGGGAAATGTGCGCCAAGCAGAATACCCCATTGATTTGTTTCTTGAATTCCTTCCGTCCCTATGTCTCCTAAGTATAACTCCAAGTGGTGTAAGCTCTGTATCCAAAAAGAAAAATACAACAACAAAGAATTTTAATATCTATCAACACCTCACAGGTGTAGTTCAGTTGAGCGCTAAAAGCTTTCACCTCGCCGATGAAACGCTAATCTCCGTAGTCGGAAAAATGTTAGCCGAAAGTTTCCCACTCACATCGTTAGAGACGATTAGGACCTGTGTCGGACGACAAAAGCTAATCCCTCTAGCGCCGGAAACCTTTTCACAGATGACTGTGCCTTCCAGCAATTGAACACCAAAAAAATGGCCGTTATATAAATACCCTGGATTTTTCGAAGATCGGCAGATTGAGTTAGACAACTTGTCGCCTTTGGTTCAGATCGTGTGTCTGTTTCCCCAAGTCCCTAGTATTCGCGTATACCATCAAGGTTGGATCGCACCAGGCAGATCCATCTCTTTTATGAAGGCTTTCTCTGTTCAGAGCAAGCTTCGAATCGTTTTGTCCCCGAAGGACTGGCCACGATTTCTCTCGTCTAATCTGAAACCCCCCCTCAAGGATCACCAGTTTCTCATGTGAGATTTCGTGCCGAGCGGCATCAGAGTATCGATTTTTGGAGGTTGAACTTCTTTGGATCAGAGGTGCTATCGTTCGTCTTCAAGGAGGATCGTGAACTCTTCTTCTCCCCCTCCTTCTTCATTCTCGTCACCCCTTTAAGGTAAAATAACCCTTAATTTTATCTCCCGTTAATATACCAGCATTTCAACTTTTAAATATTCCTTCTGTATAACTGATTTATAGTATCCCCTTTAAAAGAAAGTTAACAAGTAATTAACGTTACCCGATTGCCAATTATCTAGATTCTGTCAGTATTATCCTTATTTACATTTCCTTATTTCCAATATGTATATATGTTAACTAGTGAGTAAAGGAAATTATATTTTTGGTTTTCACTCTTTTCTGCAAGTGGTAAACTCATTAAACGCTATCGGCCCCTGTATTAAACTAGCAGTCTTATACCTCGTAATCAACAGATTACTTTTACGAAGTGAACGTTCTTGTACGTAGCTAGTGACGCGTAAGTACATTGGAGGATATATGCGTATATAACTGCATATATATACATATTCTCGTTGCTTTTATCTTTTTCCTCCTAACTATTAGGTACATATATGTATATATAGACGTATTGTCTAGGGAGGTGACCTATTCTTTGACGCTGTATTTTTTATTCTTTACTCATCAGAATGCAAAAAGTTAGGTGACTTCCCTGATACTTCTGTGGTTAGGATGCAAGACACACGGAAGGAATGAAAAGTAATGAAAGATAAATATAGGAGGAAATAGAAATTTGGTTCGGCAATCGGACCGATTCGAACTGTATGTTATGCTTACCTGAGTGAAGATCCAGACGTAATACTGCTTAACGAAATAAACACAGATCCAGAAATTAACCCTATTCAAATTTTCAAATACAACTTAATTACAAAAACACCTAGAAGAAGAAGAATATAAAGTACAGTAGTATACAACTCTGGGGGGAGGGGATTTTTATTTTCTGTTTTAGATATTTATCTATAATTTTATCTTTATCGAATCTATTTATTTTCTGAATTTTCTTTTTTTATAATTTGGCCATTTATACATTGTCTTCCATTTATCTTGAGTAAATATTTTTCTTGATTCTAGTTTAGTTAGTCCTAGAAGCGTTTTTCTGGATTTCCGTTTTCCTCATAAGATTTCTTTATAAAAGGTTGTGGACTTTGAGTTTCGAACGCGGTACCGATTGATTTAACGCCTATGCTCTTAGCCATTACGCCACGGGTTAGTGCGTTCTGAGTTGGTAATTTTTAATGGGCTATTTATATTATCGCCTTTGAAGGAATTTATCTCCGATTCATTTTCGCACCCCTACCCAACAACTAGATGAGGTCTACTTAGCGGTAAAAAATGACACAACAACGGGTGTCCTTACTATATTGACAAGATACCAACCGCCTAGAAGAAATTTTTTACCATTTCATAACTTTCTAAACGTATTTGGATAAAGAGACCAAGTGATATTTATGGGTGACCTAAATGCCCGATCAAAAATATCCAAATAGACTAGTAACTAGAACAAAATCGGAAGAAATCTAGAAACTCTAATTGAAAGGCGCATTATGGAGAGATTGGGACCGGATTTCCCAACCTATATTGGACTAACAAGGGCAACTAAGCCAGATATAGTATAGGTATCACCAGATCTATTGGTGATTATTTAATAGAAAGGAACCGCCGTCCACCACCGACCATAAAATGGTCATTATGACCATATCTACAGATCCAATACAAACGATATATCCCATAAGAAAAAGATAGAAAGATACAAACTGGATAAGATACGGTGATGAATTATCAAACTACCAGCAACTAAACCTCAATAATGTGATACTGGAAGAGATAGACTTAGCCACCGACAATCTACCGAAAACGCTCGTGGACGCCAAAGGAAACTGGGTAACAGGAACATAGAATAGGCCAATCCCCTACCCCAAACGTACATCCAAAATAAATGCAATATAGAGGGAATCCAGGGGGTTTATGGTAGTGCTAGAGCCATTTGGCCCTGCAAGAAAGAGCATGGTAAGACTAAAAGAATAAAGAGCTGAACTAATAGTGGCAGAAGCCACAGAGAGAGGAGTAAGATAGGACCAGTTGTTACATTAAATCGATGCAGAACTTAACTCAACAAAGTTCTGGGAAAAATAAAGCTGGGAATAGGTAAAATAAGAAAAAACAAAGCCTTTTAGTTAAACGAACTAAAGAGTTAATACGAGAACATTACATATTAGAAAATGCATTCAGAGAGAATCAGAGCGGGGTGTTCGATATCTCACCAAAGGAGAACGAAATATTCGATCAAGAATACTAACAGTGGGTGATTCAAGAACTAGAAGAAGACAGGAACGAAATAAAATCCAACCACACAGCATTTATAGAAACTAGGTGGAAGAAGGATTCGAACCAGTGACACTAGATGAAATCAAAGCGACAATCCGAGCTACGAATCAAAGGGCGCCTGGAAATTAAGGCATAACCAGGTAGAATCTCTTAAGAGCACCAGATAAATTTCTCAAAACATTTCTGGGATATATTCTTGATTCGCTAAAATGCCTAAAGGTTATATTCCTGCGCAAACCGGGGAAACTACAAGATGAACCTGGCAATTATAGACCCATCATGCTATTAGAAGTTATAGCGAAGATAATAGAAAGGCTAATAAACAGAAGATTGGTCCACCACTTAGAAAAAAACAACCTGAAACCAAAGTGCCAATTTGAGTTTAGGAAAGAAAGAGGCACGGAGACGGCCCTGGCCTTATTAGTAGAAACTTTAAAAGAAGAAGTATGAGCAAAATTATTGACACCTCATAATGTGAGATGTCAGAAAGGCGTTTGATAAGGTGTGGAGATGCGAACTAAAATTCAAAATAAAGATACTAGAATTACCAGCAATTATGACCAAATGTTCGTACAACTACATTAGAGATCGAAAAGATATTTAGAAATCGAAGAACATCAGGTTCCAGAATTTGAGCTTAGACAAAGAGTCCCTCAAGGGGAGTGCCTGAACTCAACACTATACACAATCTATACGAGGGACCTGTCAGATCCAGTTTTTGATTCAACACTATTTCTTACAGTTTGCGGACGATATTACGATATTAAAAAGCAGCCAATATAAACATCCACCAACAAATAACTAGAGTGTCTGCGGCTGAAATTTAAAACATAAACGATTATGAGAAAAATGGAAAATCTGCACGAACACTGAAAAATTGCCAATTATACCTATGGGAAAAAGAAAACCTTCAAGAATAATTGTCGACAACGAAGTTTATAGATACCACACAGATGAAAAGGTCCTAGGAATGAGAATTACAAGAAATGGTTACAGCACGCAAGTAAGTTAGAGAAGAGGCTTTGCTAAGGCAAACCTAACAAACTGTTCAAAATTAGGAACTTGGGTAGGAATAATAAAATTAAACTGTACGATGTATTATGCAAATCTATACTGTTGTATCCCACTATTCTACTAAATATACTCTAAATGAAGAACATCGCAAGACTGCAGAGAGTCTAGAAGAGTGGAATATTGATAATTATAAATATGAGAAGAAGAGAAAGACGACGAGAGAGAGACCTACATGGAAAAATAGATATGGAACCGGTTAACATGATATTACATAAAAAAGCAGTCAAGATATGGGACATATTAGAGGAAATAATTAACGAGGAGGAGAGGAGAACAGTAAAAATACCGCTAGACTATTGGAGGAGAAGTAGAGGGAACTTCCCAAGGGGAAAACTACTTGAAAAACCAGTACCATTATATAGATAGAGATATTATTGTAAGATAACGAGAGAAGAAATGATACCAAACTCAACTGCAAAGAGAACCAAATAGGAAACCAGTTAAAATAAAAGAAAAATAAAGGTGTGAGAGCCTTTAATAATATTACCAATTAGGAAGATCTGAACGATACAAAAGAAGAAACTCCAGAGATGGCTGGTCACCCAACGACTACATAAACACACCATTTTTTATTTTTACCACTTTTACTAACAAATTCTATCCACTCTCCTACTTTATACTATTATTTTCTAACTTTATCAAGAAGTAAGACGTAACTAGAGCCAATTTATTTACAACATTATACCGCGAAGATCGATTTAAAGCATTTAATACAAACTTGACATGCTTCTTTATGAAAATGATTCAAAATTAAGTAAAACATAAATCAATTTTACTCAACTTTTAAGATTTTTCACAACAAAGGACTGCCATATTTGAACTAAACACTTCAAATAAAACCTAATCCAATGTGTTTTTCATCTCAGTATGTATTGATTATGACCTAAAAGTAATAATTACTGAAATTTACCTAGAGAATTATTTACGGATTATATATATTCAAATATTAAGTACAATAATATATCTCCTGTATATTTATATCATACACTTATCACGTATTATATTTGTCACTTTCTTATGTTTATACGCTTCTTAGGATGTCGCTTGGAGTTCTGAAATGGATCATCTCTAGTCCTTGTATATTAGTATTCTGACAGCTTTAATGGACTAGATTTTCCTCGAGATATTTTTCCCAGAAATGAATTACTACCTAGATATCATTCACCGTACTTGTCATTCAACTAATGCTTCAATTTCGATTGAAAGAAATCCTAACGGAAATGCAAAAATAAATAATAAGTGACATGTTTCATCCCATCAATTTATGTGTAAGTCTTGGCAAATTTTTTAGAAGTTGTTAGTAATTACTAAATGCTTCACACACATTATTTGGATGATCAAGGTGTGCATGCTTAAACGCTCAATCTCAAAAGCATTCGTGAATCTATTCCCCACAGCTAATAAAATAATGCTAAAAAGAGGTTTATATGGTGCCCTACATGACCTTGAAGCCTTCGTATGTGGCCCACCCACTTGAAAGAGTCGGGTGAGGAAATAGAGCTTATGGCAGGAGACAGAGCATTCCAAAGCTTAGTGGCAACAACAAACAAGGCGTGATCTGTCATGCAGCATAGGCTAGTGCGGGTAACCGAAAGCAGTAGGGCTCTACCCGAGTAAAGTGTTCTTTGTTAAATGATCATAGCCATATAAAAAAAGGGTAAGGTGGAGTTGCTGTACTTAGGAGTTTCAATCGAGAAAACCGCCCTCGACGGAGGAGACCTCATGCTGCAGAGCATTGACAAAACAAGTAGTGAATTAAATTTTGGAGGCTTAGTGATACGATATTTACAGTAGACAAGGCAGGATGTAACAAAGGCATGGAGGGCTAACTGAAAACGGTTTCGGTTAAAGTTAGACCCGATCGATTTGACCGTAAAAGGAAACAGCCAAGTTTGTAATACTGTCAAGAAATGAGATCTGAGGGTCACATAGACTGAGAGAGGGGACTAGAAAGGAGCAACCTCAGTTGAGGGGCCCATAAAATGAACCTCTTCAAGTCTTTTTTCGGTAAAGGAAGTTTTTCGATAGCCACTCAGTAATCGTGTCATACACAAACAAAAATTGGTGATGGTCAGGCGAATGAATTTGAGGAGGACAAGAGAAATATATTTGTGTTATCTGGTAGCATAGAAGTGAAAGGGTTTTAAAAACAACACAGAGGAAGGCCAAGAGAATGTGGGTAGGTACGAAAGGAGAGCAGGCCAAGGAAAGAACTCTGAAGAACAATGTAAGACACAACCTTTAGCTGAGAAATTTCACCCCGATGTGGAATAAATGAGTACAATATGACAAATACGTTTTAAACAAATCCATAGGTGTTTTAGAGGCAACGAAGCAGTTTCGATAGCGGAGAAGAACAACGGAGTGTTCATCGGTGTCAAATACTGCCAAGAGATCGATAAAAACAGGAATTGAAGGCTTTCAGCGTCCCCCTAACTGAGGAGTGGGTCAATCACATGTAGCAAAGTCGAATTATGAGCTTTGACCTGCCTTTGAGCAGGAAAGTAAGGTTCCATCCATGCAGCAATAGGGTATATGGTCAGTGTGGCAGGCAGCTACTACTATTTCAAGAAAGTTGGATAAAAATGGAAGTTTAGAGAGAGGGCGATGTTTTGAAGAATTATTAGGCTCAAAATGTTGTCTCCTTAGGATCGGACTGGCAAAACCTTAATAAGTGAGAGGGAGGCATTGAAATTACCAACTCTGTTGGTCAGAAGGAATAGTATTAACTAAGCATAGACTATGTAGATCCAATCCATGACGAAGTATTAACAGAGAGGGTGGTTTTTTGAAAAATTATTAGGCTCAAAATGTTGTCTCCTTAGGATTGGACTGGCAAAACCTCGATTAGTGAGAGAGAGGCATTGAAATTACCCACTCTGTTGTTCAGGAGAAATAGTATTAACTGAGCATAGACTATGTAGATCCAATCCATGACAAAGTATTACCTGAGCATAGACCATAAAGATCTAATTCATGACAAAGTATTAACTGAGCATATACCAAGTAGATCCAATCCATGACAAAATATTAACTGAGCATAGACCATGAATATCAAATCCATGACAAAGTATTTCAGTTAACTTTGACATATAAAGTGGGGTAAGAGGAGTAAATATGCAGGAAAATTGGGTCTTGTGACATTTACAGCACACGTCTAACCCTTAACAATCCTTCTTTCTCTGACTAAAGTGAGAATGCTTCAGGTCAATAAGGAACTGGTAGACAATTTTAATGGGGTACTAGGCAAACAGCTGATCGAGCGTTTGCAGACTACATAGTCTGCCATTTCTTCTTTGAATTAGCTTTCCCACTTAAACTTTCATGCCAAAAATATAACTTGCTGGTTTGCTTTTTGGTTTTCTCCAAGTCAAAGATAAGGAAAACCAATACGTTTTATTAAGGTTCAACTACTAGCAAATACTTTGCACAAATGTTCAATATATGTGAGGGGCCTACGAACCCGAAACTACTCATACGTGGTTGAATTAGTGACTATAGCAGGTGTGCTACGCTTCAAAAATGCATGTCACCTTCCAAAAATGTAGCTCACGTTAGCTGATTAGTTTACACATGTACTAGACAGCGGGAAGACCACAAAAAAAATGATAATTAGTAAATTTGACTAAAATACACTGCAATAAACGGAAATACACCACCACCTATTTTGGGAAGTAAAGTAACCCTAAAGATGTTTTTTTCTATTGTATGTCGAAATTTTACATAAAACCCCAAATATTTGTGCTAACACAATACCGTCTCTTGAAAACAATAACTAACCATTAGTTTTAAAAATAATTTTCTCTCTATTTCAGAATTAGCTTAGATTGACTATAATTTTTTGGCAAACTACCTACCTGTGTTCGATCTCTTTGCAATGTGAGTTATCCGAAATTATCATTATATTTATGGTTATTCTAATGTATTCATTATTCTTCAGAATATATGTTTCGTTTCACTTAAATATGCCTATAAACGTCGTTACTCATTTTCCACAATTTTATTTTAAAATGTTTTCACATAAAAATAAAGCGAGTTCGGCTTTGCTTAATTTAGGTAAATTTTAATAAAATAGAGAGAATAGGAAGAAAAAATGGAGAAAAGAAGAAGAATCACTGTAAGGGAATCGTCCCTCCCCCGTTCTCTCCCAGTAGAGACACGGGACGGTGACCGCAAGAATATCCAGGCCCAGTACCGTGGGTCAAACTCGTAACCACAGCCCTTCGCCACTCGTCACTATGAAAAGCCGAACGGTTTTAAACTGCAAGATCTCCAATACGAGAGTATATTCGAATTCACCACAAGTATGAAATTGGAGACGCGCTTCTCTCAGTCTCGAAGGCAAGTGAGAGCCGAGGATAGACTTGCTGAGAAAAACCCTCCTGCGGTCTCTCCACCCCACCACCCCCTCCTACCCCTACCCCAGTGGGGTGACGAGCTATAAATAAACACTCTGGATAAACGAGGTAGAATACGTGAGTCTCCAGGCTACGAATTCCCTGGATTAAGGCCGGGCTACCAATACTGGATAGGTAGAATACGTGAGTCGCCAGACTACGAAGTCCCCTGCAAGAGAGGCAGGGCTACCAAGGGGGCTAAGAAGCAGCTCATCATCGAGTTAGTCCCAGGTTATCAAACCGAACGTTAAGTTAACTTTTTATAGTTCAACTTACTCTCGTTAGAGAGACTCCTCCTATCCTGGTGCATCGTCAAGCCCAGGGATAGTCCTCGCCCTTAAGAAATTTTAAAAAAAAGAGGAAAAAGGCTCCCCCTCGAGCCCGTTACCCAGTGGCTACACCAAACAGTAAGTTAACTTCGTTGAGGAACCAAGTTCAACTGATAATCGGCAGAGAACTTCCCTCCCCACTATCCTGGTGTATCCTGAGGCCGAAAGATAGTCCTCACCCATGAGGAATTACGTAAGGAATCAGAAAAAGCTCCCATCGAGCCCGTTACCGGGTGGTCACACCGAACTTTAAGTTAACTTGGTTTAAGTACCAAGTTCAACTTACTCTCGCTAGTGATACCCCGCCTACCATGGTGCCTCCTAAAGCACCGTGAGTGTTCTCGGCATTGAAGACCCTCACCCATTGAATACCGTGTGGACTCCCATCTGCTACACTCGCAAAAGTACCTTGTGATCTCGACTACCTCCAACAATCTGGTCGAAGCACGCGTCGAAGGACGTGCCAGATTCCTGTGGTGTCTGGAGCACATTGAGTTCAAGGTCAAACTCAAACCCGCCGCCAGAGCAACCAAGGTATTTAAACTCTAGTAGAGACAATTAGCCTATTTCTTGTATATTGAAGTGAGCATAAAATTAGTCAATCTTAGAAGGTCAAGTTAATTGAAGTTATTTTTGTGTATTTTAAAATAGGTAGTAATTCTGTGGTCATGTTTTGTTTTTGTGTGGTATTCGTTAAATTTAATATATAAATTCAATTGGGAATTTATGTGCGTTTCTATATATCTTTACGTGTTTGAAGCGGCTCTTACTTAAAACAACAAAATTAGCAGTCTTAGAACAAAGCCTACTCCATCAAAGAAATACATCACGTTCCTCAAGGTATACCACGACAAGAGTGGTGTCTGGTGTGGAGTGATCCAAAGGGACATTATACTACAATCACATATTATCAAATACTTCGATTGCCCACTAAGAGTAGTTCACAGAGACAAAAGGAAGAACAATGAAAAAAACAAGAAAAATATTAAAGAAATCTTGAAGGTGATGAGACCTTTGCAAGTTATTACCCAAACCACGAAGGAACAATGATGAATGTGGATGACTAAGATCTCTTTATTGACCTTGAATGGACCATCCTTATCCAGGTAAATATTCCCAAGACTCAGGTAAAAACTTAATCAGACATTTGAGGACAAATCTTCAAATTTTAGACTCTATCTCAGCGTTACATTTTAGACGTAAATACATGAAACTAAACTAATTTACATGCATATTACATTTTAAAATTCTCCATTAGAGAGAATATTTTTCATACTTAAAGAGAAAGGATTTATTTAATTACAACTGCGCCCAGATTTTTCTTTCTTTGAAGCTTACTAAACAATTCATGGGTAAACAGCATGATCCGTGCAAGTTGCACACAAAGCCCCGAATTATG
Organism: Ceratothoa steindachneri; assembly: GCA_963969495.1. Lineage (NCBI taxonomy): Eukaryota > Metazoa > Arthropoda > Malacostraca > Isopoda > Cymothoidae > Ceratothoa > Ceratothoa steindachneri. The sequence continues at coordinate 86,866,694 of OZ018330.1, read as the reverse complement.
TAATTTAGTAGATCTTAAGGTAGCTGTAGTTGGTCTTATCCTAAGTAGATAGTAAGAAAAATATGAGATACGATATCAAAACATTGTGTTTTACGTTAACTAAAAGATTTCATTTAAAATTAAAAAAATTAAGACGAAATTTGCAAGATTAGTCATGTATAATAAAATGTTCATTTAAGTTTAGTTATTTCATTTTTCTCATGCATTTTTATTTACAAATTACAGATGCAAATTTAGGCTTTTTAATACCTCTCAAGAATGCCATATAAAGAAGTTGGTTCTCAACAGGTTTTCAGCATAGCCTTTATCTTAGTTTGATCGGTACGATATTTTTAATTGTCTAGAGCCTAGCAGCGAGTATCTAATTGTTCACTAATTATACCCTCTCTATTTTAATAACGAAAGTACTTTAAAGGTACTGTGGAGAAATGGCTACATTAAGCATCCTGGAGTAGTATAGGCACATTCAAGCCCCCCTCCCTTCATGAGGAGAAGCGTGGGAAAGGTAGCCGGCGAAAATGCTTACCATGTGTGATCTCCTCGCCGCTGTGGGCAGTTGGAGCTAACATATGTTTGAAGGCGACCACCTAAGGTCCTTAAACGACGCTCTAACGATCGCATGACCTACGAGACCCATAAACCCGTGGTTAGGAAAAAAAAAACGGTGCGAGTCAGAAGGCACGCCAAGTAGCGGTGCGGTTACGAGCCTATAATTTGTGAGCTGACTTGGGCACCCCAGTGCCACCTCAGGAATTCTCGCTCTCCCCAGATGCTAACTCACCATTCGCTCCCCCCCTTCTTTTGCATCTGTGGCCTGGTCACTTCCCCCTTTAGATGGGGCGGCAATCCGCCTATATATAAGCCTCGCAAAGAAAGAGAAAAGAGATTATCTGAAGTCGATACGCCAGAGTAGGATTAGGTCGTGAAGATCGATCCATCGGCTAGACGAGAAGATTTTTAGAAGTTGATTCGCCAGAAGAAAGATTAGTTCGTAAAGATCGGTCCTTCAGCCATACAAGACTATTTCCGTGAGAAACGATAGGATCAGATTGAGAAAATCGATCCCCCCCTTTCAGGGCCGTATTAACCTAATTAGTCAAGTTTTATATCGGTGCCATACCGAAGAAGCCTTTTCCGTCTGCAAAGAAGCCCGACTGAAGAAAAGCAAAGCCGCTCACACTCGAGTGAATCTCACATCTCAAGCACCGAAAGAGTGAGAGGAGAAGAACCCTGCCCCAACGAGCTCCCGTTCTTCAATTACGTTGAAGAATCATCACCCGGCACAGGCGACAAGCAATCCCTCCTCGAAAATTCAAGCAGCGACGAATCAACACTTCAAAGCGAGAGATAAGTCCTCCAGCGACATCCGGCAATCCCTAATACCTACCTGTAAGTTAACAATAACATTTATATATCTATTGCGATAGTAGAAGTTTAGTACGCCCCACGTTTTAAAGGAGAGTAGAAACCATTATTCTTGAACTGAGGTAATATGTGTTTGTAGATGACAGTACATCAATTTAATGTTTTAGGCTAAACAAATAGGGTCGTGATAAAAATACTAATTGGCAATTGGTTTGTTTATCGGAAGCCTACTTGTTTATATTTTGTCATTTGAGGCCAAATATAGAAATGTTTTTACTGTTGGTTTGTAATATTTAATTTAAAATACATGTTTTTTTTGGTAGATTCGGGTGTTTCCTCTTATCCTTATGTGTTTAAAAATAGCTCTTCCTTAAGGACTAAACCACTAAAATAGCACTCTTAGAACAAAGCCTACTTCATCATAGAAGTAACTCACGCCCCTTAAAGCATACCGCTACTAAAAGGGAGTCAAAGCGTAGAGTGATCAAAGCCAAGGGTCATTCTACGACATATTATAAAAGTGGTGTCAGGTCTAGAGGTTTTATATTAGAAAGAACCCAGTAGTGTCTATTTAAGGAAGAGCTAACACATAAAAGGAACACTAGGAATAATAGGATATTTGACGAGTGGGAAATTGGTAAAGTTAGAGGTGGATACCATTTAAAAGTAATTGTTAGGCTAAGTGGTAAGTTTCGGTGGTGGAATAGGTCAGGCTTGAGTAAAAACAAGGTAGATGACTGACATAAGCGCGATGGCATTGTTTGACCTTTATCGGAAGCAAGGTCAAAGCCTCGGACTGGAAGGAACCGATCTGAGTTCGTTTATTCAGGAGAAAGAGAGAAACGAAAGAGAAGAAAGAAGAGAAAAGATGAAAATGGAAGCAGAAAAGACGAAAATGGAAGCTGATGAAAGAGAGAAGATAAGGGCCCACGAAAGAGCTCTTAGTAAAGACCAGTTAGAGGTGCAGTCAGTGTCATCTAAAACAGGAGTGTCACCAGCGTCCAGCATGAAACTCCCGGAGTACAAGGACGAAGAAGATTTATGCTCATATCTCTCCCATTTTGAGAAAATATTTGAAGTCAATAATTGGGACCTAGAAGAAGATGGAGTCGCCAGACTGTTACCGCTACTCAATCGTAGGATGAGAGAGATATTCGTATCTTTACCCTCAGAAGCGACTGTGGACTATTCCACTCTCAAAGCCGAACTTCTCTCAGCTACAAACCTTAACCCAGAAGAATATAGGATGAAGTTAAGGCAGTCTCGTATAAGACCTGGACAAACATACAAACATTTTGGCTTTGAGCTTCGTCGAAGCCTACAGTTTTGGATGGAGTCAGAAGGGGTAGAGAACGAAGTCGCTGCGGTCGTCGACTTCATGCTTAGATATCAGTTACTAAGTACACTACCCCAGGAAATCCGTGCATTCGTTAAGGACCGAAAAGCTTCTACCTTCAACGAGTGCCTGGACGAGGCTGACCTCCACGCGGTAAATCATCGGTTATATCCTAGGGAGTACAAGAAAGAGAAGGCTCCCTCCCCAAAGAAAAATGGGCCGCCACCCAGGCATTTACAGAAGAAGCCCTTTAAGTTCTCAGCAGCAAAAGGAACTTATAAACCAAATTTTGGAGGAGAAAAGAATCAAAAAGAAGTTAGGATTCCACGAGGATCATACCCTAATACCGGCACGTATCCCAGGAAGCCCGTCACTTGTTATACCTGCGGGATAATAGGTCACCTGAGTTTCCAGTGCCCACAGAACTCCCGACTGAGGGAGAGCTCGAGACAACAGGTGCAAAATCTGACTGCCGCGATCCCAGCAGGACAAGCTGATTCGTCCTACGTCCCCGCGCCAACATCCGAAGGGCCCCAGCAACAGGTAAACTTTCTATTCAACAAAAGTTCGCCAGGCAGCCTACAATTTGAAGAGGGCACTGTTAATGGGTGCCGAGTATCCACGTTAGTCAGAGACACCGGATGCACGTGCATAGTGGTATCCGACAAGTTGCTGCCCCCAGTAAACCCTGCCCATAAGAAATTCGCAATCGTCCACGACTTTTTAGGACGCGACAATCGATTCCCCGTCGTGAGATGTCACATACAATGCAGATATTTCACCGGTTGGACGGACGTGGTAGTAGCCCCGATTAAGTTCTGCGCAGTACTAATCGGACAAAACCCCCTAATTCCCCAGCAAGAAGTGGCCCAACAAGTAGTCACCCGGGCACAAGAAGCCCAGAGGAAAGAGCAACCTGCTAAGTTGACCCCGAGGATTACCCTCGAAGACAATGGGTTCAAATTGACTTCCTTCGCCAGTGCTCAGAAGGAATGCCCCACTCTCAAACCTCTATGGGAGAAAGCTATTAAAGGTGAAATTCTCCAAGTGAAAGGAAAGAAGCCTATCCAGTATATCGTAGAAGACTCACTTCTCTACCGTACTATCAGCGAGGAGGATAAGGAGAACAAGAAAGCACTGTGTGTACCTCAAGAATACACGCAAAGAATTTTGAATACCGCGCATGATGGAATATTAGCCGGACACTTTGGGCACAACAAAACGGCGCAGCAGATATTCCGACACTTTTATTGGCCCCAGGCCGCCAGGGAAATTGTGGCCTATTGCCGATCATGCGACGTGTGTCAGAAGGATCCCTCCAGAGGAGGGGTACCTCCCGCACCCTTACAAAAGGTGCCCGTTATAACCGAACCTTTCTTTCGAGTGGCAATTGATTTGGTGGGACCAATTCACCCCCCTTCAAGTGGAGGACACTCCTACATCCTCACCCTAGTGGATTGTGCCACTCGGTTCCCAGATGCCGTGTCCCTACGGAAGATTGACACTATTTCCTGCGCCGAAGCATTAATTTCAATTTTTGCACGAGTAGGCCTGCCTAAAGAAATTCTATCTGATAGAGGGCGCCAATTCACCTCAGAATTGATGGAGTATTTTAACAAACTTCTGTTAGTCAAGCCAATTTTTACGAGTCCATTTCATCCAGCCGCTAACGGAATCTGCGAGAAATTAAACGGAACTCTCAAAAATATATTGAAGAAGTTGTGTCAAAACAACCCTACACAGTGGCACAGATACCTGCCTGCTGCCCTTTTCGCCTGCCGAGAAATACCTCATCGGACGTTGGGATTCTCGCTCTTTGAGCTATTATACGGGAGAAATGTGCGAGGTCCTATGAGTATTCTTAAGGAATTATTTTCCAACGCGAAGCTCGAGCAAGAAATCAAATCGTCTTACGCCTACGTGATGGATATGCGCGAGCGCCTAGAATACTGCTCTGGCTTAGCTCGAGAGAACGCCGAGAAAAATTTAGCCAAATACCGGGACTATTTCGATATGAAAGCAAAGGCTCGAAAATTAAAGGCAGGAGATGAAGTCTTATTATTACTCCCGACCGAAAATAATAAGTTATGGGCCCAGTGGAAGGGACCGTTTGAAGTAATCGAGGCACGGGGTCCAGTCGATTACTTGATAGATACCCCAACAGGGCAAAGAACCTATCATATAAACATGCTAAAAAAATATCACCGCCGCGCGTGCATAAAGAATATTACCCTTCTAGACGAAGAAGAACCGATGGATGCCGTTTACCCGACTACGCCCCTGCAAGTCATACACACCGTGTGTGTGGAACAAGACGAGGAATACGAACTTCCCTCGCTCTCACCTACCCCGGAAGACCCTCGGGTGGATTTAAAGATAAATCCCCACTTAGAAATTCAACAAAAAGCGGAAATGTTGAACTTGCTCATGGAATTCCCAGAAGTCATTTCTGAAAACCCTGGATGTGCCAAGGATTTTATCCATGAAATAAAACTAAAAACTAATTCAGTGGTTCGGAGCAAACCATATCCTTTACCAATCCACCTACGAGAAGCCTTCAATAAGGAAGTCCGGAATTTACTAAAATTGGGAATTTTAGAGCCATCGGAGTCCGATTATTGCTCCCCCATAGTAATGGTTAAGAAACCTGATCAATCATTTCGGATGTGCGTGGACTTCCGAAAATTGAATTCAGTGACCGTTTTCGACGCCGAGCCCATCCCACTAATAGATCAAAATCTCCATTTATTTGAAGACGCTAAATTCATCACCGAATTGGATTTATGTAAAGCGTACTATCAAATACCTCTCGCTAAGGAGTCCAAAAAACTGACGGCTTTTGCGACCGAGAGAGGTCTGTTACAGTTTACTAGGCTACCCTTCGGACTACTTACAGCCGGTAGCAATTATAATAGGATGATGAGGCGAATTATCGCTAGACTAAGCGACGTGTCGTTTTACTTCGACAACGTGTACGTAGCTACCCGTACATGGGAGTCACACTTACACGCCCTACGCTCATTGCTGGAGAAATTGAAGGAGCAAGGTCTAACCGCCGGGCCGACCAAGTGTTATTTTGCCTACGAATCCATTGACTACCTGGGATTCAAAATAGGAAAAAAACACTTGACTACCCAGCAAGAAAAAGTGGACGCCATAGTCAAGATGCCCCGACCGAAAACCAAGAAACAACTCCGATCGTTTATGGGAGCGGCCTCGTTCTATAGGTGTTTTGTACCACACTTCGCTTCCATTGCGGCCCCACTGAATGATTTGTTAAAAAAGACAGCGTCAGACCCTGTCACGTGGAACCCCCATGCAATAACTCAGTTGGAGATTCTAAAAGGAAAACTCGTAACTGCGCCCATTCTTCGCTTACCAAATCCCAACAAGATCTTCGGTCTTCGCACGGACGCTAGTCGGGACGGGTTAGGCGGAGTATTGCTTCAATACGAAGATGACGAAACAGCCTATCTCATAGCTTATGTCAGTAGGAAACTGTTGAGTAGAGAAAAAGCCTACGCTACTATCGAAATCGAAGCTTTGGCCATAATATGGTCCATAGGTAAATTCAAATATTATCTAATAGGGCGCGAGTTCAAGTTTGAATGCGACCATAAACCGTTGTCATACTTAGGTAAAAATAAGTGTAAGAATGGAAGACTCCTGAGATGGAGTTTACTCTTGATGGAGTACCAGTACTCCATTCACTACATAAAAGGGTCCAACAATTGTATGGCCGACTCGTTAAGTCGGAACCCTGTCGACGATTAAGGAGCAGCCCAACTATTGTATTATAGCAAAGTTAAGTGTAAATCAGTAGAATTGTAAGTAAGTAGGGGCGAGTAACCCAAGTGGTAGGTAAGAAAATCCTAAGTTGGCACAGTAATATAGGAATTAAGGTTAAGGTCAGGTGAAATGTTATCGAGGCATTCCCGAGTGAACTAGAATTTATTGTATAATATAATGTTCCGTAAGTTACCCATGTATATTATTGTAAGCGTCGGATTGGAACCCCCCCCCCTCCCGTTATTTTCTTAAGAATGGAGGTAAATGTGGAGAAATGGCTACATTAAGCATCCTGGAGTAGTATAGGCACATTCAAGCCCCCCTCCCTTCATGAGGAGAAGCATGGGAAAGGTAGCCGGCGAAAATGCTTACCATGTGTGATCTCCTCGCCGCTGTGGGCAGTTGGAGCTAACATATGTTTGAAGGCGACCACCTAAGGTTCTTAAACGACGCTCTAACGATCGCATGACCTACGAGACCCATAAACCCGTGGTTAGGAAAAAAAAACGGTGCGAGTCAGAAGGCACGCCAAGTAGCGGTGCGGTTACGAGCCTATAATTTGCGAGCTGACTTGGGCACCCCAGTGCCACCTCAGGAATTCTCGCTCTCCCCAGATGCTAACTCACCATTCGCTCCCCCCCCCTTTTGCATCTGTGGCCTGGTCACTTCCCCCTTTAGATGGGGCGGCAATCCGCCTATATATAAGCCCCGCAAAGAAAGAGAAAAGGGATTATCTGAAGTCGATACGCTAGAGTAGGATTAGGTCGTGAAGATCGATCCATCGGCTAGACAAGAAGATTTTGAGAAGTCGATTCGCCAGAAGAAAGATTAGTTCGTAAAGATCGGTCCTTCAGCCATACAAGACTATTTCCGTGAGAAACGATAGGATCAGATTGAGAAAATCGATCCCCCCCTTTCAGGGCCGTATTAACCTAATTAGTCAAGTTTTATATCGGTGCCATACCGAAGAAGCCTTTTCCGTCTGCAAAGAAGCCCGACTGAAGAAAAGCAAAGCCGCTCACACTCGAGTGAATCTCACATCTCAAGCACCGAAAGAGTGCTTTAAACATGTAAGCAACGAGGGTTTGTAGATCTGGAAAGAAAATCTTCTAAATAGAGAAAGTAAAAATTTTGGCAAGATATAGTGTAGTGATAACATTATAAGATAGAATAAGATAATGAAAGATACCTCAAAAATGAGCATTTAGGAGTTTCCTAAAGTCATATATTGAGATAGTTTTAAACCAAAAATACTATCCATAGAGGGTTTCAGAATAATGAGTGCTCTTAAAAGAACACTGTTCCCAAATCGTGAATATTTCTCTTTTTCATTATAATCGAGATTAAACAATATGATTATATTTCTCCAAATTATTTTTACCACTAACTAAATAATTCTTCTCTCTGTTATTTGAAGAAACATTAAATGAACTTAAAAAGGAAAAAGTCTGGAATTTAATTATTTTTAGTTAGTAAATATAAACTTAGTGTAAAAGGCTATAAATAACAATAACAATATTATTTTTTCCATATTCCTATTTAATATAAAATCGAGTTTAAGCGATGATAAAAAAAGAATATTTGTTTTAGTGCATTGATATTAGAGAAATGCTGAAAGTTGCCAACCATGAATGTTTGACTTAAGAAAAAACAAATGTAATGGTTTTCTTTTTTCTTCTAATATATAGATAGATATCTGTAATTAAAATAAAACAATTTTAATATAAAATGATTTTAATAAAAGTAGAAAGAATAAATTTAATATTATGGAAACTAATTAAATTTATCAGAATTAATTTCGAGTCAAATGTCAAATACCGCATGGATGCGGGTCGGGTATGTAGAACGAGAGCTGAACTGCGTTATACATTTTGGCGACCCTCCAAAATTCCCGCCAAATAAAGAATATTGAATCCATCTCCGAGCATCTTTTTACCTTTGAGGAGATCTCTTTTTAACTTTACCCAGCAGACAATAAAGCAAGAAGAAAGCTTTCTACTCTTTGGGATTCAGTGCCTCACTAGCCTTCAGATGTAAGCTGTAGCATAAAGTTCCATACTACACATGGCATTCAAAATGGAAGTTAAAAAGTGTAAAAGATTAATAATATGAATGATAAAAGTTAATGTTTGATAAACTGAATAGGAAAATTAGGGCAGATGGAAAGTCAAGATCCTGTTATCATAAGGGTTTTTCAAGTTGACCCATCTTTAACCCGATTATTATAGAAACGACACTAATTAGGGGTTTCTGCAATAAAAGAGCTACCTCCCCAAAAAGGAAAAATATTAGGTTTTATTTATGAAAACAAAGGAGGTTTTCCCTAGTGACCAGGCATCTTTCTTCTTAAACTGATAAAAATATGTAAAAGAGCAAAATAAGACGAAATAAACATTGAAATTCTGAGGTAACTAACAAACGATGAGGATTATAAAAATCCATTATCTGATGTGGCAAAGATGTTCGACAAACAGATCAATCACTAAAACCTTCACCATTGATATAATAAAGACTGCTGCGGAGGTTCGCGATGGTTGCTACCTTATAATCAATTGGTCTACAGCTTTAAAGTAAATATTCGTCTCAGAATCCCGTGGTAAGTAAAATTGCTCCTTCCAAGTTTCCCTGGTAAATAAACTTGCTTCTTCCAAGTACCCCAGGTAAGTAAACTTTCCTCTTTACTTTTTCCCCTGTTAAGTAAACTCGTTCCTTCCGAGTTCCCCTGGTAAGTAAACTTGCTAATTCCAAGTTTCTCTGGTAAGTATACTTGCTGTTTTAAAGTTACCCTGGTAAGTAAACTTAGTCCTTCCAAATTCCCCTGGTAAGTAATAAATTAAAATTTGTAAAGAGATGCACCAATTTAGGTCGGATATTGTTAGAATGTTCAAACTAACTTATGTTACCCTGGCCCTGTCAAAGAGTTACCTTCAAACCATTGGCGGTGCGTCCCTAATTTTCACTTAGTATCGGTGAGAAGAGTTTGTCCTGGTACCAATTGCAGTGAACGAGGAGTAACAAGGATAATAAGTACCCTAGAAGACCTCACGGTCCATTCAATGAGGGTACCTTTAGACTAGCTGTTGAGCGGGCACATCCCCGCTCAATTGCCTTACGTCCTCCCTTAACGGCCACTTTTCAAGAATTTGTCTAGTCTTGTCTTGAACTGGTCAACAGAATTGCTGTTGAGAATCTCCATCGGAAGTACGTTCCAGCTACTGCAGATGCTGTACGTGAAAAATTTCCTACACAAATCACGGTTGTAACGCTTCAGCTCAAATTTGAAGCCGTGATTTCTTGTTCTGCTCTCATTAAGGCTGAAAATAACCCTGTAGTCAATATTGTAGAACTATCGAAGTATTTTGAAAACTTCGATGTGGAAGAATTCCACAAGGTTTGTAAGGAATGACCGCTGAATTCGGAAGCCGTGCTGGGAACTCCTTAGTAGCAGGTTTGATTCTAAATGCGACCATCATGCGTTTCATGAGTTTACTGACTATCGAAGTCAGACTGATAGGTCGGTTGTTCGACGGTTGGCTACGGTCTCATTTTTTGAAGATAGGAAGATAGGAACGCCAGTCTCTAGAAACGCATTCGGTCCCGATTGACATGTTAAAGATTGCACTCAGATGTCCTGACACTTGATCGCACACTTCTTTTAACAATTTAGGTAGAAACCCATCCAGGCCATGTGACTTATTCGTCATTAGGTCAGTGATCTTCTTTTCTATTTCCCCTTTCGTGAAGCCCATATACTCCAGCTTTTTCCCCGAGTAGGAATGCGTTAGAGATGGGATGGGTTCACACACTTCAGGAAACACTGAAGAGAAGTAGTTGTTGAGGATGTTAGCATTTTTGGCATCTGAGTGTCTTAATGTACCCTTCTCATTCCTCAAAAGGCGAATCGTTTGATGGATTCGTTTACGGCTGTTTACATATCCAAAGAACTCCTTGGGATTCTCTTTACAGAGTCTCGCCACTCGGAGTACCTCAGATCGCTTAGCCGCCTTTATGCTGGACTTCACTCTCCTTGCTAGCCTCCGGTATTAGTCAAAGTCACCCGAGATCTTCAATTGACGGTACGCATTTCTCTTCTCCCTAAAAGTTAGCCGATTTCTCGATTAAACCACTTTGGTTGAACAGAAGACCAACGGGAGCATTTCAGAGGGATAAAACGCGATTGAAGACTCTTGAATGTGGTTTTAAAACTGTTCCACTAGTCTTCAACAGCCTCGCACACTTTTAGCCTTGCGTCAGTCAGTCCAGCACGAAGACATGCAAAGTTTGCTCTTCTCAAATCAAGTTTCCTAGATTTACTAGTTGCAGGCCCTGCCTTGGGGACTTTAACTACAAATTTAATTAGTCGGGGATCACTGCCACCGAGCTCTTCGCCAACAGAGAGGTCCTCAACGATTTCATCCTCAGAGGTGAAAACCAAGTTGAGGATATTGTCTCCTCTCGTTGGCTCTCTCACCCATTGAGTCAGGAACTCGTTGTTCGCAAACTCCAGGAGTAGTGCGTTCTCGCCACAGGGTTCTCTGGTTTCCCAGGCAACTTGTGTGTTGAAATTCGCCATGACAATACACACTCCTAGTACCTAGTACATATCTCTGTCCTTTTCAACGATTTGAAAAGGAGTTTTATAAAGAACCAGGGTCCTATATTTTGCAGGACCTATCTCTACGTCAACACCTAGTAGTTTAATATCGTAAACGATGTTGCAATTCGTCGAGTTGAGAGTATCCTTGACATACAACATCACAACGCCACCTTCTCTGTCTGGCTTATTTTTCAGGAAGAGCTGGTATCCAGGAATCGTGAATTCACCTTCAAAATCTCGGCTTGAGGTTTTTATCCACGACTTCGTTATGGCCACCATCTCAGGTTCTTCTGTTGCTACGAGGCCACGGAGCTTAAGAAACCTGTTCCTGATTGACCTCGCATTAAAAAGAAGAACTTTCAGGGAGTCACCGAATGTACGCTACCCAAGTCTTTTCCGGTTTCCTGTTTGCTTGCTGGAGCGGTGCCACTCCTCTTTGCGACCTCCGAGAAGGTCGTTTCAGGAGTGACACGGGCGTACTGGCGTACATTCGCTTTCACTCTGGTTCTGACACTACTTAGGGTCCGTTTCATGACATCTTGTATCATTTTGCAGAGTACGACCTTTTCTTCAAAGGAAAGTTGTACTCCATCCCTTTGATAAAGATCGTTTTTACCATAGAAGGTGCGGTAAGGGTCTAGAAAAAAGACCCCCTCCGCCGTACATAAATCTCCGAGGCGTCGATTAAGGGAGACGTTCCTCGAGTGAGCGGTCCGGGTTGGACCTCTTCTCGGGAGCATCCCGACCACTACACGTCTGCCTGTTTTTAGTCCACAGTCGTCCACAGAACCCATGACTGTGTTGAGAATCTTTTTTGTGGGGCTAGCCTTCCTCCTCTCGGGTATAGGTCGTTGCCACTTACCATTAGGGCAACGACTGAGTCCTCAGGAATCTGAGATTTATTCGCCTCTACTCGGATCTGCTGGTTTCCCCTTTCCGGTAGGCAAATTCCCTTCACACTCGTGCGAAGGCGTGCTGCTAGTAGGGGTTGCAGAGCTCGTGCTTGAGAGTCCCCAATAAGGTTGACCCTCGCACATTAGACTGCACTCATTTCTTTCGCCCGAGACTTATCTCTTTTCTCTTTCTTCTCCGTATTTCCTTTGTTTTTCTTGTTTTTCTTCTTCTTCTTACCTTTTTTCGATCTTCATTTGTCTTTTCTTCTGTTTCTCTTTTCTCTTCTTCTCTTTCCATTTTCCCTTGCGCACCAGTAACGCTAGAATCCTCTACACTGGGGTGAGCTGCATTAAGGTCATTGTATTTCTTTTTTTTCTTTTTCTTTCTCTTATTAGTTTCTCCACATGGCTGAAGTGGCACTGCAATGCAGTTTCAGCTCCTTGAATTGGAGTCTCATCGGCGGAACGACCAAAGTCAGTGGGTGTTTTGTCTCGAGCTTGAGCTGACTGGGCCTCTAGTGTAGGGTGTGTAGTTTACTTTCCAGTGCCCTAGATTTTTCCTCAGAGGTTGTGAAGAGATCTTTCAGTTTATTGCAGTACGCCACTGCCTCTCGGACCTCCCCTTTAAGGATGCAGTTGGCGCATATACTTCCCGGGTGGAATTTGGAAAAACATCTCTCCGCGAAGTCCCCTACCACTTGTCCCTCTGGCATATCGCACAAGTATATTTGAGTTCAGCTGGACCTTTTTTGCCTGTTATTTTGAACACTTTCTCTCCCTCAAAACTTTGCGACCAATCACTAGTAAAAAACGGTTGTTGGTGAGTTCTTCCCACGTGAGTCGCTCCCGTTTATCGATTGGAGACGTTTCGGATCTTTCAGAATGCACGATCCATGTGCTGTTGTTCGTCCGATCGAGTCGTCAAACTTTGGCGTGCCATGGCTCCCAAACAAGCAGCAATGACGGTCCCCAAAGGTGCCATCGATTTCTCACCAGGTGAACAATGGAGCACACCCGTACTAAACTCCTAGTAGTTCCCTTCATGACCGCCAAGATCTGCGAGCAGCGTTCAATGGATATCCCGCCCCACCAAGAGCCTGTCCCAAGGCTTTTTATTGTCGTGGCAATCAACCTGTGAACAAAGGGCCGTCACCTCGGACTGATGCTACCAGAGGCACCCGTCAACGGTCACTGGGAATTGTCAATAATTACAAGCCAGGGAAGGGATTAACGGGGCACTACCCTCATCCCATTCGTCGTGCCCCAACGCCTAGGACACCTCTAGTCCTAGTCTCTCGCAACCAGTGAGCGTAAATTGACGTTGTTTATAGAGGTTCCAAAGCCTCTCTTCTAACGCATGAGGTAGCTGTCAGGTCCTTATAAGTAGATAGGGGGGGTAAAAAGGGTAAGAGTAACATGATAAGGGTAGGGTTTTTTTGTTTTCATTTTGTATAATAAATGGAAGAGATACGATCAAAGTAAAAAAGGATGATAGAATAGAAAAAGGAAGGAAGGACGCACTTAGTCTGGAACCTCATTTCCGACCGAATTGACAAGGAAAGCCCTACCAGTGGTACACAGAAGAGAGGTAGCCCTGCGCACATAGCTCGAAAAGTCAAAGGTACACACAAGCTCTCTTCCCACGACAAGGGGGCGTCACCTCTCCCTCTACTTTCTTGAGAGAGATTATATATTACAGACCAAATGTAGAATAACAAGTAACAATTAAAAAGTAAAACAATAATAGGAACAAATAAGTCACAAGAGCTTTCTGCTATAGGTCCCGCAATGGAAGGTACCATTCGTTGACTTATATTTGGTATCTTGAGGCACTGCTCATCATCCAGGTCTGAGTGCAAATTAATGATACGTTCTGAGAAAGTTGTTGGTTCCCTGTCCTCTCGCTCACGCGGAGTGCTACTTTTTTCTCGGTGACTATTCTCTCAACATCCTTTCTACCTGCAATTGGTTCCAGGACCCACTATTCTCACCGGAACTGACTTACAATTAGACACGCCCTCCCCATTGGTTTAAGGTAAATTCTTTGATGTGGCCCGCGTAAAAGGTTTGTAAGCTACCTCTTCGATGCCTCCCAGCCTTCCTTTTTCTTTACGACTATAGCCTCAATCCTCTGTCTAGGTTTAGATACGTGACAAGCTGTCTCATGAAGTCTCGGAATAAAGGCTTTGAAACTTCTATAAGCAATGCCTTATAACGCCAGCAGGTTGAAAGATATCAGGCCTTGAGAAGAACTAGGCGTTAGGGCTCGAATAATTAGAATATTGATGTTGCCATAATAATCACTTCCTACATGTAAAGGGCAGACCACATCCTTGTGGCCATTATCAAGTGCATGAGGATTCCTGCTTGTGGCGGGCGGGGTTTACTGACTTGTTGGCTGCCAGGCGCACTAAAACTCTCTGGTCGCGGCTCTGGGACTGCCACAGAAAAATCTTCAGATCCAAGGAGCCTTGTTGAGGATGAGTATGTCATAATAAGGATATCTGCCCTGTCGGACTGACTCTCTGGTTGTCCAGTTTCAGCTGGGCATTTGGGAAAAATAATTCACCACTGGGTAATTTCTAGTCGGTGTGATTCGCTTGACCTATCGGCGCAACACAATCCCTTAACACACAGAAGTGGAACCTCTGAAAAGTACAAAAACCAGACACGGGATAAACCGAAGTGGCTGAACGTGAGATATGAACCACCAACCGCCTTCTTTTTCTTTAATCGCCACAATTTCAATATTTAGAGTGGGTTGCCAAGTTTTCCAATTTATACAAAATTTCAAGCCTTTCAATATAAAACCCTCTATCACAACTACGCTTGACCTTAGGGTTAAAGCAGATTAGGATGAGGAGATTAAATACGGATACAAGAGCACTCCAAAAGGTGGAAAGTCTTCTTTCCTATCTTTTGAATGCGGCAAAGGCTTCCCGTTTGCCATATTCGGAGCTTTCATTCGTGGGGAGGGGCCTGGTATGAGGTTTATCTCACTTAGCGAGCACGTTCCTATATACCTTTTTAGTGTTTTACATCTTTTCTTTTTCACACGAGGCAACGTATCCACCTAAATTTTAGGTTTATATATATCTTCGAAGACCAACCTAAAAATATACAGAAATACTAAATGTTGCGAGGCTCAGATTTTTCGCCAGGATATTGGACTTGTATATTAAAATGTTTCATGAAATCCTATTTTCAAACCATTGTAAAATCAAGTATCTTTGCTACCACAATG
The DNA here is from genome assembly GCA_963969495.1 of Ceratothoa steindachneri. Taxonomy (NCBI): domain Eukaryota; kingdom Metazoa; phylum Arthropoda; class Malacostraca; order Isopoda; family Cymothoidae; genus Ceratothoa; species Ceratothoa steindachneri. The sequence continues at coordinate 86,851,470 of OZ018330.1, read as the reverse complement.
ATCCTACTGATAGAAATTAATGGCGTACATAACATGTGATTCCCTGTGTAACCACCTACCGTAAAAATTTGCTATGTGGCAACTCGCAAGGAACTCTTAACGAATACAAGATTTAAAACAATAGGAACTGTGAAAAATAAAATCATACAAGAAAATGAAGAGTACTAATATGAAGTAGACTAAGAAAAAGAAAGATAAATAGATGAAACTGAAAAGAATAATAAAAAAGACATCAAAGAGCTAGAGCTCCCCAATCGAAAATGCATCTCGAAATCAAAGAAAGTGAACGAGCGGTAAAACTGAACTGGAAAATAAAATAGAAAATCATACCACAGACACAGAAGAGGAAGCAGGGATAGAAATAAACTTAATTTCCAAAAGCACCACGGATGAAAAAAGACAGGACTATAAACAAGAAGAGAAGATGTAAAAGGTATCTATGAAGCAGAATAATTTGGTATAAAAATTTTGGTTGATAAGTTGTGACAACTGCCTAAAGTTTTAAAAATGGAAAACATAAAAAACGTATTAAAAATGCTAATGTCATTGGATCTTCAAATCTCAGCTGGAGCAAGCAAAGATAAATTTTCTGATGGGGAATAGAATAAGAATATATCCTAGATATTTAGTTAATTTTAAAAAAATCAATTTAAGAGAATAGAGGAACGAAGGTGATAAAACTGGTAGTAAAGTAAAAGAATAAGTAAAAATAAAAGAACAATAAATTAATTAAAAATATTGGACTCATATCGCAGATGAAAAGACAAAATTCCAACAATAAATAACAATAAGTGGCTCTGCAAAAAGATAACCTAGCTCATTAATATATTGTGAAGATTCGACCTTGTCGTTATATTAATGAGAACATGATAAAACAACAGTAAGAAATCCTAATAAATGAAGATATATTGGAGTGGTGAATGCAATAAAAGGTGAAACATTGTAGAGAAGAACGCAACATAGATAAAGTTTACAAAAGGTTGCATATCAATTGCAGCACTGAACATTAAAAAAAGCCACGAGGTATCAACTATCCAGGAGTTACTAATTTCTAATAAATACAATATTGAAAGTTTCCAGGAATTATATCCAGTTATGCTCCAATGAGTAATAAATGCCGGATGCTGAGAATTAGGATATAAAAATAAAAGCACAAAATTAGAAGCATAATTATACAGGTACATACTTAAAGAGCGGGACGGAAATTGCCACACTATTTTGGAAACAAACCAGTCACAGAGCTAGACATTGTCCTGACATACAGAGATTTGAACAACATTGAAGAGCAAAATGAAAGATTTCATATAAAATTTGTGAACCAAACTATTCTCGAGCTAAATACTATCACACAGAGAATACTTCTCTTCAACCAAGTGGAAGCAGGAAAAAGTACGAAAGAGGAAGATGGTGCCTAGATAATGGAAGGAATAAGGAGTTGTGTGAATTAAATCATACCTACGGCCGAGGATACTGGAAGAAACGAGGCGAATATATATACAGCACCTGGCGAGGCAACAGCCACTTCTTCAACGATAACAAGATACCTAAAATGGTTTCATGCTGGGCGAAGTTCAACTGAGAGTAAAGCTACCCCTTAGTATATCTCTTAGAAATTTTCGGTAACCTTTTTGAAAAAGAGGACTAAAAGAAAACTGATTAAACATATGGAAGAAATCTCCCTCAATAACGAACACTAATTTGTTTAAGTAAAATTCCCATCACAGAGTGGCTAAAAGGGCATTACAACACACATTATTACCAAACAGTGACCTAGATTATAACTGAAGGAAACGTGGGCTGCAGCAGTTTGCCTGCATGGTAGAATTAAATATTTCTACATAACGATGGCTCGTTATTGTCCGATGTCACTAGAAACCTGTTAAAGGGGGACAAAATGATTATTACAAAACTAGTTCTGTATAAATAATAGCAAATAAATCACCTCTTGATAAATAAAGTCAGTTTATTTGAATTTTATATTAAAAAGACTAAAAATTACAAAAATCCATAATAATATTTTCAGTACTGTATATATTCTTATATTTCCTTTATAGTATGTACTATATCATGTGTAAAATGTAGAAACTGTCAAACAGGCCAACAAACAAACATTCAGTCTAACTTTTCCTCCATAATAGTATGATAATCTACATTTTTAATTATTAAATTGCAAAATATTAGGATAATGGGCCTAAAATATGTCATAAATAATTGCTTATCATCGATAACCTTAGGCAATAATCCTAATATTGTAAAACATTTAAATATTTATTGTACTCACCAGTAACATGCTCAACATTGAACATGGGACAACGCTCCAGTATTGCTCGTATAAGAGGCAATCGAATTGACCGTTTCGCTCTTTTAGTAATATCGCTGAATATTTTTTCAATTACCAGGAAGTATTGAATCATATGATACCACACAATGTTTAAGGACGTAATGAAGTCAATAATGGAATATAATTGCAAGCTAACACAAATTAAGTAAGATGCGCGAATTTAAATCAGAAAAGGCGGTGATTTGGACCGCTTCGCTGCAATAGTGTTAATTATTACAAAAATTTATTAGTGTACATTGAATAATAAACACTGATAAATGCAAGTACATGGAAATTGGATATTAGGTCAACATTGTTTAGAATTCAGGGCATGAATTTTAGTTTTTTCCAACTCCTACAATGCTCAGCTGTAGAAATGTCTTTTTTTCAAAGTGTAGTCGAAGAAGCGAGGGAAGAGAGGCAATCTGGTTGCTGATGTACACCAGAACACATATTTGCGTTCACTTGCTGCTGTCAATTAGCACTCTCCAATTTTATCATTGGTAGGTTAGCACTCCAAGCTTTTGCAGAAGGTGCGATATATATATATATATATATATATATATATATATATATATATATATATATATATACAGTACACCAAGTCCTTCTCTTCAAAGAAAAGGTTAAGGTACTCTTGATGTCTGTTCCAGAAGAAAGTGATGCAAGCATTGTCATAGAGGAGGTTTTTTCCTTAAATCCTTTTGCCAATAGCTTGACAGAGGACCTTGACAAGATTAAATCGCGAAATAGATCAGTTGCTATATTTTGCAGAAAAGGACGTAGAGCATTATCTTCCTAAACCAATTCTTCTTTATTTTTTTCAACACTGAAAAAATATTCTTCACTAATTTGAGGAACTTCTCCGAAGACAGGTACTGCAATTGCATCACAATGAGCTACACTACAATGTTCTGATTTAAGATGAGGATAATTCAGGCTGGTCCGGTTCTTAATCTTGATCTCGGTCAAATGAATAGTACAGAATTTGCACTCAAGGCCATTGTTTTTCGCTCTCTTCTCACTATCGAATTTCCAAACTTCGATAAACACTTCCTTTTCTTGGCCAATAAGCGCAGTGACTCGGTATATGTTTGCATACTATCTGTGGGGCCCACGCTTATCTTAGTCTCCGAGCTTTATATAAAAAATAAACATTGTGAGCACAAACTTTTCGAATTTTGACTGGATTCCTGTCAGGAATAACGGTATATTCACCGCAGTTCTAGCAGAATAGTTGGGGTTTGTTTGTGCAAGATATTCTGGTCGAATCCATTTCATTTAGCTGTTAAAGAAACTACCAGTTAGTCAAAGTTTAGAACATATAAACTCAAAATTATTTTATTTAAAGTAATAAGAAAGATTTTTTCATCATCTAAATAGAAAATACTTGTACTAATGAAAAAGTACAAAACTTATGTGGCGATAAATTAAAACTTTGGCCTAATTTAACCAAACTAAAGTGAATTTTAGATTTGACAAATCAAATTTGTCCTAAATTGTGCTAAAAAGCGTGGACAGTAAAAATATTGTTGGCCAGCGCTATTCCTTTCCCTGCTCAGTGAACAAAGAGCCATCTTCTGTCTGCAGCTATAGCCTTTTATCAAATGCCACACGACCGAATAAATCAAAATCGATTTAAAGGCAGAAAGAATGGCTGAAAATCGACGAACTAGCGAAGTTCCCCGAGGTGAGAGACAAGTACACCTGCCATTGACTTGAAGCTCTACCCAGTGCAAATTGATGCGGATGAATTCACCAAAGTGATTATATAGAGGAGATGCTCAGCATTTTAAGAACAGTGACCGCATGACCCGATTACAAACCCCCAACGCGCTATAATTGCGATCAAAATGGGCAGTCAGTGGTTCGAGTGGACGTATATGGAGAGAAAAAATCCGTAAACTGTCGAGTCCTTACTATTGCACTCACGCTATGGTAGCTAATGCGCATTTAAGAGACTATGAGGAAAAAGATCAGAACATAATAGACGAAACAAAGAACGCAGTAATCACTTCGAAAGAAGAGTGAAATATAACCATATGTTTAGGTTTACTGTATGTAAACCTAAAGATCATATCAAAGCCAGCATGCTTTACAAGAGAATATAACACCTTACTTCATTAAAAGAACCGACTAAAGAAAGAATTATGGTTTATATTAAACGTACCATTTAGCGAGATAATGCGTATTAAAATTTCGTGATCAAAGCAAGATAAAGGACAGAAATAACTGATAAAAAGAAGGGTGAGGAAAAGAAATCAGGTACAAGGAAACAGTAAAGGAGAACAAGAAAAGAAAAGGGATATTCGAATAAAGACTTTTACCTACAAGAGAATTAAGTGACAATTAAATGAAAAAAACAAGGTACAGTAGTTGACCTAGCAGAAACAAGTTTATCAGAAGAGGAAGCAGTGACCACAACTGAAAACAAGGAGGAAGAAGGAGAATGGAAAATAAAGAGAATCAACAACAACAAAAAGAAATAAAAATTATGGCTGATATGATAAACTTTAATGGTTTATACGACGAAAAGAAAACAAACCCCGATAAACTAGGAACAAGGCGATCTAATCCAAGGAATATATATAGAAACAGATAGGTAGTGCAACGCCCCAGGTTACAAAAATCAGTTTTTCTTCAATGGTGAATATTCATCCAGAAGGAAGGATGCTTGTAGCTCATAACAAAAGCATTTAGCTACATCAGCAATAATAAAGAACCCATCTTACCCTAAATGTAACAGAAAGAAGAAACAACAATTGAAAGAGTAAGCACAATATATGAAGATTAAAAAGAGAAATACTGTAACACATGACAAAATTAAACACAGAAAACATAGCGCAATCGTGGTAGTACAAAAACACAATACAAAGGAAAATAACAAAAACCAACAACAGAGAGTGGTCACATCTCCTGGCGGCTATGCAACCTTATGCACACCTAAGACTTAACTTCGAATTTCCCAATTTTTTTTCTGTTCCTAATCTTTTATCTAACACTTATACTTACCTAACCATTATCATCAAATAAAATATCTCCTTCCCGGCAAATTGAATCACTTAAACCGTACCTTCATACTTCTCCCCAATCTTTTCTGCAAACGAGAAGCCTGCACTTGAAAGCACAGTCAACATTCTTTTCACCCAGTAAAGAAACGCCTGAAACAACCCTAGAAGGAATAAATTTTCTTTCACATTTCTTCAATGGTAAAACCCTCCCCAATCACTATGGTTTCCCCTTTGACCAAAGAACGATCTCTAAGTCGTAAACTCTTCCCTTCAACCTAAACCGACCCAAAGATAATCAAATTCGGTTGCCGAAACTTTTATTTTGGCGAAACGGGCCGTTCCGGGAAAAAAACCCCGAGCATAGCAAATCGTTTAATTAACTTTGGGAGCCCCATCATATGCAAATCCAGTATCAAATGAGAGCTCCTAGAATCGACGCGCATCTTAAAACTTTTCAACTTTAACTAGTCAGAGGGAAACATCAGCACTAGTCGCCTTCACTACAAAGTTCTTGTTCAGCAAATAACTTTCAAATTGAATTTTCTGACTCACCTGATTAACACAGACTATTAACTTTCCTTTGATTTTTCTTGAGTCTGAAACTTCTAAACGACCTTAACTATTTGGAGGGGTGGGGATAGTAGGGAAGAAAGTTTCATCTCCGATATAGGTATTTTCCTAACCTAATTACCGCCGAGGAAAGGGGGTAGGGAGGTGCTCCCGCGGACTCTTGATCGTTCTCTCTCACCCCACCTAATGAATCGACGTGAAATCAGGTAGTGAAGTTTCGGCTGGAGCCGAGGAAGGAGGAGAGGAGATGGAGGTGGAGAAAAAGGTTTGAAATGATGGAAGATAATATAACGGTTGATGAATGGTGACCTTTTTTTTCTCTTAGTTGATAGAATGCTGGAATGGAAAAAACTTTATTTCTAGAACTCTATATTTTAGTGTAATTAGAACGACGCTTCTCAAAATTTGGCTATGTGTTCTATCTCTTTAACTGTGTTATTCCAGATTCACTCATCTTAATACAGATAGCGAGAGAGGCACCAAATCTCTGCTCACTTTTGCACTGTCTCTTCAAATGGTGTGTTTATTCTGGCATTTTGCCATTAAGTTCTTGGAGCTTATGATAAATGCTTTTGTTTTGCTTCTGTTTTATATTTTCTATGTACTTAAATATTACTTATGATGTAATTTTACACTTTTCGCTTTATTTAAATTCAGTTTAGTATCTACCCTTGTTTATGTATCTTACAGATAGCTTCACTTGATTTTGGGTATAATATCTTACTTATGTTTATTCACTTTATTTTATGCCTTTTATATTTTACTTCAGTTTTTCCCATTTTTAAATTTATCACATCGATTAGTTTATTATTGGATAAATTAGTTATCTACAGATACGGCTTAACTTCAGTCTTTGTCGATGATTTTATTATTAGTTGGGTATATGTCAGGGGATTTGTTTCTAAATTGTAACGTTGATGACGTTACCTCTACGTAAACAATGGTGCTTCATTGAATACTAGCTGATGTTTTCTGCTAAGTAATCGAGCGTTAAAAACGATTTCTCGGAGGAGGATGTTTGGTCCGGCAAATAATGGAAGTAGTGCTTATATTTTCATCACTATTTTATCCAGCTATTTTATTTTAACATTAAGTTATTAAACCCTTAATATTTCTTAAATTCGTAATTCTTTGCTCTCCTATTATCTTGTTGGTAATTATTTAGGGAGATTTACTTTGTATGATGTCGACGTACAGATTTATAATCTTTGTTTTGATATTTGTACGGAAGGTACAGGTGTACCGGCCTTCTTGTTGAGATGTATATTTTCTTTTTTGTTTTTGTGCTTAACACACTTAGACATTGTTTAGTAAATTTAGTATTCGTGTTACCTTGCTTTAACTTTATGCTACTTTATTCCTGCTGATTGGTACTATATAAATTATCTTCAGTTAGTTCTTATTTTCCAGTCCTTTGCACAGTCGTTAAGGTTGATAATTTCTCGTGCTCTCATACAAACCTGTTGCTTTAGTTTCTAAATGGGTGAACGACGAGCTCAATTATGCCCTAGCGAATTGTAAATTAATCAAGCATCATTGGTGTTGAAAGATCACTGGATTTATTGAGTATAGCGTTGTGTTGATGCAGCCCACAATTTAAAATTCGGATCTTTTGAAATCGCTTATCACCAAAAATGCCTGGGATTGTCTTTCAATTGCAGATTTAATATTTTTTATTTCATGCATTTCACCAAGACTTTTTCAAAGGATTTCTTAACATTTCTTAGGACATGATAGCTGAAATTCTTTGCTTTAGTCTTGACTCTTTTTTTGTTATTACTTAAATTATCGTAATAAAAATATATTTATAGATTTCGTCGACATATGCTCTATGCCTTTGACTGAGGAGGATTCCTTTTGAATACTGTGTACATTAAATTCAGTAGCGATATAGGCATGTAACTGTTGTGGGGAGAAATGGTGAGGCTTTTTTCAGGAATAACATAATTATTGTTACTATTTATTCTTCTGAAAATTATCTAGTATTTTGGAATGCGTTATTCCCTGTACCCTCGATGTTTTCTGTATACTTGTTGAGGTTTATTCTGTTTAATCGTGTGGAGTCCGGCGCTTTTTCCTTTAATGAATAAACTGTGCTACTTTATTTTTTCAATCGTGTCAGTGGCTCTTGAATCAAGAATTTCTTCCTTTTGTGACATTATTGTTGACTTTGAGGATATTTGTTTCTATATTGTTTTAGTAAGTGTGTACCATTTCGTCTACAGTATATCTGGATTTCAGTCTTGCTTCTCTTTTGGTGTTCTGAGGATAGGGTAGCTATGGTGTTTGAAAAAAAGAGAGAATAATAGTATTAGAACAAAGAGAGGTCCCTGGCAAAAGGTTATCTCTGGCATTGTTTATAGTTTAGTTGTAGTCTTCATACATAGTTGTGGTAAAATCGGGTTGTAGGTATTCAAGCCTTTGTAGTAAGTAGATTATTCCGCTACTAGGTAGGTCATAATTGGCATGATTATAATCGTATAATTGTAGGTCAAACTTGGGTTTTTTTGTCATATTAGGTCAGTTTACATTATCTTGGTAAGGTCTAATTCATTTTAGGGGAAAACTTTGGACACTTCGCTCGCAGTGTAGAGTAGATTTTCCGTTAGAACAAGTTTATCCACCGTCTATCTTTGTTCCTTAGGGGATGAACGGTGGTGTCTTCCCCTTGCCGGATATTCCCTTAAGGATTTTAAAGTCCGTGAGAACAACAAAAGCCTCGCACGAGAACTTAAGGCATTCACGTAAGAGAGCTCTTGGATCAGTTTCTCTGTGGTGTAATCAAAATAGTCCCATTTAAATTGTGCGGCCCTCAGACCATCGACAACTTCTTCTGGGCCTGTATCACCTTGAGGCTAATCACTTTCAGTTGCATATACCAGCTGGTTGAATATCCTTGAGTAGTACATGAACCTAGTCTTCTGAGTTTTCGAAGACGAGGATCTACTCGGATGATGTGACTGCGAGACGTTTTGGGGGCAGCGCGAATGCTCCACTATTTTAGGCCTCAAGGCTGGGGCAGCCATCCCTTCCTCCCGTGGAGTTGTGGGTGTTTTTGTGGTTGTAATTTTCATTTCGTCAAAGTTGCTTTTTACTCACTGCCATAGCCTAGATCCAAGGATCCCTCGAAACGGCATTGCTCGGTCTGGAAATTTAGGCAGCTTTTCTCGATCGTGGGCTGGAGGTTTAACCGAATGATTTTATCCGCCTTAGGGTTTTCGGAAAACCACATTTTCTTCATGGTGTTTTTCACCAGCATATTATTTATTTCCTTCGCAAAAGTCACGTCAGGTTTGCAATGTGTGTATAGTATAATGCAACACATTATTTTGGTAGATCTTTTATTGTCAATTTGGAGAAAAGTGGGCTTTGCGTAGCTGGCGTTGGCCTTTACTTCCTCCCTATCTAGCCCCTTTTATTTAGTAATTTTAATCTCTTTCTTCTCTACTGGACATTTAATAGACATTTTCGTGCGTGGACCACCACAGTTAAGGCACTTCTGGACGTCACTTTTGCAGTCATGCGTGACGTGGCCCTGTTATACTCACACATAACAGTGCAGAGTTGTCGCATTTGGGCATGTCATGGTAGTGTGCTCGTTATACTTGTAGCAATTAAAGCACATTTTTAAGTCAACAAATTCCTTTCGCTCGATCTGCTCAGGGCAGAATCGAACATCGAGAAGAGTATGCTATTCTCTTTAGCTTTCACCACCATCGAGGTTTCCACAAAAATCACCTTGATACGTGATTGTAGCCTTTAAATTTTATAATTTTGCTACTTTAGCCGAAGTGTGATTCTGGTCAATCTCCTCGGTGATTTACTCGGGTAAGTTGCTTCTAATCCAGGGGTTGAGACGGGGTCAGAGGATACCTGCATGTGATCTGATTTGTGAGGGTGTCTGTGGTCGTGAATTGATTTTTTTTCAGGGTATCTGCAGCACGCGGGGACGTGATAGATTCAGTGTCTACCTCTTTTGCACACATAGCTGACAAAAAATTGAGTATGTCAATGAGCCTTATCAGTGCAATGTTTAGCTCTCTGTAATTATTTTCCAAAACCTTAATCCTGTCCGGTTTCCGCTGGTCAGGCAAGGTCCTCAAGGGAATTCACCGTTTCTCCTTCATCGATCATTTATTTCACCTAACGTTGGAATTTCGGAAAGACGAAAGGATGGCCTGAAAATTGAGTGAGTCTTACTGTCTCCATATGTATGTTTTCAGCCGTTTTAGAAAAAAAAGAGAGCTCGGATGAAAGATAGTGGGTAGATGTCCAATAAAAACAAACAGATTTTTTACCACGTTACATTAGGCCGCAGTGAAGTACTTCTCTCTCCTTCTTCCTTCACTAGCCTTCAGCGAGGCCAGAAAAGCAAACGAGCCACCTTTGGACGTAAGTTGCCGAAGAATTATTTATAACACTCAAAATCAACGCGAAATACTACAATACAATTTACCAAAATATGAAGATTGGACATTGGACATAATAAGAGATAAAATTGCGGTAGAATTAGAAAGAAAATAGTAAGAGAGTAAAGTGGTTAAGGAGTGAGTTTAAAGAATAGATGATGTGTAGAAGACAGGATAAAAGATCTCTGGTGAAAGGGTAGCTCTGTTTGTTTTTGTTTGCTGGGCTTTCATTTATAAACTATAAATTTTATAGTTTATTTAATCAAATTAACTATGTTAATTTAATTACGGGTTTCATCTTGATGATGATTCATTTGTGGCATTAAAGCCTTTACTTGTTCCGGGTTTTTAAATCCCGCTTTGGGTCTTTGAAAAAATTTATGAAAAAATTTGTATTTTTCTAAATAGTTAGGTTGATTTTAAACAATAATTATTATTATTTAAGTGAATTTTGTTTTTTATGGTGAAGTTAAATTTTAATTAAAAAAACTTGCGTTTACACTGGTTGAGTCTCGTCTATTGTCGACTACGTATTGTATATTGGGGAGTCACGTCACTGTCAGACTGTAATTTACTACTTTTAAAGGTCTTATTTGTCTGTCGGCTTTGAAGTCTAGGTGTGTACGAGAGAATTCAGGGGTCAAGCGTGCACCAATGGCTTGCCATATCCTCTTAGCTCTCTCGTGGAGATAATCCAACCGAGTCGTGGAACTCCCTCTGTTTTTTGTGTTCTCTTCTTCGGGTGTTTGTAATGAGTAAAACCGCCTTATTCTGGATGATATGTAGTTTCGCAATGTGACTCCTGGCGCACGCAATCAACGGCACCGGGGGGTACAAGAGTCTCGAGCAAATGCACGCATTTAATATCTTGAGTTTATTTGAGCGAGTTAGGTCAATGAACTTATAAAACTCCCTTAGATCTCTCTTGCTATTCGCGACTGCTCGCCCGATTTGACACTTGTAGCCCCCTGGGGTGATTTTGAGCCCCAGAACCGTCCCTTCCAGGCAGTAGGGGATTCTTTTCCCCTCTACCTGTATATCATTGAAGGTCTTGCGAAACATGGGAATTATTTTGAATTTTTGGGCATTGGTCGATATCTTCCATTTCCTCTCGAAAGAGTTAATGTTGGAAATCTCCCTAGCCGTATTTATCGCCATAAATTCCCTGTGAACGTAGGCGGCTGTACGAATTTGCGATATATCCTCAGCCAACTGAACGTATATCGTACCTTTGGAAAGAGGTTGTGGTAGGTCGCGTGTGTATATGTTGTATAAAAAGGGACTGAGACAGCCCCCTTGTGGGACCCCTGATTTGAGCTCGAATTCGGGGCTTTTGTATTCTCTGATGTCTATGTATGCTCTCCTCTCCATTATGTAATTGCAAAGTATCCTTTCAAGAATGGGGTCAAGGCCTATTTGAAGAATCTTAAATTGTAGGCCTCTCTTTCAAACTTTATCAAAAGCTTTCTTGACATCTCGGAGCACCAGGTCAGCATGCCTTTTGTCTGCCTTGATCTTGGCGAGCTTTTCTGTGATAACGGCTAGAGCCGTATCAGTCCCTCTTTTCCTTCTGAAGCCGTGCTGTTGCTCGTTATGCAGGTTGGCTTCGTCGAGAAAAGAGTTGACTCTGTTGGCTAATATCTTCTCAAATACTTTGCCAGCAAATTCTAAGAGAGATATCGGCCGAAAGCTGGCAGGGTAGTCCTGAAGCTTTGCTGATTTGGAAATAAAGATCATCTCGGCCACCTTCCACTGATCGGGAAATTAGCCCGTGTTCAGAGCGGCATTCATGATGTTAAGAAGCCCACTCAGAACATTAGGCGGGGCCTTGATAAAATTTTCCCTGGTCAGTCCAGTGGTACCCGGTGCTCTTTGACGAAAGGATTTTAGTGCAACGGAGAGCTCTTGGGCAGTTATTTTACTCCCATAGCCCTCCACCACTCTTTCCTGCGATACACAATGATGAGGGGAGGTTCTGTGTATTTGTGTGTTTAGTTGTTCGATTATGTTAGTCTCGAATTCGAGGTCGTAGTTATCATTTTCTTCTGGGGTAATTATAAAGATTGAGGACCAGAAAATCTTAAAAATTTTATCAATCTCTTCAGGCTCGTCGATTTCTATACCGTCGTTTATAAGCGTTGTTCTTTTGGGGGAAGCTCTTCCTTTTAACCGTTTAACGGTTCTTAGAAGGTGTGTGAGTCTCTTTCAATGTCGAATCTTTCTATTAGTCTGGCCGATGTGAGTATCTGTTGGTCCGTAATTAGTGTCTGGAGTTCGTCTTTAATTTCTCTTAGTCTTCTGTGGGCATTGTGGTTGGGGCCTGTCAGCGCTACTACATTGGACAGGTCTTTATATTCCTGGGCTAGGGCATTCATGGGAGGGGTCCAATAGGGAGCTGAAAGGGTTTTATATTTAATATGTGGAACACTATTCTCATTGGCTTTAATTAGGAGGGCAGTGATTTTATTCAGCTCTTTATCTATCTCTTCTAAATTTGCATCGAGATAAGGGTCAAGGATATAATTTAAAAGATAATTTCAGTAGCTTTCCCAGTTCGCCTGCTTGTAGCTTTTGCGACCTGGGATTGCAATTTGGATGGGATTTACACCTACTGTAATTTTAACAGCCTAGTGGTCACTCGGAATTATAGGGCCCGGTTCAATGTAGTAGTTGTAGGAAAACCTGATACTGGATAACACAATATCAGGTTTCGTTCCTGCATTTACTGTAATATATGTCAGGAATTTTGGTCCGATCCTCGTCACGTATTGTCTGTCTAGTAATACTTTGATGTTTCTACCTGCATTGTTGTAGGAGGTATACCCTGATGCTGCACATCTTGCATTCAGATCTCCAGCAAAGATTACTTTTCTCTTATGGCTGAAGATCTGTAGAAGGTTGTGAAAGGGTACATAGCCGCGTCTTGGAGGTTGATGCCCCGTGGCCACGACCAGACCTCCCAGGGTAGTGCCCCCCTTAATGGAAAGGTATGATTCATCTAAGTCGGGTAGTCTTTTATATTTTATACCTTTTTTGACGGCTATTGCGCAGCCGTCATATCGTTCCTGGCTATGATTTTTACTAATGACGTAGTATTGAAATATTGTAATCTCTTTATAAGCGGTCATTCCGTGTTATGTCAAGGTCATTCTGTCACAAGATGTTGCCATAGGTTGAACCTTTTCCGTCCCATCCATCGGCATTCATCTGTATTATCGTTAGTCTGTCAGTCGTTTTGTGTAACGTTTGAGTCTTTTTTGTGTGGGATTAAAGTGGACGCTTATTCGCGATCCACTTTAGCTCCATGTAGTGTACTGGGCGGGGTACGCTTCCTGTGATTTCGTTTTTTCCTGAAAAATTACGAAAGTAGAGTATTGTACCCCGTTGCGATTAGCACAACCGATCAATCCAGATGATGAGCAGTCGCAGATCTTTGTTGGTTTATTCCATGAATATTATTTGGGCGTATATTGCGCTTAGCAAGCCGAATTTACTTTGGAAATCTTACGGTAACTGAAAGTACTGAAGATTACAGAATCTCTTTCTTGGGATAGTAATTTCATCTTCACTAGTGATTGCTTTTATTTATCTAGTATTTTCCTCGTAAATATCATGCAGATTTGGAGAAAAAAGATTATTTAGAATGAAGTAACTGAGCTATTCTTTGAATTCTTCCCAGTTGTCTCTCCTGTATTTTTTACTATCTATCACTAGAACTTGTAATTTATATGGATTAACAAGTATTGACACAAGTTTCCAAATATTTACTGTATGCAATCGTAATAGGTTGCATATGAATGCTAAATGGAAATTTTTGGCTGCTTAAAGCGAAGCATAGCTTCGTCACAGGAGGCCTGGTAACATGTTTTGGAAAATGTATCCCAATTATCTTGAAATAATTCCTATCTCAAAAACTGGCTTGTTATTTTGAAAGAGTGGTTCATAGTAGTATTGCTCATAGTATAAATCTCAGACCTGTACCTGCTAGAGTCAATTTAAATTACAAACTTTCAACCCAGTCTAAATAATAACTCATTATCTGTCCAATTAAATATAGTCACTCATTAAAACAATGTTAAGCTGTTAAATTTTACATTGTTTTTTGTCAAGTATTTTCCTTCCGATTTTATATAAATTCCTTTGTTGTTGTTTTTTTTCTTCGTATTTGTAATAAAATCAATTCGTCCTAAATTAACTATTCATGTTTCCCAGTTTTATTACTTGTGTTAACCTTTAGGTATATATTTAAATCTGTATTTTGTATTCTTTCTTTAGCACTGAGGAGGGGGATTTGCTATATTCCTGAAACGTTTGGAATAAATGTTAAGAGGCATCTTCGGCCTTTTACATCAATTCGTTTTCCGATTATATTTATATATATATATATATATATATCTATATATATATATATATATATATATATATATATATATATATATATATATATAATTTATTTTCTTTCTTTTTACTAATTGAATCAATATGATTCCAAGCGATATTGTTATTTTTTATCAGGTAATTTTGATTACAATATCTTTATAAAATATATACAATTGATTTATGATTTCAAATGAAAAATAAACTAATCTCTTGTTACCCATATTTTCTTCTAGCTCATCTAATTTCCTTTCAGAAAAACTTGATTATAATCCAGCGGGAAGAAAAGATTCTGACTCATTTGATTAAAGTTCACTCTAATCTCCGTATTCAGGTACGTCCAATGGGGTGTCTTTCATATATGAAAGCATTTCCTGCAAACTATTCCTTTAGAAGGCTGCAGAATTGCATAGAATAATGACCTTATTGTAGAGACCTGATACACGTGGAGACACATTGACAAAATCCACTACAAGATGCTGACACTTATTGATAGCGAGCGTTAGGAGGAAGGATTGCGTGAGTGGCGAAAGAAGAGGAAAGATGGATGAGTTGGGAGACAATGTGACTCACTGACTCTAATAAATTAGGATTCGAGGCACGTGAATAGATCTTGTTGATAATAAATTGTTTTGACAAAAGGAAGCAAATTTTTACAGTTCAAATATATATGGAGTTAAAATGAATTTTTTGGGCATCCAATGTAAATTCGAAGGAAATATCGTATAAAAATTGTCTGGTCAAACGCTTATTATACAGTAATGTTAAAAACCGAAAATGATAAAAATTCAAGAAAGTATTCACTTCAAAGTGCCAGAGCAAAGAACATGGATCCACGGAAACACTCAAGTCGAGTCAAATTGACTCCATTGGGTATTGTACTGCTAAGAGGTTTAAACATGAAGAGCAAAAGAAATATATATATTGTACTAGGAAGGGAAGCTTTCTTGTATCTACTACTCCAATCAACAGCCTGTCAAAGGCTAAAAACCTGGAAATCCATAGGACTTAGCATATACTCTTCTACTTACTTATTAACACTTGCAGGAGAGGCAGGAGAAGTCAGGGAAGTCTGCACCAAGAGGCAGGATTAGGATCGATCATTATATGACTGGTCAACAAATTTAACTTTTATTCTATTGACTTAATTTTGAGACCTGTTCTTAGGAGATTCATGGTCGTTGAATTTAAAAATGACAATAGTTTTCTTCTATTACGTTAAGATTTTTATTAAGGGACTGGTCCATATTGGTCACACTCATAGTAGCAAACTATCTTGCGACCAAGTGAATCGAGGTAAAGGCGTTTGGTATTCTTCTTATTTTTTTTTATCTAGGTATTTAGACTTCCCTTTATGCATATCTAGATATATAAAGCAATTGGGTATAATATAATTTTGTGTTTTTTCAGATTTGTTTTAGGAAATAACATTCAGTAGTATGGCTTTATTACGAAGGAAATGTCTGAATTCCCTTGACTTGTTTTGCTATATATGTGGTTGTTTTACTGCACCAACTCTTTGTGAAAAGAGCATACGTGGCTTACATTAAGATTAAATTAATTGATCAAGATAAATCGTGGGTCTCGCACAAAGTTTGTAAACCATGTGTCAAAAATCTACGCCAATGGACAAAGGGCACAAGGAAACAACTAGGATTTGGCATTCCTATGGTCTCACAAAGCCTTCTGGTTATAGAAAGAAAACGCGGCATAAAATAAGTTACCTAAATCTTGATTCAGCAATTCGTCATGTAATTCATTCAGCTGAAATTCCAGTACCTGTATTCAAGGAACTTCTTCACTGGAAGATGTAAGTGATATACGCGAATCTGATGTAAGCAACGAACTTGACAGTGATCCAGACTTTAAACATACATTGACCCAAGAACGTGGAAACTCCAGCCTATTAGAACTGACTGATTTAGTTAGAGACCTAGGGCTGTTAAAAGTGTTAGCAGAGGTGTTAGCTTCTAGACTTACAGAGAAGAATTTGTTGCAGGAAAAAACAAATGTAACATTTAAAACTGAAGAAGATTTTGTTTACTGTTGTGACGTGGCGGGATTGTTAAACGCGATGGTTGTTTCAGAGTATGATCCAAGTGAGTGGAGACTTCTTATATATAGTTTGAAAAAAAGAGTCGAAAATGTGTGTTACTCCATAATGAAATCTTGTTCAGTGCGATTCCTATTGGTCACTCTGTGCATTTCAAAGATAAGCATGAGCACACAAGGTGGGCATTAGATTTACTCAAATATGATGAACACAAATAGATCATATGTATCGATCTGAAAATGTTAAATTTTTTAAGTGGCCAACAACGAGCCTAATTAAAATTTCAGTGTTTCCTTTGTTTATGGGTCAGCCGAGACAATGACAAACAATGGTAAAAGATGCTCCGGCCAGATAGAGAAAGTTTGACTGTTGAAGAAGAATATTATATACCAACCACTTATTGAGCGAGAGAAAATCATCTTCCCACCACTTTATAGAAATCTCTTAATGTGGAGGGTGTCTGTTTCAAATTGATATGTACAATATTTCCTGGCTTAATTTATGGTAAAATAAAGGCTGGCGTTTTTAATGGGCCACAAATCAGAAAGTTAATGGAAAACCGTAGAATGAAAACCTGATGTGTTACAAAAAAATGATGCCATATTAGAAATCAGCACGACAAAGTTAGTTCAAAACAACTACAAAACATAAGTCAGCAAAAAGTGGGTTGACCAATGAATTTTCAACATCAACTAAGGAGCAGAGAAAATATGGAGTAAAATATAAGAAATATCTCGAACATTTGCAGAGCAAGGACCATCATAACAGGAAACCCCTTCAATATCCGATTGCCCAGCGGAAGATATCCGCTGAGGAATAAGGAAGTAATCATGTTTAGTTAAGTTAAATCGTTACCCAGAACGAAGAAAAAAAAGAAAAGGACATTTATCCTAACCTTTAACAACAGAGCAGATTAAGTCATCCAAACAAGAATACCGGGAGTTAACCGAATTAGAGAATCGAATTAAACAAAACTAACAAAGAAATATATAAGGGATTAGTGATACAATAACAAAGGAGACACAATTTGAATATACAAACCAAAGTGAAGTTGTAGTTAACAAGTGAACTTAAGTTTAACTGAATAAATAAGTGTAATACAAAAAACATATATGGTGAAAAGTGATAAACAAAGGTTAAGTGATATATCCTAAGTGAAGTAAGTGTAAGAGGAAACCTAAAATCCAAGCAAATCAGCTCTACAGAAAATGAAAATAAGATAAGAAAAATAAATAAATAAATAAGAAACAAATATACCTAAAAACAACACTGCCACTTACTATATAAACACCAAACAAGCTCGTGTTTGCGTGGTTAGGAATACACGACAAAATGGAGTCGTTCGATTCGATCAAATCTTCCGCGATATTCCTCATCTAGGACAAATTGGACATTTTAGGAAGGAAGAAGGTATTTGTTGAAGGGTTGACCGACCGGAGGCCACTCTGCAGCGTCTTTTCTTACTCAAGAGAGGGAGATAGATAAAGACCTCTGCCGGCGATTAATCTCACACTCTTAGTCTGCTCCCCCCAAAAAGAAGAAAAAAAGTGCAAGTTATCTCCGTTGAATTAGCTCTATCCAAATAATATGTAAATCTGATCTCATTCCGGAATCCGGCTTTGTTCTTTAATTCCTAAATATTGTATGCAAGCTTGTAGTTATTAATTCCCAGAACAATTAAAACCCCCCTATAAATTCTAAGGGATTTTTTATTCGCCAAATTCGATAGATCCTTCTACTGCTCTATAAGTAATGAACTTTCCTCAGTACAGGGTATCAGGTGTTTCCTTGATTAGTAGTTGTAAAGCGATATATCATATTTTAATAACAATTTTCACTAAATTTCGAGTGAGTTTTTCCTTATATGTATTTAAGTGCAAAAATGCAATGCTCAATAACATAAATGGTTGCAGAACGGATCAAAAGATTGTTTGTTACGCCTCTCTTTCCATTTCATCCTTCCATCTTCTTACGGTCCCTGGCATAGAAAAGAATCATAGACTCAGAACTGGGGATAGTTTAAGCGGATTGTATAACCAATCATCAATTCTTAACAATTCTAGTAGTTTAACTATTAAATCTTTCAAAGTTCCATTCACGAAACCAGCTTCAAAATCAGTCGGACGGAGATACCCCATTGGTTTTCATTCTTTTTCTAAGGAATTTTAACCACTATCGTCCATAAGAGGATCCCTTCGCCATGTAAATAGGAGCTACAACGTAAATCTTTATGCTAATCTAACTTAAATTAAATCGAAATCCCTATAATAATAATTATTAATGTTCACATCGATTTTAATGAAAAAACTGCTCGGTAAATGTAAAGACTTTAAATACTTGTGTGTCATGACCATTTTCTCTTATTTTTCTCTCATTTCTTCAGTAATTGTGGTTTCGTTTTGCATCTTTCATCTATTTCTGGCTCTTTTTTGTTCTGTTCCGAGCCTGGTGATGATATTGGGGTCAAATATGTTCCTTTTTCTTACTCCAAAACAAACTCACTATCACTAATATCTAGAGATGTCTCGTTTTTCAAGTAAGTGATGATGAAAGCTCCCAGGATCGGAATTTTGGAAACTGAAGCTCCTAGAATTGTATAATAAAACTGAGAAAGTTTGAAAGAAAAAGGATCTACGAACTCGTTTAATTAGAAAAAGAATAGCGCCACGGAAGTATAGCTTAAAAGACCTTCTAAACACGACGTTACCAAAATAAAGTTAGATAAATCGATTTGCAAAACCTTAGGCTTTATTTTAGTTTTATCCGCGAAATAAAAGAGGAAAATCGAAAGTAATTGTTTGTTGTTTCACTATAATATTACACGCTAACTGAGGAGAGAAAATTAGGTCATCCAATAAGAACCCCGGAATTTTTCATGTTTGATTTTATGTTTGGGATGGAAATAAAAAAACTCAAGCTATTTTTATTTAAATAAGCTTATATCTATTAATTAAATAAGTAATATAATTTCGTTAAATTTATACCACTACTACCAATATTCATTCGATCCTTTCAATATCATGATTGTAAAAATCGTTTGACCTTGATTACAAAAAACTCGGTAAGTTCGCTACGACCTCTTCTCTTGTTAATACTCTGCTTTAATTCAGGTGATTCATTGAATTCCAAAGAATATACAGAGTACTATGATAGACCCAATTTGGGTGCGTAACGAATCGAAATTGTTAAGCCATTTTATAGTATCCCTTGCCAAAAGATATCGCGCGTTGTCTTAATGGAAGAACCCTCTTCTTCCTTTGATTAATCCCTTCCTTTTTCTCTCAGTGTTGTTTGTAGCCAGTCAATCTGAGCACATAAAGCTCTTTGTTGTATTCCGATTTGGGTTATGAAGTTTAAATCGATTATGCCATTCATATTTCACCAAATAATCAAGTAATTATTCAGTGGTAAAGGCCGCCAGTTCAGCTCTGATATTCTTCTTCCCTATTATTAATATAAGTAGACGATGCACATTGGAATTAGTTGAATGTTGGTTTTTCAGCAAAATAGGTCAGCAGTTACAATAAGAATTTCTACTAGTGTTATATTTAAATTAACGAGCAACTTTCACTTGTCCTTCTAAACGGGGTTCTACCTTGCAACTAAACCTTCCCCCCAGCGAAAAATGCATCATTACTTATGTGGTACCCAAATAATTCTAACAGGCTACTTTTTTAAGAAATAAGGAAATATGGTTCATGTCTTCTTAAATCTTGCGCTAAATATATTTCCAATACCAAGAGATAACTAAGAATATTCTTTCATTAGTCAAGCATTTTCCCTATATTTTGCTTTATTATGAATAAATAGAAACAATAGTTACAAACTTAAGTGAGGGAACACAAGCATAGCTCTGATACCACTAGGAAGTACTCAATCCATGGAGAAACTGGTCAAGCAGCTAGTTGTGAGCAAAGCAAACATCCGCCGAGCAGTTAGTATGAGGTGGGCTAATAGTCGTACATGCAATGTAAGTGCCAGATTCTCATGCAGGTAATCAAAGAAAACATTGGCTGAAGGCACAAGCACTCCTCAACGAAGTTAGTCACGATGGTATGGGTCTTCTCCCTTGCTTTGCTAACGAAAAGAATTCATGCGGAACATGAAGGTGAACTAGGAGAATGACCTATGGATGTGGGAAAAGCCATTGAAAGTGACTAATGTCATGCACAGCAGATTGCCCTCTTCTTTGATATGTCCTGGTGTGGGTAGCAGCGATGGACACGCTACGTTTACTTACCTCTTCAACCACGGCATAAAGGTCTAAATAGATTTTCATAGCAAATATATCTTTGTCGGTTTACACTTTCTATTCTTAAACATATACAACAATTAGGTTCATAATAAAGCAGTAAATACTTGTGTGCTTATGATTTGATGGCTTCAAGTTTCAGACCCTCGTTCGTTTGGGATAATAACTAGAATTATAGGTCAAAAATGTCATTAGCCAAATGTACAAGGAAAATCTTGGCTTAAAAATGAGTAAGCATCCAAAGTACACCTTAGAAAGACAGAAGACAAGAGATTCAGTCGACCACTTTATAAATATCTCAGTCCCAGTGAGCCATTTAACTTTCATGAATAAGTAGTTAACTGTATATTTTTCGCTAATGGAATTAAATTTTAATAAAGTTAACGGCTAAAAATTCTGTTTAAAATGTTATTTAAAAGTTTAATCTTGGCTAGAAAATGATTTTGAAATATAAGAAACACTATCCATGAAAAATTGGATGAGGTAGAATCTATGAGTAATTTATGTTTGATATCATCAATATTAGACGAAGGTAAAGAAAAATCTTTAAAGTTCGACTGCGAATTGAAACACTTTGTAAAGAAACCATGAAAGAGAATGAAAAGAATAATATTTTAACAGAAATTCACGTTAGACATCGATAAATGGAAGTCAATAAATTGGTGCCCATTGGAAGGATGATGGTTTCCTATTAATTTAAGTAATAAAATTATGAAAATTCTAGTTTATAAGAATATCAGAAAGAATTATATTGTTCAGATTCAAAGATGTATTTTAAAAGATTCTCTTTCAGAGTGTGGCCGCTAGGTATAGGTAGGAAAAACACATACCCTTTTCCCTTCTCCACTCTCTATGCTGTATTAAACACCCAACCTACCTTTACATTTACACAGCCAAATAGGATACAAAAAAATCAGTGAAAATCGGTCTACAGAAGTCTCTACCCACAGACCCTCATAAAATCACCTTACTTAGCACATCACTGCAACCTATAGTTGATATTTCATCTCTACTCACATCCTGACACTCAGTATATAAAATAGTCTGCGTACGTCTTGTCATAAATTATATTTACTTCAATTAACCGGAAGCCCAGGTAATTTTAAGGTAATTGACAGGAATAATTCAAAACTGTTTCAAAGAATGTTTCACTTTATGGTTAGATTTAAAATTAAGAAATCATGCTCTGAATTCTGATAATTCGCCTGGTCACACATTTAATGATTTTATCCCACTATTTACCAGAACAATAACTTTACGACAACCTTTCTCATTATCTGTTACGTTTCATAAAATCCTTTTCAAGACAAAAGGACATAAATTTACAGAATTGTACTCTATATACGTACTAACAAGGTCTGAAAATCAAAATTGAGTACCAATTATAATACCTACCGAGGGATGGGGAAGGTAGGGGCAAAACTAATAACGCTCGTTCCATTTGGGTTTTTTATTGAATCCCAACGAGAAAGGAACGTTAAAACAGAGACAAATATAACTATAAATATATATATATATATATATATATATATATATATATATATATATATATATATATCAGTGGCGTAGGATGCGTGATGGCCGTGAGGCTAGCATATATTTTGGTCGCCACAATTTTTGGCAACGCTAGAAAAGGAAATAGTTGTTTTAAGCATAGCGAAAAACCTATTTGGGGTCATTGGCTAGGCAGAAATTACACAAAAAAAGAAGTCACCCATTTAAAACCCCATCTGCCCCTGTTCTCTCTTTCTAGGTCGTATTTGTGAGTTAATCGTCTTACTAACGTCACAAGAAAAACAGATTTCTTCGTGCTGCATGCTTGGGTTAGCGTAGGGTTTTGCGCGCCTTTTGTTAGGAGTTATTTCGATGATATTCCGCTCACATCCTGCCCTCGTCATATTGAGTGTTATTATCATTATAGGTCCTTTATGCGGGTAAGGTTTTGGGGAGGGTTTTGGTCTCTTTTGTTCTTTTTCTACTCTGTTTTGCCTCGCAGGCGGTACCGTATCTTTCCGTCCTGTTCTATTCTCCCCAGAGGTGTTCTTTTCTGTGGAAATTCTACAGATTTATGAAAGAAATTCCCTCAGATTTCCTGATAAAAATATTTTTTTTTATAGCGACCTGAAACACAATTGTTTTTTGTACCATTTCTGAACATAATCTATTCAATAATAAATCAATAAATAAATCTAGCAAAAAAAATTAAAGAATGTGGAATAAATAGCGTAATGGGTTTCTCTCTCTTTAAGTTCAGTCCAGTTGAGAGGTAGCGTAGGTTATTGCTATCCTGTAATGGACGCTGAAAAATCACTCTCTCTCTCTCTCTCTCTCCTCCCGCTTCTGTAATCTGTAGTCTCCATCGAAAATCTGTAAGCATAGAAGGAGCCAGGAAGAACTAACTCAAAACCAACTCGATACTCAATAATCAAGCCTGCCTGATGTTACATTTTTGGTTTCGGTGTATCCATTGGTTCCCTCTGAAATTCTTCAATTTGGTGCGAGTTATTATCGGGCGCTTATGAACGAAATTATATCCTAAGATATTATGAAATTATCTTAAAAATGTGCAATTTCTTTAGATTTCCTTTAAAAGTTTTAATTCCTTAAAGGCCTTCGAAATAAGCCATAATTTCGTTAAAAGTGAGAGCCCTGCGCCTCCCACGCTATTCTCATCTCTCGTTTTTTTCTATTTTCTTATTGTTTTCCCCTTCTTTGGGGGATTTCTATCTTCTTTTCCCGCTGTTTCTCAATAGCAGATTGGAGTTTTTTTCAGTTTGGGGGAGTTATTAATCTTATGGGGTAAAAATATATCTTACTACAGTTACGGGGAGGAGGCGAGTTGGGGATGTTTTTGTGTGTGCATATCTTTATGTTTATTTTTTTGTCGATGTGTATGTATTTAGCGGTCACGGTTGAGTTAGAAGCTTCCCTCTTTCTAAATGGTGTTTGTTTTCAACCCCATTGGTTGGGGGTCCAATTTGCGGTAATTTTGCCAGTTGGTGTGTTAGGTTTACTGGTAAAGTGTGTAGCCACTTCTTACTGACTGTTTTGTTGGTCATGCTTGTTTTAGGTGGGACATGTGTTTTGAGGTAGACTACAGTGCAAGTAGTCTACATCAAGGTGAGACAAGAAGACGGATATTCCAAAAAAACTGGTACAAGGAACATAACTTGCTAATTCTTTGTACTTCTAAGAACAAAGCATTTTGCTACATTTGTCGATCGGCAGCAGAGATGAATATTATGACTTTCAGTTTAAATGATGAGTGTGCATTTAAAAATGATGGCTTTGACAATTGAAAGAAAGCAATAGGAAGATTCAAGATCCATGAAAAATATTCAGCACATATAGAAGCAACATTAAAATTGAAGGCATACAGAAATAATGTGAGGTAATTGCAAAGCATCCTGCTAAAAAAATTGAATCCTTGAAGTATCTGTTGAGAGAGGGCTTATCTATCAGAGGTCACAAATAATTGGAGCGAGACCTTATGCAGCTGTTAAAGCTCGGCAGCAAAGAAGTCCAAAAACTAAAGCAGTGTCTAAATGAGAAAAGGTACATGTTCCCTTTAATCATTAATGAACTGTTTACCTTGATTGGCAACCAAGTATTAAAATCTGTCATTACTAATACTCAAAAAGCAAATTGGTATGATTTAATTGCTGATAAACTTACGGATTTTTTGAAGTACCATCTATAAATAGTGATGCACTGTTCACCTCTTTGAATGATGTTATCATAGGGTGCTCTCTTTCCATCAACAAGTGCTGTGACCAGGCATTTGATGGTGCAATCAATATGAAAAATCACAGGAAAGGATTTGCCACACGTGTGTAGGAAAAGGAGAAGGCTGCCATCAAAATTCATTGCCTAGCCCACTGCATAAATCTCTGCCTAAGAGACAAAACCAGAAAGTCTAAGCCAGTATGTGATGTTTTGTACTTGGTAACAGAAATTAACAAACTCATCAAATTCTTTCCAAAGAGATACTATGTGTTAGAAAAGATGCAAAAGGAAACACCTAATGCACGCTCACTTAAAGCACTTTGCCAAACCAGATGGACTGTAAGAACATGTGCCTTAGGCTCGGTGATCAATAACTACTATGAACTTAAAGAAACAGTGGAAATAGTGAGCCATGGCTATAATAAGTATTCACGCCGTGCCAGAGGACAGATTGCGCTGATGGAAAAATTTAGTACATATATTGGACTGCAACTGTCTCATAGCTTTTGATGCATCAGAAGAACTGTCAAAGACGACTCAGGCAAAGAGAATTACCATTCATCCTTCAGTGAAAGCTGCAAATATTACAAAATTAATGTATCAAGGTAGGAGGACAGATAATGATTTGAATGAATTCTATAAGAATGCAGTTGAAGAAACCAGAGGCAAAACAGAAAATCCTGTACTGCCAAAGTACAGACAACAATCAAAGCGCTTAAATGAGGGTGCAGAACCATACCGCTTGTAGCCTTGAAAGAATACTCTAGGCAACAGTACTCTGAGGTGTTGAATCTTTTTATTAAGGAACTAGAGTCTAGGTTTAATCAAAAAACTGTTAGCATACTGGAAAATGCGGAGCAGCTACTGATAGAATCAGCAAACCAGGGGCATTGCCAAACTCCAACAGAAGAGCAAGAGCCTTATCAGCATGACCTGGATTTTGATCCGCTTGAAATTCAGCTGAAGATGTTGCCAGATGCATTGAAGATAGGTGAAAAAATGAAAAAAAATAAGCAGTTTCTCTGAAATCTGTGATAAACCTAATGCTAAACGCATCATTCAAATCATGTTCAGTGAGGTGCATAAGATGCTTAAACTATATCTTTCTGTGCCAGCAAAATCAGAGAGATGTAATTCTGTACTGAAAAGTATAAAGAACGATTTCAAGTGAACAATGACCCAATAAAGGACCAATAATATACTGAAATGTCATGCTCTGAAAGATAGAACAGATCATCTGCACTTAGCTTAAATTGCAAAATTATTTATGGACGTGAATGATGAGCGTGCTAAATATTTTAGGTAGCATGTAAAATGACATTCACCCAATAACATTAATGCAATATTTAGGTGTCTAATCTTGCAATTCATTTAATTTTGTACTGTAAATATCTCTTATATGATTAAGAGCTGAATTGATACTAATATGTTTCTTACTTAATAGTACTAACATTCAATATCTGTAATCTTTGCTGACACATTTTATGGATAGGTTGTATCATTGTATTACGATGAATTACTATTTGTTTTCAGTTTCCTTTTTTGTGGTTTTTGTGTTCATTAAATACAGTTTGCAAATTAAAAAGTTACAGAGTTACGATGGTTGATTAACATTCTTAGATGCTTGATTAATTGATTGATTATCTCTTATTCGTCTCGGCGGGAACGTTTCAGTGTTCAAGTCAAACTTCCAAAATGGCCATCTAAATAAGAGTGGATGCATGAATATTATTAATGAACTATTAATAGTTGTTGCTCTCTGATCCTTAACATAGGCCTAGAAATAGCTTTTTAATATCCAGAAATTATTTTAATACACTCTGCTTCAATACATTGTTACAGATGTGTTTTTTAGGCACTTCTGTAGGCTAGCTCTAGATGACATCACTCTGCACAATTCTTATCTCTAAACAAAAGAGGAATAACTAATGTAAAATAAAATATCACAACCAACACTACAGAGAGGTGAGTAGTTAGAGTGTGTGGTAAACGTTTACTCTCCCGCCGCTGTCCAGGGCACGGTCCTCATAAGCAACCATAATATAATCTAAAAATAGAAACAAAGGTGGAGGCTTCGAAGGTGCCCTTGGAGGAAGTCTTAGGGATTTTAAAGAAGACAGGTCTCCCTACCATCACCCTGCATTGCAGCAAGGTTAAGCTGCTCAAATTAGTAAAGTCCGACGAGGGTCTTCAGATGCACAAGAACGGCAAAGCTTCGGAACGGCAAGGATGAATGAAGATATCTTTGAACGTGACCTTGATGCTTGTTCGATGTAACACACAGAGATGCCCTTGAGAAGACCACAAACGATGAGGACAGGGCCATCCTAATCGAAATGCTGAAGGGATGGGCAGCGATATGCTGGAAATAGAAGGACGTAGATGAAATCGTATCTCATAAAGCCAAGGACGATATTGATGAGGAGAACTTAAGATTAACAGGAAAGATCATTGAGGCGAACGAAAGATATATACCAAAGACATAATACCCTACTTCTCCACATTCTCGATGGACAGAGGAAATGAAGAGAAAGAATAGAGAACTAAAAGGATTACTAGAACAAATAATTCTTCATGGACGAAATAAATAGTGATAAGAAGAAATCAGAAGCCGGAGAGAAGAAGTGAGGCATCTCATAGAAGAACAACAAAGTCACATATGAGTTTGCCTAATAGAGAAAATAGACCAAGAAAGAAGACGTAAAGAGAACTGGAGACTAACAAATAAACTTAAAGGTAGACTCCCGAGAAAAAAAATAACAATAGGAATGAATGGAGAGCAAAAATCCAAGAAGAGAGAACCACAGAAGAATTTTTTCGAAATCACTGAAAATAAGTGTTCTCCATACCACCAGACTTCCATTCAGAAAAAGAATAAATTGTTCACACATTCTTGCGAGAAAACATAGACAAGATCACCCCAGTAGCAAGTGTAGAGCGAGAAAGGGAGGAAATTCTGGGTACAGGAGCCTACATAACAACGGAAGTGATCAAATGCGTAATACAATCATTCAAGCCGAAAGCGCCAGGGTCCTCAGGAATAACCAGAATTAATCTTTCCAAGGTACCTAACATAATCATCAGAACATTAAAGAATATTTTTAACCCGTGCTTAAACACCGGTTACTTCCCTGATAGCTATAAACTAGCTGAAATAATATTCATTCTAGAGCCAGGAAAACTTCCTAAAGTCGATGCACATCCAATAAGAGCCATCAGGTTTTTGGCCATGACGATTGCGGAACAATAACTAAATGAGGAAGGTTCTATTATGTCTAAACTAATCAAATTACATACTTTAGCGTTAAAAGCTTGGCGTTAACGAATCGGCATGGGATAGGGTTTTGAACGGACAGGTTCTAAGGTCGTCAATATAATGTCATGCTCGAAACTAGTAGCGCATCCAGGCTTCTCCGAAATAACGTCGTCGAACTGACATTATAATTCTTGTAGCTGACTCCTTTAATGTGGTGTCAGCTGCGCGTCAATACCCAGGTCAGAGGGTTCAAAAGACTCGCCTGGCAGGGAAGGAAGAGGGTAATCGGCATTAGGTTCAATGCACCCTGTCTGAATGACATTAAAGGACTCCGCGGGGTAATCCTCTTCAATCGCCGATGTTTCGTCCAGTTCCACGAACGTATCTCCATGGGCGCGTCGGTGGTACTTCTTAAATAAGTTAACGTGGTAGAGTTTATCGCCTGCTGGGGTACCAATGAGGTAATCTACCGTTCCTCGTACCTCGCGGACCGAGTACGGACCTTTCCATTGGCTCAGTAATTTATTACTCGCTGTGGGAAGGAGCAGGAGTACCTCAACCCCGGGCTTAAATTTCCTATCTTTGGACCTGACATCAAAATAGGTTTTATATTTGTCCAAATTGACATCGGCATTTTCACAGGCGATGTTTGCGCATTTATCGAGCCTCTGGCGTAGATCCAAGACTTAGGCATATGATGACTGAAGTTCTTGGTCCAGTTGGGGCTTGGATAGCAACTCTTTTAAAATGCTGAGTGGTCCGCGTGCATTACGTCCATAAAGGAGCTCGAACGGGGCGAAACCTAATGTACGATAAGGAATTTCTCGATAGGCGAATAGGGCGACCAGGAGATATCGGTGTCATTCGCGGGGATGCTTGGCACAAATCTTCTTAATAATAGATTTTTGATTTCAGTTTAATTTTTCACACAATCCGTTCGTCTGTGGCCGGAAGGGGGGGTGGTAAAAAGGGGCTTTAACATAAGCAAATTCCCTACCTACACCATCAACTCGGAGGTGAATTGCCGTCCTCTGTCTGAGAGTATTTCCTTGGGGACGCCTACCCTTGAAAAGATGGAAATGAGGGCCTCGGCGCAAGAAATACTATCGATTCGGCGAAGGGTGACAGCCTCGGGGAAACGGGTAGCAAAATCAACCAAGGTGAAAATGGAGCTGTGCCCTTCGCTCGAAGAGGAGTGGATAGGGCCAACCAGGTCGATGGCCACTCTGGAGAAGGGTTCAGTGATGACTGGTCCCCTTGGTAAGGGAGCAGGTTTGACCTGCTCATAAGCGGACGTCTTTTGACACACATCACACGATTGACAATGCTTTGAGATGTCAGCTGCAGCACCCGGCAAGTAAAAATATTTTAAAATACGCTGACCCATTTTGGTATGACTAAAGTAACCGAAAAAGATGCTGCCATGAGCTATTTTTAGCACTATAGGTACATGGGATCGTAGAAGGCATAAGACAGTTGTAACGCCGTTATTACTGTCCTCGGCGGATCGATAGAGTAGACCACCTTGCTCCAGGTCCCTTATGATTTTGGGTCATGGGACAGTCTCCATGTTCTTGTTTTGGGCCTCACTCCATAAGGGTGTTAGTGTTTCACACTCCTTTTGTGCGGACCTAAAATCCTGGTTAAGGATCTCCGAGAATTCGGACGGTATCGGGGTTCTGAGGGGGACGGGCTCCTGTGCTTCCCTTTTAGCTCGGGCTCGAGTAAGGGCGGCCTGGGACACAGGGTTGGAGCTTACTTGAGGGCTCTGCCCTATAAGCACGGAACAAAACTTTATAGGTGCTGAAGTGACTTCAGCCCAGCCATTAAAATACTGATACTGCAGGTAACATTTAACGACGGGGAATCGGTTCGCCCACCCAAGGTAGTCATGTACTACCGCAAATTTTTCGTGGTTGAGGTCCACTGGGAAGAGGAGCTCGTCGGACACGATAAAACAAGTGCACCTTGTCTCCCTGATGAGGGTAGATACATGGCAGGCGTTCTCGCTGCCCTCCTCAAATTTTAAAGTTCCCGGGGAACTTTTATAAAAAATCAAATTTACCTGGTGCCCTGAGGAGGGGAAGAAGTTGATTCTTGGGTCTGCTCCACCGGGGAAGCCGGTGTGGCATTAATTAGGTCTACTTGGTGGGCTGGTCCGTTTTTAAGCCTAGAATTTTGGTGGCAATTTCAACTCATGTAGTTTTCTACATCGCAGGTGAAGCATATAATCGTTCGCTTCGGGAAGAGTGATGGTGGAGAAATCTTAATGGGAGGTTTGATGTATCGTTGTTCATTTGGGGGTTTTACGGGGCCCGGAAACTTCGTTGGCTTTCCTGTGAAGGGGCGCGAATCCTTCCTTCTTTCCTGGTTGGGGGATTAGTGAGAATTTCGATTCTCATTGGGGTACAAATTATGGCTGGCAGCATAGAAATCCGCTTCTTAGGTACATTCTTTATAGGTCTGGCACCGACGATCCTTGACGAACGCGCGGATCTCCGTCGGGAGAGACGCCAAAAAATGATCCCGCAACACGAAGTCTGTTAAGGACTCGTAGTCAGGATCAACCTTTGAGGATTCTAACCAGAATTTAAAATTCCTTTGGAGAATGTATCCGAATTGACGGAACGTCTTTCCGGGTTTAATACGACCTCCTCGAAATTCCTGTCTGTAGAAATCGGGAGTCATATTATGAGCGGCCAATAACTCAGCTTTTAATGTACTGTAGTTAATTGTATTCTCAGATGGTAAGGAAATGAAGATTTCGCGCATTTTAGAACTTAAAAGTAACAGTAACCTCACCACGTCCTCGGCCTCTAAGTCCAGGTTGTTGATTTCGAGGATCTTTTCGAAGTGCAATAAAAAGGCTTCGAAATCCTTTACATCCCTAAAATTGGGAAGCTTAGGTGGAGGATTGGACGGGCTTTTGAACGTGTGCTCACTGATTGTGTTTCAGCTTGTACGCGTGCCATTTCAAGCTCATAGTGAAGCTCAGATTGACTTTTCCGTTTCTCTCTTTCTTCTCGTTGAATTTCTCTTTCGCTTTCTTTCTCTTCTCTTAACTTTTCTCTTTCTGCTTCGCTTTGCCTTTGTTCTCTTAACTTTTCTCTTTCTGTTCGTTGCCCCTCTTGGATGTACTCAAACTGAGTCATATTTGCTCTTGGTAGGCAATAGTCAACCAACTAAATTCGTTTGCGATAAGAAGTATGCCTTCTAGAGAATTGGTTTACCTAAATATGGACACTAACCTATTCGTGATTGGATCCTCAACCTAGATAACCAATGACTAAAATAACACAAAAAAACACGAACAAATTATTATACCACTTCCTTGAGCTACTCCAGCTTCTTAAGCTTTTAAAAAGGGATAGCAATCATTAAATCAAAAGGGAATTAATGTACTCTATTCTTGTAACGAATAACACTATGCTTCACTCGACTGAGACCAGTGTTTCCAAAGATATAGCGTTAAACCTTACACACTTGACACCATATATATATATATATATATATATATATATATATATATATATATATATATATATATATATATATATATATATATATATATATATATGTCGTAGAAGAGGCTTCCGACGATATACTATATATATATATATCTATTCTTTATGGGGATTATTCTATATTCGAGTGCGTGGTGATTAGATGGCCGAGAATGGTCCAAAAGGGGTCCTGGAGAATGCTTATTTATCTTCAATATACATAAGAAGTGGAACGGAGCCCAAGGATAAATAATATTGCAAACATTAATAAAATAGAATTTTATTAATTAATCTAATAAAACAACACACGTAAAATATTTACATGACCGGGGATTAAAATGGGAGATACACAGGAAACGAAAAAGGTCATGGAAATATTTGACTAAGCGGAGGATTAAGATTTGGAGGGATTTAAAAAGTCAAAACAAACAAGAAGGGGAATTGGTTGGCTAAAATCTGTATAAAGCACAGAGTTGCATTGACATGAAGTTAAATAGTTAAATTTAATGCGTTGCTTACGTAATTATAAGGTTGTCGTGGCAGAGGAAGGCGATGGGAAGGAATCTTCGGTCCAACTGGATTTTCCAGGAGATGGGGTTCTTCGGAGAGGTTGTCCTTAACGAGGGGTAAGAACTGCCTTCAAGGAGTGAGAGCAAAGTGGGGCAAGGAAGTACGAGCGATCCTTGAGACAAGACATCGGAGATATTCTAGATGAACAATGGAGGTTTTTAGTGTAACCAAGCGTTCTCTTGAAGAACGTTAACAGGGGGGAATTAAATTACCACTAACGTGATTTCTTGGAAACGAGAACCATTTCTTGTCGAACGGTCTCAAAGAACAATGACTGTTGTAAAGTTATCCTTTTCCTGAACAACAGGAGGGAGTGAGAACCGTTTCTTGTAGAACAGGCTTGAAAAACAATGGCTGTTCTAAAGTTGTTCTCTTTCTGATAAATAGTGGGAGTGGGCCCTGTTGACGTGGCGTCTCGAGGGGCACGAACCATGGCACTCAAGGGATATTATCCTCTTCTGGACAATAAGGGGGTCTCGGGGTAGAGTTCCTAGGAGCACAAGAGAGACCAGATCGGCGTGATGCCTCGCGAAGATAATCGGGATCTGTTTCAAACGCGAAATGCTATCGCATAAATAGCCGGAGCCAGCCCGTTGGCGTAGGGGAAAATTAGCGGGGGGGACTTCGATGGAATGTCCCGGTGGCGCTTGGGAAAATATCTTATCTTCCCATAAGCCTAATTCAATCTGGCGAGATCAAAGCATAGAGGCAAACGGGGGATTGAACCTCCTTGATTAAACTTGGAAGTGGTAGGCGATAAGGCGCCTTCTACTCTCTCTCGCAGGATGCAAGAGGGAAGCATGCGTTTTGACATGAGATAGGGACTGAAGCATGGCAGCCTCAGACTGTTCTATCACAGTGGTCACTCCTAAAACGAACTTACGCTTTCAATCAAGGAAAACACTCTAAAAATTAGCAACATCAACAACTACGAAAAAGATTGGAAGATAAGGACGAACAGGAGGAAATTTATAATAATCCCAATCTCCAGGAAAAAAGCAGTTAAAATTGTAGTTGAAGATCAGAACTACAGATATCATAGTGAGGGCAAAGGGCTAGGACTCAGAATATCAAAAAGAGGCTACAAACAACATATAACGGAGAGGAAGAACAAGGCGATTCCGATGCTTAACCTTCTGTATAATCTAAGAGGGTTAAGCATGAAAAATAAAATAAAAAAATCTATCTTGCACTAGCCAGGGGTACTGCTATTGTCGCCAACCCCTATTAACGGTGAAACAAGGACCAAAAATTTGGAACTCCAGGGAATAAAAAATAAAGCTCTCTAGCTAATCACCAACACCCGTAGGAGAGAGAGAAAAAAACTACAGGATCAGCTCTAAGAAGCAGGGTTAGAAACGCTCAATATCAACATCAGGAACAAAGCGGAGAAAATATAGAGGAAGATAGACGATCTACCTCCGATATTTGCAGAGCACACGAGCACCAGACTTGGAGTCTCATTTAACACTCGATTTCCTCGCGGCCCACAACAGCTGAGAATCGAGGAGGTACCCATGTTTACTTAATTAAAAATTCAAAAAGAGAGAAGGAAAAAACATAACGATAAAGATATTTACCCGACTATATACAAACCAACCAAGGAAATAACGAACCAATACACCAAATTGATACGCTAAAATGACAACCGAATTCAAACAATTAAAATAGGAAAAACAACCGCCTAAGAACACAATATAGATCAAAAGTGTAAACAGAAATAATACGAACAAAATTAACTAAAAGTCTAATAAGTGAACTATATTAAAAAGTTTAAAAAAATGTTAGCGAAGGGAAAGTTACGGGTAAAACAGAAATAAAACGAACTTAGTAAACTATAATTGTAATATGTGAAATATAGTATTAAAACGTTCAACAAAAATGATAGTAAAGTGATATTTAATACTAGAAACAAGTGAACAATGTGAAACTAAAGTGAAATAGCGAAAAAGGTGATAACAACAAGAGAAAGTGAAACAAAGTAAGGAAAGTAAAAAAAGGGTAACATAACAATATATAAACAATGCTCAGAGCTAAGATAAATCAAAAACGGCATGAATGTTACAAAAATCACTTAAATGAAAGATGAAGAGAATAAGTGAACAAAGATTAGGCGTTCATTCCAATTCTGTATGAGAAAGATAGGTGCTAAAAGTGTGAGAAAGGAAGTAAGAATGTTGAGTAAATGCATGACGGTGGTTCGTAATCCACGTTAATCAGCCGGTCCTCCTTGTCGTTCGTGCAAGAAAATTCTATCCTTTCCACCTTTGACTACCGAGGTTGCTCAATCTGCGCCTCACCAATATGTCCTCTTTTAACTCAAAACTTTCTGTCTCCCACTATAAACCTTCTTCTAAAGCGTGTTCCGGACCTCCCATTAAGCAAAAGTGTCAGGAGTTTCTCCAGGAGCATGTCAGCCACGGTCCTCCTCGTCTTCTCTGCCACCCACCCCACCCCCCCGATCGTGGGAGGGGTACAAAGGCGAGGAGTATCCGCGAGCCGTTCCTTTTCTCCCATATAAAAAATTCTGATTGATTTACTCAGTCTTTACGCTTACTCTCTCGCTACGAACTTGTAAAGGCTATCTCAGGTAAAGGAGGAAAAGTTTCAGAAGGACATAAAAACGCTTTTCTCCAAAAAACTTCTAAAAAGAAATATATGCACTCCTGGTGCTTATTGGAGATTCCTCCTGTTCCTTTTGAGTGAAGTGCTTCACCCCCCGAAGGGATTGCTCTTCCTTATTCCTAAATTCTTGGCTCTTTATCCATACTTTTTACCTCAAACTTACTTCGCATTAGCACTACATAACTTGGTTACCAGCAAGGTCTGAGTTGCAGTTGATAGTAAGGTATAGTGGCCCCTGTAGGAGACTCTCTTCGGGGACCAGAAAAGGTAGGCCGATTTTCGGTCACGAGCTAGACCCAGACTGTGGACAACTGTTAGGGCTAGGCCCAGATAGGTAGGGTTGACCAAGGACAGTGTGAAGGTTGGAAGGTAGGCACTATAGAACTAAGATAGATAGAGGGGCTCCTTCCACTAGTGGAGACTGGGTAAATTCTTCAAAGCTGAAGATCGACTGAAGAACCACTCTCTTCCGAGAGGGGACGACTCTCAGGAAAGATAGGCCCACTGGACTTTAAAAGGCTTCACCTTAAACTCCTACCCAACGAAAGGAAAAGATCCCCACAAGACGTAGTGCAATGCATATTTACTGATCTGGAAATACCACTAATCAAATGTATTGACACACCTTCTGAATTCACAGTTATTTGCCAAGAAAATAAAGACGTAGAGCAACTACCATCATGTGCTGGGAGCAGTATGCTAAGAAAGTTGGATTTGGAAGCTAGAGTACCCCCCATAAATCATGGCTAACAGAAGTGTCATCTGCCGAAAAATCGAGTCCTAGGTAGTGGAACAGTCATGCCAAGACAGAAAAGAAGAACTACTAGAGAGGCAAAAATGGCTCAAGATAGCTGAGGTGGTCAAATTTAAAGATTACACTCCGTTTACAAGGTCATTTAAGAAGCAACCGAAATGACTTCAAGGATCATCGAACAAGGACTTCTCGCTTTCAACATGAGAATCTTAGCTGCTCACAAACAAAGAGACTACTTCAAAAGCAAACAGATATGCTTCAGATGTTATGCGTTGGAGGAACATACGACTCAAAATCGCCCCCAAAACAACTTAATCATCTGTTCTGAATATGAAACTGAAGGACATTCTTGGCATTACTGCAACAACCTAGATAAACGATACATTAACTGCCAAGGGGGACACAGAACTATGGCCATTATCTGTCCCAGAAAAAGATAAATTATAAACAGAAAAGAAATAGAGTCAAACAGAAATAATGCTAACGTAAATAAAAACTCATACGCATCAATGGCAAAAAATGACTAACAAGGACCTGCAACACAGATAAATATGGATGCTACTCTCAACGTGAGAATACTTCCTTGTATATTACATGCCCAAGTGATAAACATAGCTAAGCATGGAAGTTAGGCAACAACAGTCAAAAGCATGTTAGAGGAAAACGGGCCCGAACGATGAAATTTCCCAAAGAGGTCGACTCATCGGCCATTTTCAAAATCAAAGTCACAGAAAAGACCAAACATGAGTTAATCGAAGAGGCGAAAGGAAACCAACAAGCAGCAGAAACAGAAGAGGACACAAACGGCGATGACCTATAGACTAAAAAATCCTCCAACGACAGGAGCAAGAGTGTAAACGGGTGACTCTCAGGAAGGCCCAAAGTTTTAACAGATCTAAATCCGCAAGTAAAAGGGGTCCTTCACCTTGAGAAGAATTACTAGAAGGACCCTTGAACTCAGTCAGCAGAGAGGGAACACAGGAGAAAGGAAAGAAGAACCAATAACAGAAGAAGAAACACTGATAGCTTAACAGATAGGACAGACAAAACGGAAAACGAATAAACGAGCGGAAATGGACAATTGGATTACGGATACTAAGAAATTAAAAATACTACAAATTAACAGGTGTGGATGGAATGACAAGGAAAGTCTGTACAGAATCATATTCAGAAGATTGACAATGAAAGAAATGCAGAAAACGAGAAATTAGAGATATGGAATTACAATGCTATTAACACAAATCCTTAAGGAGAAAAACACGACAAAGCGGCAATAGCTGTCAAGCAAGGATTGCACTACAAAACAATACAAGGATTGGAGGATGCTTATTTAGCTATAGAAATTAAAATGGAATTAAGCAACATCATTATGGCAACTCGATCCCAGACCCCCAGGCGCCCCCAATTACCGGTACAAAACAATAATAAACTGTTCAACTATAGGACACTGATCATTTTGATGGGCGATTTAAATGCACATTACGGGTCTTCTGGGTACATAAAATAACAAACAGAGACGAAAAATAACTAAACATGCTTATTAATAGACGTATACGGCAAAGACTAGGACCCAATTTCCCTACATACTTACGAAGAGAACACGCAAAAAAAACGGACATCTGCCTGGCTAACTTTAATCTGCCCTTTAACTATTTAATGGAACCAGTGGATTTTCCTTGCAGTCACCACACTGCGACTCTTCTGCACGTAAACCATCATCCTATATAAATCCATTCGAAGAAATGGAAATCATACCATAGAGTGAATTGGGATAAGTACAAAGAATTACTTCAGACATACGTGCCAAACCCGCTCAGAGAAGCTCCTCTAGAGGAAATCAATGGGGAGTTGGATAGGATCAGAGAAGAAATTGAAAGGGCAGAGAAGGGGGCCATCCCTATTAATTCCTTCCAAACCATTAAACAATTTAGGTGGACACCAGAAATGGTGGCTTTGAGCGAGGAGGTCAGGAGATCACCTTGGTGGCAGAAAATATAAGAAGATTCGGAACATCAAGGGCAGCATACAACGCACTCAGGAGACAGAAAAGAGAACTAATATCACTAATTTATGAAAAATAGAAAGGGAAATGGGATCAGAACATCGAGAAAATAGATGTGAAAACATGACCAAGGGAATTTTGGAAACCTATCAACAAATTAAAGACAGGACAGCAAGGGATAAAATTAAAATCAAGGATGCAGGGAACAACATTTTAGAAGATGAAGAAGAAATAAAGGCATTATTTGGAGTGCAATGGAGAAATGTATTCAAA
This sequence comes from Ceratothoa steindachneri, assembly GCA_963969495.1. Lineage (NCBI taxonomy): Eukaryota > Metazoa > Arthropoda > Malacostraca > Isopoda > Cymothoidae > Ceratothoa > Ceratothoa steindachneri. Next base: position 86,813,769 of record OZ018330.1, on the reverse strand, counting down.
TTTTGCGAAGGAAGGAACGAGGACTATGGCATTGAATTCGAACATCAGATCGTGGACGAACTGAATGGGGAGATCGAAAGGACATACCCCTTCCACTTTGTCGAGGAAAGGAGAAACAACGACGACGGAATAGACGCAATCATTATATCTGAAGAATTAAAAGAAACGATAAAGAACTACTGACACAGGGCCCGAGGCAGATTGGGACTCACCAGATTAAATTACCTTGAAGCTCCCCAGAACATACTAGAGGGAGTAAGAAACGTCTTCAATCCGTGCCTAAACACGGGATATTTTCCTGATGAACTTAAAGTGGCGAAGATGATATTCATACTCAAGGCGAGAAAACCTTCCGATCATCGGTAAGGTATTGGAAAAAAATAATTAATAACAGACTATCCAAATTCCTCGATGATAATGGCTGGAGAAACAGCTGCTAATTTGGGCCCTGGAAAAACAGAGATGGCCCTTGGAGTCATCCTTGAAAAGATAGCAAACCAAAGGGAGAAAAATGAGCGTGCACATCGTAGACCGGGACGTGTCCAAGGCATTCGAAAAAGTATGGCAGAAGGCTATGCGACTCAAGATCCCCAAATTAGGAATAAACAACAAGTTCGATAGGATTTTATGTGATTATATAATGAAGAGACGTGCTTATGTGGAAATAGGACGAGATCAGGAAAAAATATTCGAGCTCACTGCAGGTTTGCTCCAAGGCGGATGTCTGAGTCCGTCTCTCTATTCAATCAACACAGTAGATATACCACCACCAAGAAATGAGGGCTTCTTGAACATCTAATTTGCCGACGACGTCACCCAAATCATAGTTTGCCCATACGGAAACGGCCCAATGTAACTAGGATGAATGCAGAAGAGATAAGAAGCATTAATAGATACGAAGAAAAATGGAAAATTAAAACCAACAGGGATAAATTTAAAATGATACTCGTGTAGAGGAGGAGCATCTCAGATGTATATGTAGAAGGACAGTGCTAAAGATACGACAAAGAATGTATGTAAGGTTATAAAAAGCACGTAACTGAAACGGTAAATCGAGTAAAGAGCGTCTTAGCATTACTGTACAAGTTAGTTCACCTAAGCATGAAAAACAAGAGAGAAATTTATCAAGCCATAGTACGATCCGCGATTATTTATCCAAACATCACGATGTACACGATATCGAGAAGTAACCTATTAAGACTCTAAAAAGTCCCAAACAAAGTTATATACTTAATACCAACAATAGAAGTGAGGAAAGAAGATGACTAGGACACCTGCACAGGGAGGCAAAGATAAAGCCACTTAACAGAATAATTGCAAAAAGAGCAAAGTTGAATTAACCAACCAAATTGCTAAATAAGAAGGGTGGAGATCACACAGATAATTCCGAAGTTTACTAAGGATAGTAGAACGAGGAGAAGAGGCCGAAGTAGAAATCTACAAAGAGAAAGAGAATAACAATTAACGACCACTAAGAGTAATTAAATAACCGAAGCATCACTAGAGAATATCATATAATCAATTTTACTAGGATAGGAATACAAAAGAATAGATAGAGAGATGGAAACCTACACCAGTTTTTAGTACGAGTAATAACTAATAACGGTTTGAACGCCTTATAAATACAAAAGCTACTGAGACATAGTAAAAATAGAAACATATACAAAAAAATTAAATAAATAAAAAAATAACAGCAATGCAAATAACTCACGCAAATACGAATTTTCTAACTTTATCACGCTAGCTATAACTACCTATAATGGACAGAGAAAAGCCTAACCTCCAGGCAACTAGCATCTCTTTGCAAACCTCTTATCTTATTCAGCCTTCAACATCTATTCTCTTTTACCATCACATTCACACAATTGACTCACATTAGATACGTGGGACAGAGGTCACGATAAACAGCAAAGTTATAGTTAAAGACAAGCGACACATCGTGGTTCGCATTCCACGTCACACTTCAGGTCCCATGACTAAGTCCACTCTTGTCTCCTACTATTTTCTTTGCTGTCCTATCCTAAAACTTTCTTCCTTCTCTCCATCGAACTCCTACCTGCCGTACGCACATTGCTTGGAGGCTACTTTGAATTTAGACAGTGTGACTATGGGGGTCTGCAACGAAAGTACCAGTCCTCCCCCCCTCCTTCTTTGTCCAATCAATGAGCCTCAAGGGGAACAGAAGGACGGTGGGAAACGTTGTTCTTTGTCTCCCACTTCTCTTTACATTTCATTTTTATTTCTTTTCATTGTTTTTTGTCACTCTGAGGAAGCTCCTGTGCAGCGAAACGTCAGTACTAAATTGGAAGAGTTCATTAGTAAAGAACCTTATATAGGGTAAGGATCATTAATTGATAACAGTAGTGTTATCAAGTAATGTTCCTTCCCCTTCTCATTAGTCGACATAGTCGCTTAAGATGGTCCTAGTAAACGTCCGAAACGTCCGGCCAATAAATGGTTAGTGTAATCACCTGGCTCTTCATATTCTTGCTATATATATATATATATATATATATATATATATATATATATAGCAAAAATATGAAGAGCCAGGTGATTACACTAATCATTTATTGGCCGGACGTTTCGGACGTTTACTAGGACCATCTTAAGCGACTATGTCGACTAATGAGAAGGGGAAGGAACATTACTTGATAACCCTACTGTTATCAATTAATGATCCTTATATATATATATATATATATATATATATATCTATATATATTTATATATATATATATATATATATAATATATATATGTGTGTATTAGGCAGTCTAGGAAAACTATGCATCTGCATTCTGGGAGGTCAATCAAGGTTGGGAACAGCGTCGAGTGTGGCTAGCAAGTCCACGGCGGAAAGTGCAGTCCCTCTGGAACCTTAACCAGATGAATGATGATGGAGGTCTCTCTGTCTGGTTGGAAGGCTTTCTTATCTGTCTTTTGGCTCTAGAATGTTGGACCCGTGTCTTTTTTAAAGTTTGAGAGGCTTTTGCCTCCAAGTAGCCTCTAGGTCACTCACTTAGATGTTGAGCATTACCAGGTGTTTGTATCTATGTTTAGGGCACTCGTGTCTTTTTTATAGATGTCTTTGTAGCGCAGTTGTGATCTTTTTATGAGCCGTTTCTCTTGTGTCAACTTGACATGCGGAAGGTCTTTGTGGATCGGGCTGTCGACCATGCGCACAAACTGCCGGGCTAGCGCATGCGTCTCTTTTTCATCAGGCAGTACATGCTGGAGGTTTTAGGTCTCTCCAGGACAATGGATTTGAGTGGTAGTAACTTTGTCATGCCATTTGACGTGCAGGATGAGTCAAGGAAAGCGCATGCGGAAGGGTTTGGGCTTGTGTTCCTGTCGAGCTCGTATGGTCCAAGACTTGCTGCTGTGCAGGAGGGTGCTCACAACACAGGCACTATAGACATGAACTTTGATGCGCATATAAATATATATATATATATATATATATATATATATATATATATATATATATATATATATATATGAATCCATTAAACCACATTGAAAGAGAAAACGGAATAATTTTTCTTGCTGTAATATTTTTATAACCTTTTTCGAAAAAATCCGTGCAGGGAAGCGATTCGAACCAGGCACACTGAGGCAGCGAGCACCGCTTTGATCACAGTTAAAAGTATGCCGTTAGTTCACTACGCTACGCAGAGAACAAAAAATTCTCTGAATATGTAGAATAGCTATTAAGGAACACTTTCGCCAGCTCGAACGGAGACTATGAAAGAAATAGAAAATTAATTGGGAATTCAAAGAATAAATGAGGAATAGGTAAACGCGTGGCAGATAATTTATCTGCCACGCGTTTACCTATTCGTGCTACTTTGAGAGATATATACATATATATATATATATATATATATATATATATATATATATATATATATATATATATATATATATATATATATATATATATATATATAAATATATACAAAATATCCCACAAGAATATTATAGGCAGATTCCAAGTACTTTTGAACATGTTTAGTTCATTATCAAGCAATAACAAATATTTTTTATTAAAATGGTATATGTATGTGAAACAGAACAGCAATTCTTTGCCCAAGTACATCGAGAGGACCTAAAATAGAAAAATAATATTAAAGACGGATGTGAAGTTTAAAACCAAATAGATACGTCTACTTACAGACATAAATACAATATTAGGAGGGAGGAATGCAGCAGCGCTTTCTTTGTCCATTTATCGGAAAACAGTCACCCTATCAATTGGAATTCGGCAAAATTTATTTACAAATCTAATGACTTTATTCAAGTAAATATCATCGAATGCTCATTCATTAATTTCTCGCCTAATTTTAATATATCCCTTGGTCTCTTTAAACTAGACCTTGTTATTAAATGGCTTATTTATAACGAGATTGTCCATTTGAAAAATTAGCCCTTTGATTTATTAATTTAGTTGTCCTTGCTGTAATGGAAAGGAAGAAAATTGAGGTAAGATCTCCCTTTGAGTAAGTTGGAGAAAATTAACATTAGCTTTCTTTAACACAGAAGCCAAATGGTGACCGGCAGTGATTAGCCACACCTTTTAACGTTAGTTGATACAAAACACAGCTAAATGAATCAATCTCTGGATCGTCAGTGTGAGACGAGCCAGATATATTCGAGTAGAAATAAAGTGAACGGAAACCTAGTCTCATACCTCGGAACGAGTTTTTCGCTCGAAGCTCTATAGACAGATTCTGAACTGCCCCGATGATTTTGTCCATCCTTTCTTTTAACAATGGGCGGTCCTTGTCGGCGAAGCGCTGCACGGACCACTGTAGGTTGAACTATTGTTACCAGCATGTAAGAACAATTCCTGGCCACCTAACGTATCTCGAGTTAAGATGCGATCAGTAAGTTCAACCAAGCTATTGTTTGGTTAATCTTCCCCTAATGCCTCTAGGGTGTGTTTCATATCATTTGGGAAAGAATTGCGGAATGTTTGTCTCAGCTCACGTGAAGTTGGCACCCGCGTGTGTTAGAGCTGCCGAAAGTGAGATGTGGGCTTCTGCTCCAACAGGATAATGTGCATGATAAGGTTCTGCCATCGTTGCTGATCAAAAAGGGCGTAGTGGCAGTGAACAATCAACTAGATAGCAACTTAGGCCTTGTACTCAACTGGCAACACGAATAACTAGTCAGATTGTGCCATGATTTATGATGGTAGATAGGAAAGGAGCAGCAGGAATTTGATCTTGGTGGAAAAAATATTTTGTGCCTCAGTTGCCAGCTCCCATAGACGGAGCTAGCTAGAGTTTCAGCCTAGCTGCCAAATATTGGGTAACTTGAATTGCCGAAACAATTAATGTGTCCGTGTGATGAAGAATCATAACGAATGTTGTGAGAATTCTGTTAAGTGAAGGGTTTGGTTTAGAGGCTTGTGAAAGTGGAAAGTGTTTATGGTAGCACCAATGGAGCAGATGGGCACGGAGATTTCACGTCAAGGACCTTTTCGCTTGTGTGAATGTGAAGCTGTCTGGAGGTTAATATGAAGGAGGGTTCTTGCAGTAAATAAATGATAGAAACTAAGTCTGAGAGTTGCGGTAATAAGAATACAATGCATCTGTAGCCATTGTGATGAATATTAGGGCTCGGATGACGTGATTTTTCAAGGTGTCGTCGTAATGGTGTTGCCAGAGGTCTCTGGCTGAACCTCTATCCTTCAACAATTATATTTTATCTATCGCAATCGGCACTTGTTTCTCTCTCTGACAATGACTGCTCCGAGGTCTTTGATTGTAATAATCTCTTAACTGCATCTACAAATTGTCTAAATAAACTCCAAAGTGCCTGAGCGAAATTTTGTCCTTACATTTTCTGAAAAGGTTTTAGGTATTTATTGTCACCTGCCTTTTATATATATTATATATATATATATATATATATATATATATATATATATATATATATATATATATATATATATATATATATATATATATATATATATATATATGAGAGTGGATGGAGGAAGTCAAAATACAGATACACTGGAGTTCTTTATTGACGTTTCGCCTTTCAGCTTATTCAGAACAGAACTACAAAAGAAAGGAGATCGCTCTCTATATATGTAGGCAAATGTCACCCGGAGTCACGGCAGCTCGTCCTCGGTCGGCTCCTTTGAGTTGGTCGGTTGATGTCATCGGACTCTCACCTTTCCGCTCCATTTTTAATGACCTTATCTGAACCTTTGGCCAGTCGGAAGAACCCGTAGTGGTGATTGGTTGACCTGTCAGAGATAATATGCGCCACTTCAATCATTTTTCTCTCCTATTTTGCTGAACTCTTATAAATTAGTTTGATTCCACGCTAATTAGGCAAATAACCGTATTCATCGACATGTTTTACCATTGTGTTTGATGTTCTATGGAATCTAATGTCCCTCTTATGCTCAATAATCATGGTCTTAATATTTCTTCTTAATTCACCATAATAACTGCGGTCGCATCCTTTACAGGGTATTTGATAAATAATACTATTGTCCTTATTTTGCTGTCGAATTCTTATGCTTCACTAACTACCCAACTCTGGTTTCCTGCATACTTAGCTATCAAAATACTTGCCTTCTTAAGAGACCTGTTTAATGTTTCTGCAGCCATAGAGTAGGAGGCAGACAGGTAGCTTACCCCTTGTAATCCCTTCCCGGTGCGCTCATTACCTTCGTCCACCTCTATGAGCCTCGCATTTCTACTTCTTTCCGAAATTTTTAATGCTTTTTGAAGAAATTTTATTAAAACACCCTCTGGATATTTTAGTTTGATGAAGGCTTTCTTAATATACCTAAATTGCTCATTCAAAAGGCTTTCGCTAAAAATGCGAATAGCCCTTAAATGTTGTTTCTCCTGTGTAAATTTTACTTTTACTTTGGTATTCAATGAATTTCCCATTAGTGAATAATCACAAAGCATTATTGCGAATTTTTCCCTAAGAAATTTATTCCGCCTAGTGCGTCAGGTAGATTACAGAGGTAGGCCTTGATTTTACTATCATATAACTTTCCTCTCCACCATAATTTAGTTGCTTTATTGAGGGTTTCAAATGTACTGACAAGTCTGCCTGTGCCTAGAAATAGTACATAAGAACATAAGAAAAGAAGGAGACTGCAAAAGACCATTCCTGGCCTACACTTGGCAGCTCCTATAGTACTACAGTGGCTGCTGACTAGAAATTTTTAATCAATTTCCTTGAATCTTCTCCTGTCACACTAAAACACAAACGGAGAAAAAACTAATTGGGATTTGACTCTATCTAGAAATTTCAAGTTTTGTGAAACTTGGTTACCCCGTCCCTGATGCAAGCTATAGGTCTTGCGCCCTTTACTAGAAAGAGAGCTGAGCTGTCTCTACAAAAAGAGTAGTGATTTCTCCTAAACTTAGATCTTCTTCAATGAGTGAGCTCCACTATGGACACATTGGCTCATCTCAGACAAAAAAATTAGCAAGCGGCTATTTATGGTAGCCAATCCTTGATCGCGATTTGGAAGACATGTGCAACTCACGTCCTGATTTCTTATCACTAAGAGCACAACTTCCCAAAGTGGAGCTACACCCATGGGAATGGCCGACCCACCAATGGCATTTCATTCAGATAGACTATGCCGGTCAGATGGATGATCGATACCATTTAGTAGTGATATATGTCCACTCTAAATGGGTAAACATATGTCACACTTCAATTTTTACAGATAAACAAACCATAAAATGCTTATAGCACTCATTTTTACAATTTGTTTTACCTATGTCTATTTCATCGGATAATGGGGTGTGGTTTCGATCTCATGAATTTAAAGAATTAGTCATATTACTACTCCATCGTACAAGCATTATACTAACTGGTTGGCAGAAAAGATGGTGCAAAATTTAATGGGGGGAAAACCTTGCCAGAAGTGAACGAATAGGACACCCTATGTATTTTCCTTAAGGTAGCTTGTACAAGCGAATTAATACACTACTGTTCATGTAATGGGGAAGTTTCTTTTGCTGATTGAAAAGGAGAAAAAAAAAATTTATGTTAAGAAACGTGATACGATGGGATGTCGTGATAAAGTTTGATAGAGCAATTTTAAAATTTGTTTTTCTACCAGGGATAGAAAAAAATGTGTTTTTTGAAAAGAAGTTGTTTTGGAAACAAAACTCTGCCTATATTTTAAAAAAATGAGGGAGAGATGTTATCTTTTGTATATTAAAAGCACTTAGTTTTAAGGAAAAATCACTAAAAGAGAAGAAATTGAGTCTAATTGACTGATGTTTTATTTAGCATATATTAGGGTACGATTTCCCTTCTATTTTTATAATAATATTGAGTGTATGTTTAATCGGGGATGGATAAATTTCCTTTAACTTGAGTGAATTTTAATGTAGTGTACTAATATGATGTAGGGATTTCTCAAAGTAACAAAAAATGAGGATATGGGTTGTTTAGAATTATGGAATTAAAAAATGATGACCAAATGCAAGGCCAAAATTTAAGTAAAACAGGAAAATTGTCTTGTCCTTCGAAAAACTTTTTCGAATTTCTTTCGCAATTGAAATAATCACAAATTTTCGTCGATGATTTTTAAGGGTGAAGTTTTGTACTACTTCGAAATATCTTTCAAAATTAAAACAGCGTTATTACAAAACAGGATTGACGTATCGATGCAGTTCTTATGGATTGAGACGGATATAATAATGAGGTTAACTTTTTCTACCTTAAAGTTTATGCGTTATCGACAAACCGTTGCATAAATTTATCTTCGGAATTGAGGATAGAGTAAATAAATAGGCTTAATCTGATCCTGGACTACACTTTATGAAAAAATAAGGTTAAGAAAAGGATAAGCTTAGTGTCACAAATAGCTTACCCTTTTAAAGATAAATGAGATCAAGATTTACACTTTTCCAATATGGGTAAATTAGATTACATTTTGCCCATTTTTCATAAGGTAAAGATACAGTCCATATTTACCCCTTTCATTTGCCATTTTGTAGTCATTTGGTTTCCCCAGCATATAGGTAAATTAATGAACTGATATACCATTGCCAAGTAAAAGGAAACAACCAATATATACAAATTTTCTACCAGATTGATCCCAAATATTCACAATGACTAAATACCCAAAAAAATATAATTATTTGTATCAAGAAAAATAAATGCATTACAATGTTATGTAAAATAAATGAAACAATAAAATCTTAAAAAAACATTCTAAAACTAAAAATACAAGTAAATTCCTGATTGTCATCTAGAGCAGTGGTTTCCAAACTTTTAGGTTCGTGGCCCCCATTGGGGTCTATCTTTAATATTTCTATCGCCCCCTTGGCATTATTAGCAGAAAGATAGTACTTCAATATTATAATAAATTCCATAAAAATTCCAGTGTCCATTAATTGTGCATTGATTCTTCATAATTCTATTATACTAACAGAAAAAAATATTTTGTAGGTTCAATAAAAGAACCATTTAAGATCATACCTTATTTCTCTGATATAGCAGCAAAGCGAAAAACTTCCATGAACATCGAGAAAATAAGTAACCTTTTAAAATGATTATCTTTTGCTTTAAAAAAATAAGATCCTTTGGCAAAGTAAAAACAAATATATCATATTTTCTTTCTTTGTGTGTTTAATCAGTGAGATCCTTGTGGCTGATGTACGAGTATTTGCAAAAGTTTTTAAATGTCAGGGTCCATGGTTGTTAAAGACAGATGAAGATCAATTCTAGTTACAATATCTAAGCGGTTGTGAGCTTTTTACAATAGATTAGAAACTCAGCTAATACCTAATTTAACTAAGTAAGACATGGAAAGGCAATTAAATATAATTTTTCTTCCTGCCAAAGCAATGGAAATTTAATTGCAATTTCACTAGTTTTTCATAAGTTATTGAGGCCATGTTTAAATTTAGCTTGAAAGGTTTGAGATTACTGTGCAGCTGAATGAGGCTTTCTTGCAGTATGGTGTCACCATTAGCGACATTTCTCTTAAATGGGTCTACCACCCAACTTGGACTGTTCATTTCCAAGAGATCTTTGAATCTAATTTCCAGATCATTGTGTAATTGATTCAAGTGATCAATTTCAAATACAAACCACCCTTATGCAGCACTTGCTTAATAGTGGTGAGGGTTGTAAAGTGTGACAATTTCTACGCCCAATATTAATCCTAAACAGATTATGTGTTCCAATAAAGAACTGATTGCCGCATTGGAAGTTAAAAGATTTGTATTTTTACACTGTAGCTGATTCTTCACCATATTTATCTTACAATTATATCTGAAAGGTAGAAGATGTCATGCTTGGAAGCTATGATTTCCTCTCCAAACGCCTTCCCGTTGAAAAATGGTACAACACTATCCTAGAGTTCAACGAAACGACGCAGGGAGTTACCCTTAGAAAGCCAACTCATCTCTGTATGCAAAAGTAAACGGTCAAACTTTTCGTCATTGTTTACGCATAGTTGGCGGAATAGATGCTCTTGAAGTGGATGTAACTTGATAAAGTTGGTGGCCCTGATTACAGTATTAAGAGCCTCTTTCAGACGTTTTCCCAATTTTTTGGTAATCAAATGTTGACGATGAACCAGGCAGTGCATGCAAAAATAACAATAGGCACAGTTTGTTTTAGATATGCAATAAAGCCCCTGTATCTGCCTATCATAGCAGTGGCACCATCAGTTGCGCAAGCCCTAATGTTACCCATTGGTTTATTCTTTTATTGGAAATAGGCCAATACTTCTTTGAAAATGGTTTTCCTTTTAGTATCTGTCACAAGACTGCAAGCAAAAAGTATTTCCTCTCTGAGTTCACTATTATCATCCCAAAATCTAACATACGCCGTAAGAAGGGCTTGATTATCAGTTACAGATGATTCATCAATTTGTAATGCAAAATACTTTACTTATAAAAGAGCAACTAGTTGATTTTCTAAATCTCTTACCATTTTAGTAATGCGTCTTGATACTGAAATTTTACTTAACGAGATTACCTCCGTAATTTATTTGGAATTCTGTTGCATAAAGTATAAATTACCACAGATACTGCGGGCATAATTAAATCGTCACCAATAGTATGGGGTAATCCAGTCCTTGCTGTTAGCTTGGAAATCTCGTAAGATGCAATTAAACCTTTGTCTAATTTAGCTTTTCCTTGGCTAAGCATAGAATCAATGGTGTTCCTCCGTTGGAAAGTATCAGAAAGCTTCTTAAAATAATCTAAAGGTTTGTTTTTCTTACGCTGGTGCTCTTTCTCCAGCTATATTAGAAGCTTACTTGGACGCATGTTTTCATTGGAAAGCTCTGTCATACATAGAAGATACATTGGCTTTGTTATATTGTTTGGAGACTGTATAAAACCGTAAGCTAAAAACTAGCTTGAGTATTGTCGACATCTCTTATTCACCTTATTAGCCATGGGTGGAATACAAATATATGTATATATATATATATATATATATATATATATATATATATATATATATATATATATATATATATATATATATATATAGTGTGTGTGTATTGAGTTGTAAATAAAACGCCATTTTTCCTAATTTCATTGAAAACCTAAAATAAAATAATTATTGAGAAGATGACAACGCAAATGTTTGAACATTTGTATGTAATTATATTGAACAAAATTGTATATACTTACGAATATATATTTTCAAGAATATATAAAATATGATATTATTTATTTAATAGGTAAACAGTTTAAAACGGTCAACCACTACATAATAATTTTAACCCTATTTCTTGCCACTCATTTTTAGATCGCAAAGCTGAAGGGGGGTGTGTGTTCCACTTCGCCCTAAGAAACAGTTAATAACTTTTAGGGTTTATGAATGCTGGTATTCGCATATGGCATTATGCTTATGACACCATTTAAACACATAATAAACATAAATGTAACCAAATATTAACACCAGAAAACGTAATATTTAATGAAGCAATAAACATTTCGTAAAAGCAACGCGGCGCAGCTGCATTGCAAGCGCTCGATGATAATGTCGTTAACACTTAATTTATAAACAAGTAAATTAATCGTTAGAGATGTTATATCTACTAAAAATACGTCACCGTAAAGAGTGCACCTAAAATATACTTATTACTAGCATATATTGTATAAATCTTATGTTTAGAGTCACCATATAATATTAGTTATTTTATGATTATTGAAAAGATACTCAACAAAAAAAACAACAACACTGCACACAAACAAGATTGTCACGGAGCAGAAATGATGGTGATGACTGACTGGGTTAGCAACTACATCGAGTATTGGTGCCGTGGGTGTGCAACATAGATATGACGCTGCCAAACGTATAACTAATATTCATTACAACGTGGTTGTATATCGAAGAAAAAGAAACTCAATGTTTTATGATTTGTAACCCGAAATAGAGGCTTATAAGAGATTAACAGATTATGGAGAACTATGTATACTCAAATATGCCATATTATCAAAGGCTGATAATTACATAATTTTCGAATTACTATAATAATTTTATAAAAAAATGAAGCACTGTAGCCCTCTTCATTGGACCTGTGGCCTTCTTACTTCCAAATATTTTCTGTGGCCCACCAGAAATTTGCCATGGCCTCAGGTTGGGAATTGCTGATCTAGAAAATATTAATTATTACATAAAAACTTCAATTAAATATAAATAAATTAAAGAAATAGGTAAAGGTAAAGCAGTAGTTCATATAATACAAAATTTTAGTTTAAATAAATACATTAATGTAGTTCAACAAAATGCCAAACCTCTTCTAACCTAGGCAATCCCAAGCTTTTTGCCCCATGACGCTATGAGGTTTGGAATTTTTTAGCCTCAGTTGAAATGATATTTTTGAACAAATACCATAGTTTTCTTAACTTCTTTTGGGTATTAAATGCCAAATAACCAATATGAATGGGAAAGAGCTTCAAAAGCTGTGGTGAATTTCACCGTTTTTGTCACGAGAATTGTCTCCCCATTAATATAGAGCCCTCATCCATAACCAACACTGGAGAAGTTGCCTTGATATTCTGGAGAAATAGAATATGGTCAATAAATAAATAGATAGATAAATAAATATGTATATATATATACATATATATATATATATATATATATATATATATATATATATATATATATATATATATATATATATATATATATATATATTCACAATGTAAGAAACTGAACTAAAGCCTAGAAAATAAATATAAAAAAGTTATCAAGTTGCTTAATGTATTTATAAAATAATCAAAATTTAACTGAAAAATAAAGACCTTGAAGGAAATTTGCAATAAATAAAGAAGATGGTGGGAAGCAGAAGAAAAATACCATGAAAATTGAAAAATCTTGTAATTTTTTTTTTTAGTTAGAAACTGCATAATAAAAACAAAAAGACTAAATGTGAAACATACCTCTATGCTGTCAACTAAAATCATTTGTTCATCCTCTTTGAAGAGTGACGGAATTAGTTGTACAGCAAAAAATAATCTAATTTCTGAAATACAAATTAACCATAGACTGAAGAAATTGCATAACCAATTCATGAAATATATTTTTCCTCAATAAATCCTGATGCCCAACTGTTTATAACACTAAAAATCAATGCATGAGTAGATTATATGTAGCACTGCATGTGCGACCCAAGGCACTTGTAGAACTGTACACAGCAAAAAGCAGAGCATTGTGGAACATTTTTTATATAGCTACACACACACACATGCACCAGAATGAAGTAGATGTTGAGATTGTGGCCACGTAGATCTAGGAATTAAAATGTTGAGGCTGATTGACTGTGTCACACGTGGCCAAGGGAATGAAATACCTTACTTATATATATTTTCAATAGACTTCACACACCTAATGCTGTATTTTTACTTTACACTGTGGTATAATTCATTTCTTGTGCATTTTATAGTAAAACCAAAGTGGTGGAACAACGAGATCAAGGATCTAATAAAAGGGAGATATCAAGTCTATAAACGTTGTAGAGATACTCGCCGAACACGTCCAGACGGATCCATAGAACTAAGACGCCGTGTCAAAAAGATAATTGGAAAATTAAAGAAGAATTATGAAATCTCGCCATCTAGAAATGGAAAAGAAAATCCAAAGATGTTCTACCAGTATGTAAACAACAGAAACACGGCAAAGGACTCAATTGGTCCACTTAAAAACCGAAATGGAGACTTAATATCTGGCCAAGGTGTCATTGCCGAGATTTTAAACGAATTTTATGAATCAGTGTTTACAACGGAAAACATCGAAACCATTCCAGACATTGATGCACCAATAGTTATTGAAGAAGAGTCATTTATGACTAGTATTCAAGTAATAGTGTTGTGGAGCAAATGTGAGAGGGTTTGAAGGGCCATTTTACCACCCTATTTTCCAATACCCCCCTCCCTTCCTTTATAAGAATGTGTGTGTGAATGAGAAATGTTTATATATATTTATATATATATATATATATATATATATATATATATATATATATATATATATATATATATATATATATATATATATATATATATATATATATATATATATATATATATATATATATATATATATATATATATATATATATATATATATATATATATATATATATATATATATATATATATAATTGATTTTCATGTTTTGTTTAAAATGTTTTTGTCTCTTTGCAGATAGTTTCTTTGCAAACTAGTTGCTTGTTTTTTATTTTGCGAAAGGCCACTCTTTTAAATTACAAGATAAGCCTACAATTTGTAAAGAGTGACGGGGACTGTAGAGTTTGAGGTACGCCATACAAAGTTATTGTACATCCCATTTGAAAGGAGGAGGGCTGTTATAGCCTCAAAAGCGCGACCAAATCGCATTATTATACCTAGCTCGGAGGTGCCAGCCTTTATTGTTAAGACCTAGGCAACCTTTGTGAATACTCGAGTTGCAGCCGGCAGGATTTCCACTCGTTGTACAATTTCGTCTTGTACGATTTCGTATTATTCCATATCGACTATTGTATATAGTATTGTTTGGTAATAAGATTGTTGTTTTTTTAATTAACGAGATTTCAAATTTAGTTTTCCCCGTATCTCTTGTAAATATTATTGTAATTTTTTGTGAATACAGGACTGTATATCCAATCTTCTCATCCTCCTTCGGGTTTTCACGTCCAATTTAGTGTAGGAATCGGGTTGGATCGATTGGAAGTTTAAGGTATATTCGTGGTCCGCTACAGCAGAAGAAGACATAATCAAACATATCGAAAATTTCAAGCTAAGCAAATCGTCAGGTTTGGATTTGATCCATTCTAGCCACTTGAAAGAGTTAAAAGAAACGAAAAGCAAGCACTCACCACAATATTCAACAAATCACTCAAAGAAGGTGTCGTTCCAGAAGACTTTGAAAGTGCAAACATTACTCTGATCTGCAAAAAGGGTGACTGACAAAGCTTAAGCAACTACAGGCCAATAAGGCTGACATCTCGAATCGGAAAATTACTAGAATCTATTATAAAAGAGAAAATAGTCGAATATTTAAAAAAATTGGGTATCACCCTTGACTCATAGCACGGTTTTATGAAAAACAATTCATGTTCAACAAATCTTCTAGAATTTTTTAAACCATCATCGAAGAGTATGGCACGAATAGAGCAGAAGATGTAATCTACTTAGATTTTCCAAAAGCTTTCGATACCTCCCCCCACAAGCGTGTAGTTAAGAAGATTGCCACTCATGGAATCGGAGGAAACGTATTGAATTGGATCGAAGACTGGCTTAACGTAAGTAAACAACGTACAGTCATAAATGGTCACCAATCAAGATGGCGAAACGTAACAAGCGGAGTGCCCCATGAGTCCCTGCTGAGTCTATTGCATTTATTAATATATGTCAATGACTTAGATGAAGGCATAGCGAGCCTATCCTCAAAATTTCCAGACGATACAAAGCTGGGTAGTAATCATTAACACTTGCCGATCAACATAAATCCAGAGAGACTTAAACAGCATTGTTGACTAGTCAGAAAATTGGCAGATGAAACTCAACATTGCTAAATACAAGGTACTACAATTTGGAGCAAGAAACGAAGAATTAAACTATATAATAAAAGGCCTGCCACTGAAAAAGGTAGCAGAAGAAAAAGATCTTGGTGTTATAGTTTGCAACGATTTGAAAGTTGGAAGAAAGTGCGCGGAAGCATGCAAGAAAGCAGTTTAGTTTTGGAATCCGTACTTGCGGAAAGATATATAAATGTTTGTGAGAGTGAAATATCGTTCTACTAAGACGATACCTAGACTACGTCAAAAGCCCAACGAAGACAGACTAAAAGCATTCAACCTGCTATAACTTGAGACGAGAAAATTAAGAGAAGAACTCATACAAGTATTTAAGATCCTAACCAATTTTAATAAAGTAAAAATTGAAACCCTTTTCGAGTTGGACGCTTACTCAAGAACCCGAAGCCCTGGATACAAATTTAAGAGAAGAAGATTTGAAACAAATATAGCAAAGAAATTTCTCAAATAAGGTAGTTTCCTCGTGGAAGAAGTTGCCGGAGATCCTTTTTAAATCAACAATCATAGACATCTTTAATAACAGCTTAGATGCATATTTTAAGTGTATCGGCGTGGTTTAAAGGAGAGCTGGCCCAGAAGTGGACCACATGAACTTTGCCGTCTCTGACATCTTATAATCTTATAAATTTTCACTGTTATCTAGGCCCGCTTACGGAGAGGGTGGAGGTCGACGCAGGACGCACAGTCATTACTCGGTTGAGATTGGGAAAAAATGCACAGGAAATTAATTATACAACTGTGTAGATGAAAAACGACTTATTTAGGTATAAAAATTTCATTGAAGTTTTGAGTCGTTCTTAATTTCATTTGACTCTAATATTAAGTAACGGCTACCTGAATAATAATTTTGGGAGAACGAGTAAAAATGGTTTCATACCTTTGGTTACAGCTGCCTCTGGTCTGATGTGAAGAAAGCTAGTTTTGCTTTGCTAGGATTTAACAGCAGTCTTGATGTGTGGACGTTTGGTGAAAAATATATAGTCCGATTGTCTGGCTTAGCTTTGAGGGCAAAACAAAGAAAGCACACACGTTGAGGACGAGGAAGCGTAGATGGTGTGTGTCGCGGAATCTTTCAACGATCTTGATTGTAGTGTGGCAAGAAGATGGCCCTCAATGGTGCTGGATGTCGGGTTTTTTTCGAAATATTCACTTTGGGAGATCATGCCTAAGGTGTTCATATTAATTAATTATGATTTCATTATTTTTATCGCTTTCCTTTCTTAAAAGTGTAATTGTATATGTATGATTAACAGATGCAATTTTCACTAAAAAGAGACACCTGGCCATATTATTGGAAGAGTTACCTTATAATATTCGAATGTTATTTTCAACAATTATTTAAGTTCTCAATCACATCTACATAACATTTCGAATATTTATGTATTCTTTATAGTATTTTTGTGTTTTTTCTCAATTTCCATTGTAACTTACTAATGAAAAAATCTAGAAACTTGATTTAAGGGTGAACTGGAAAAGGCTATTAATAGAAATAGTTACCTTTTCCTAAACGAGAAATCGTGGGACAAGGCTAAACCATTAACATAAACACATTTTTTTCATAGAATACCCTATTCTTTTCTAATTTACCCTTATTTTATCCCGCATTTTTAACAGTGCAGGTCAGCTCGACGGTGTCCCTAAGATCTATAAATTTTATGTTCTCTCGAGGATTTCTTTGGCCGTGTATATGCTTCCATCTTATATGCTGGCTAAACTTTTTGCAAAAATTCTATCAACAAAAGTTACTAGCTAATATTCGATTTAAAATAGCTACCCTCTGTGAACTACCTCAAAATATTCAACCCATCTCATTACAATGCTTTTCAAGTTATGCCATCAACTCTCTCTTCACCAATGTACCTGTATTCGCAACCATTGATCATATCTTATACTGTATTTTCGAATTATTTGAGTAATTTAAAATAATATTCGCCTTTGTTTTAAAAAATTTTGGATTTTTTTTGTTAATGATGTTTTTGGAGGGAATCACAATTTACCACAAGAAAGTTTGTGATGGTGGTTGTTCCTTTTGGACGTTTAGCGGCGGAGTGTTATGGTGAATATTAGAAGCTGAAATAATATGCGACTATACAAAACAATCTCAACCAAGCTCTTCCGCTTCGCTAATGAATTAACAAATTTAGAAATTTCTCTCTCAGATATTAGCTCTCTAGACACATCTTTATTACGTAAGTAAAGAGACTATTTATTTGTTCGGCACCCGATATGGGACCTGAAATTTAAGAATTTAAAGAAAGTTCATTAGTTTACTGAAATATAACATAACATAAATGACCGTATCACGTTTGTTAACGAAAAATTACTTTCTTCGTATTTCCCCCAAGAAAAACGTCCCGGTAATATAGGTAGTGGGTTTTTTACTAAATATTCAGCATTATTCGTTCACTGCAGGCAAGATTTTGATAGAATATGGAAATAAGACTTCATACTGGGAAAAAACTAAAGTAACAAAATGATTTCGGTTCATTGTGTAGATGCCGGCCAATTACAGAGCGATAATTCCCCCATCATTTCAAATAATAGAATCTTGGAAAAAACAAACATCCCTTAGAATCATGGAATCAATCTATATGAAAAATAAAGGTCCTGCACTTAACAACCAAAAAAAAGCATTGTATTAACGTGCTTCCTATTTTCTCACTTTAGTGATGGATGTATTTGACTTAAAATATGTAGAGGTCTCTTAAATATTGATCTGTTTTATACCACTTTGCTATCATGTGTTTTTATTTGAAATTTTATTTAGGTCCTATATAGTCTCATTACTTTGAATTCACCTTTCATAATTAATAATATTTTTGTTTCTGTTAGGTCATGCTTTTATGGTTATGTTTAGTTTGATTATTTTATTTATCCCTTATCAAATATATAGTCATATTTTTTCTAGAGAGATTTAAGTAATTTTATTCTCTGTTAAGTATGAATATGTTGAAACCTGAAGGAGAGTGAGCAAGCTACAAAAGTTCCTTATTCTCGCCATTCTATTTAACTAATATTGGGCTCTACAATATATATATATATATATATATATATATATATATATATATATATATATATATATACAGATATCGTTAAATTAAAGTAATTTGTTTGAAATTATGTAAAATTATAGAAATTAACCGAGAGAACCACTCAGGGCTAAAGTATGAATTTTATTTTACATTGTAAACTCCTGACTGTTATCTTAGAAAGGAACCTCGTCACTCGGCTCCCAAATAGAAAACAATCGACAAATTTAGAGCAGATTAGGATAAAGAGTGAAGATTTCTGTCAACTGAAAACACGATTGAAGAGGAACTCGGTTGAAGGTAAATATAAATACCATATTCAGGTAATATTCAATCAATATTGAGATTCGAAAAATGCGATGACCAGTAAAAGGTTTTGTTGCCCTAGATTTCTTTGTGTGTTTAGGAAAATTTAATGATTAAATTTGAAATTCATATCAATATGGTAGAATTTTTTTGAGGTTTATGAAGTTATAATATTTAACCGTTGTTCAGATGTCAGTTTAAATTTTGAAATTTGAAACTTGGACTTTGGTTATGGAGTGGAGGAGGAACCTCTTATCGGTTAAAGATGAACGTTGACTGGCTGCTGCTATAATTGGTCTTGCAAATGCACTGTTACACTCTTTTTTTTAATCTTTTGAGAGGTTTACCTGTGATAGAAAAAGTTCCATCAAACAAACTTGGATTTCTAATTTTTCAGTGTGAGTCATTAAGACGTCTTTTTTAAATGTGTGCAGGTGTTGCGAAATTGAAATGAAAAGAATCAATATCTCTGCTTTCCTGCACGCAGGCCACAACAAGTATGACATTGGAAAATGGCTCAACGTCAAATAGCTTCAACTGAGTGGCGAAGAGGCTCAAGAAGAATGAAGGCATCAAAATCTGAGCTCGTTAGGCAGAACTCAAGTTCTGAATTGTTTGGCTGGGAGAAAGGCCTGGAAATTTCATCCGAAGTTTAAAATGACAACGGACCCGAAGAAGAATATCTTGAGGGCCACGTGGAACGTGGAAAGGCATTTGATCACCGATCGTAGGCAAGAACACCATCAGTAGAGCTATCGTCGCCTTCTCAATGACTTGAAGAGTCATGGCAATGGAATTCTTATTTTTTTTTCTGATAAAAAAAGCTTCCCGCTCGATCCGGTCATCAACAAGCAGAACGACCGCCATGTTATCTTTGGCCAGGTCGTTTCCAAAGTCCGCCACGTGTCAATGACTAAGCATCCGGCCTCTGCGGTGAGTCTCGGCGTCGTGGCTTAGAATGGCGAGAAGTTGGCGCCGGGGTGATTCGCGATCGGTTACAGGGACAACTTGGTGACGTAAGTCCTGACTTGGGTGGGAACGATCATTATGAAGGCGGACTACGTCTTTCAGCGGGAAGGGGCCTGGTCCAAACGGCCAAAATTTCAAGATTGGCTAGGGGCAAAGAAACTTTAGCTGTTGCAGTCCTCCAACCTTAAACTTCTCGATTACTACGTGTGCGCGCATTTTGAGGGCAAGGAGTATAAAGTGGGCCAGAGCAACCTAGACGGGCTGAATTGATTCGTCAATAGTGGGTGGGCTCGCTCTTTCGGTCTCGCCTGGAGCGTGTGCTCGCCTCGCGGCCAAGGGTGACCTCATTGATTAATATTGCAAGTTAAACACATATTTATATTTTAACACAATTTAAATGTGTCTAACAGCACCTAACTTATATTTGTGTCCTTTGTGTACAGCGTCGTAATGAGTTTAATAGGACCTTTATTTTTCGTAGTATATTCTGAGGATTTTGCCATTAAAGTATGTTGGCTTCCAAGAATAATTACCTAGAACAAACAAACATTTTACTGGCAACTACAGGGAGCCATAAAACCTCTTACATGGTAGGAAATATTAAGAATAAACTAATTTGGGTGAATCCCCCACTAATATGTGGAAGTTATGTATTTTAACTTTTTCTTTTCGATATTCATCGAATCTTTTCTTAATAGTTTCTGTTTTAAATGCTGATTACCTCTTTCGGTATATTGTTCCAGACTTAAACGATGCGGTTGCTGAAGGCAATTTATCCTTTCGGTAATTTGAATTTCCACCTCTTTATCTATTTCTCGTGTTCTTGCGTCGCTGTCACGCCATATTCATCACTAATTCATGTTTCTATTTGTTCTTCTCTTTTCCTTCTATGTTCTAATGAAATTAAATTGATGATTTCAAGCCTATCTTTGTAGCTAAAATGTTTTATTCCCTTTATCATTTTCGTATAGCAAATTAGCACTTTTTCTATTATAACTATATCTCTAATTAATTTTGGAGACCAGAAGGGAGCAGCATAATCTAATATCGGTTTGACTAATGACGTGTATAGTTTTAACATGGTTTCTGAATTTCGTGGTAAGACGGATTGCCAGATAAATGAAGCGAATCCCTGTTGCTTTGTTGCTAATTGCAATGCGATGACTGAAGAAATTTAATTTATTATCTATTTTAACTCCTATATCGACCTGCTCTATCCCTTCTATAATCTTGGTATAATGGAGGTAGTATTCAAATTGGGGATACTTATTCGAAGTGTAGAATGCCGCATTTGGCAGCATTTGAGTCTTACTTATCCTTTATTATCTGCCCAAATTTAGTATCCTTTGCAAATGAACTTAATTGGCAATCATAAAGAGTTGGGGTCCCAAAACGGAACCAGGATGTCAAAACTTTTAAAATTACCCTCTCCTCACAATCGGTCAACCAATTTTTTATTCACGTTATCGTTTTTTATAGATATGCATAGCTTTCAGCGTCGAAAGAAGGATATTAAACGAGAATTTATCAAAGAGTTTAGAAAAATCAAGAAATATCAGATCGCAGCTATAACCTGAATCGACAACTAGTGCTACATGCACATAAAAATGTGATCAACCTCCTGAAACCATGTTTACTATTTACTAAAAGTTGATTTCTCTCTAAATGATTGGATAATTTTAAATCAATAATTGAATCCATTATTTTATATATAATTTTTGTTAATTACAGGCCGATAATTGTCATTTTCATTTCGGATTATCTCGAGATCTTTCCACTAATCTATTTTAGTACCTGCATTTAGCTGCTTTCACTTCTCTCTTTATCTGCCGTTAAAGGATGCTAAATTTTTATATCTACTTACTGGTTGCCTTTTAAGCGCTTATAAAGTGACAGTTTTAACCTATTATTTGAAAAATATATCTGTTCTAAAGTACTTAAATGTGATTAATGGGGACGCTGTCAGCCGAAGCAGGATTTATTACTAAGAATGTAGGCCAGTCCTATTTTCTTCATTTATCTCTAATCTCTTAAAGTTTGTTAATTTAAATACCGCCCTTTTACGCTTTTTTCTTATTAATGAAATCATGTTTAATCTTAAATACCAATTGGATATGATCCGAATTTCAAAGTGCTCCTGCACATCAAGCCCCTCAATTAGTTTCCTTGTTAGTTAACCCTAATCCCAAAACATGGATCCGCTATGTTGATGATGTATGTATGTGCTACATAGTCTATTAATGAAAGCGCATTTGATTGATTCGTTGAAAATTAATCAACATTCCCCCCACCATTATATTTAAAGTAAAATGGGAACAAAATAACTCATTGCCGTTTTTTTTATTTTGAAACATTTAAAGTAAACACAACCAATTATAAGTAAGGCAGGTATTCATTTTTTTCTCTCCGTACGACGAATCTTTTAAAAGTTCCGTAGATTATTCTCTTTTCCTGAGACCAGATCTCATATGTGTTTATGGTTTCTTGCAGGAGGGAATTGACACGATCATCTCAACATTTATTGAGCTTCGTATCCCCTTTTGTTAATATAAAAATGTCATTATAAAGGCAGAATCAACCCTTACTCACTAGCTAATCATAACGAAAAAATATGTAATACGAATTATATTCCAAGTAGTTTCGAATTGTTCAGTTCCATTGAGAATGAACTGAACAAGTTCAAAAGTACTTGGAATCCGTCTTTCGTTTTCCTGTGGGATTTTTTCGCATTTTTTGCTGTACTCACGTGCTACTTTGTGAGTTTCTCAAATATATATATATATATATATATATATATATATATATATATATATATATATATATATATATATATGTATATATATATATATATATATATATATATATATATATATATATATATATATATATTCAATAACTCTATAATTTAAGAAAAGGATTTGTTTGAGTATTTAAATAATAATTTCTTCTTAGTTTGGTTATAATTTATGTTTTTTCAATAATTCTTTCATAATATAAAAAAACAGAATAGTGAAGTTCAGAAAATGTATAACAATTTAACCATGGCTGCTTTTTATTAGATTTTAAATTTTGATCTAAGAAGCGAAGCACACGCTTTCCCCGTAGTAGGGAGTGGCAAAGCCATTGCCTGATGTGTATATATATATATATATATATATATATATATATATATATATATATATATATATATTTATTGTAAAAGAACAACCCATGACCCCCCCCCCCTCAACCATTTATTGGAGCGCATTGGGGAAATGTTCCCCACCCTGGAAACTCGTCCCAAGCCTCCTCCCCTCCAGTGACGAGGCGAGGAATAGCTGCTGTTTCTTGCACCTTCCTGCTAAATGATGAATCGAGTCCCCCTACGGATTAAGATGTCTGGAGCATGTGACTTATTTCTTCAAACTTCCCATTCCCCTTAGAATCGGGCATACAAATAATCGGGCTTTACTGTAGTTCATGGAGTCCAGCACGCTCGTTAAGGCCGTCCCTATCGTCTCAAAATCCCAGGAGCGTTATCCCACAAGCAAGCCTTTCTCCGCCGTGAAACCTTGGATTGCAGACTATATATACATATAGTACAAGAGAAAGATAAATTGGGCGCCAATAAGCAATGAGACAAGAAGCAGGAGTTTTTTTAGAGGTAAAAAAAAGAGACATTAGAAGAAAACTAGAATCAAAGAGAGAAGAGGGCGGCACAAGGAAGGCAATCCTTTATCCAGAAGACAGAAATAACGCCAAGGGAAAACAGTTTTGAAATTCCTGGCTTGGACTCGAAGCTGGGTCTGCTGATTGCCGGTCAGATGCTCTAACGTCAAGCTACCAGGCACAGTAACTTTACTTCACTCAAAGCATTACCCAATCAAACCCAGTAACTCCCTTAGCTAGGAACCTCCAAAGAATTGTTTATACCACATCTTCTTACCTGCTCAAAATTTAAATGCTCATTTTCATGTCACATACAAACAAAGAGCAAACACAAGATCGGGGGCTAATAACAACCACCACAGCTCTTTTGCCATATTTATTTTCACAACAATTTTAAAGACATAAAGAAAGGTACAGAATCCTTGTATTGCACACTATATGATAATCTAGTACAAAAAAGAAAAATTGGACGTGAATGAGAAAAGAAACAGGAGTTTTTTCGAGGTAAGAGAAAGGGACATTAGAAGGACTCTAGAATCAAAGAAAGCAGAGAGAGGCACAAAAAAGGCGATACTTTACCGAAAAAAGATAATAATTATTAATCTGTGTTTTTTAGTATGTGTAATAAACTCACAGTGGAAAACGTCCCTTCCTCTCCTCTTGTATCTAATTGCATCTAAAGGACCATATCTTCTGGCCATCTTTATCTCATTGCCGAAAGGAACTTTCTGTTCGTATTGAGTCTGACGAGCACAAAGAGGGTGCATTAGGACGTTTGAAAGTAAACAAATAAAGTAATAAAGTAAACAAAGTAAAATGATTAAGGCCTATCTGCCAACTCTCCCCAACTTAGACGTGATACTCAAGATTAATAAGACTGGGGATCTTTCCCGCCCTATTGATAATCTTAAATGTGAGGAGTTGTAGCTAAAATTAAGCGAAGTGGCTAGCTTAGACCACTTATCCTATTGTAGAAAATATCTTCTGCTACCATGTAAGAATTTCAATAGATTTTATCAACAAATCAATAAATAGTGACCTTAAAGAAACGACAATGTTGTCCTTTGATGTTACCTCCCTATTTACAAAGTGCCTATGTAATTCACGCTCTTTTATAAATCCTAAAATTGATCATAGATATTAACACGTTATGTACCAAGCACTATGTTTTTATCTTAGCAGTAAATATAATAAGCATAAGGAGGAAATTGTTATTCTTTTTCTCCCCAGATTAGCTTATTTCGACTATCAATATGTTTCATTAAATTGACAACAAATTTTTTGTGATATATTCTTTTTGTAGACATACGTTTCTTGCTTCGCACCTATAACTTCCTCACTCCTTCCATTTATTTCACAGTGGAAGGAGAAAATTGAGAAAAATGGCCTCTCTTAGATGTCATGATATGGTAAATTTGTCAGGCTAAACCGATTTTGAAAAAATGCAGGAAAGGTTCCACCTCCGATAAATATTTAAATACCTCCCAACTACTCTTTTTCCGTTGAAAAAGGTGTCATTCGTATTGACGGGCCTTGATATTACTGATTATATTTTTGTTGGTAGGAATTTTGACACACTAATTATATTTTGAAAATTATGGTACAAAGCTGATTTATAGAGGAGGATTTAATTAAAGGTAGAAAATTTAGCATCGTACTAAAATCTGGAATACAATGCATGTTAAATTTCTTAAATTTCCTGTTAAACCTTCTTAAACTTCTCTAAAACTATATTCAAAATCAAATTCAACTAGTCCTCTCGTCTTCTAATAATGTTTAAGTTCTCTTTAAAAATAAAATATCGAAATCATGACCCTGCAAGTTGAGAATATATGAAATCCGTCGTGTGGAATGCCCTACAAAGTACATAGGTTAAAGTATTGATTTTAATAGATGACCTAAACAGCATAAACAGGATCTTAATTGGATAACCTTAATAGCAGCTTATTAAAGCATTGAGAAAGAGATAACGTTCATAATGATTTAAAAAATTAAGAAACATTATTAATATTAGATATGTTGAAATTAGACCAATATCTGAAGCATTTTCCATTATGAAAGAGAATTCCTTTAAGGAAAATAAGTCATCTAATAATCTAGAACTCTTAAGCTTTAATATTCTTAACAAGTCATAATTATTCAAGTAGCTCCTAAATGGCGGATGAATATATTGTGACTTTCTTGGGCTTATGTTCAGTATCGTTTCAGACTGAATAAGCTAAGTTGTTGCTTGATAAATATCTATGTCATTAATGTTTTACTTCCCTAGACTTTAAAAAAATTCATATTAAAGATATGTAATGACGTTTTATTTTTGTTTTTATAAAAATGCACATAAATTTACAAATAAAGGGATTTATATTATTAAGAAGAACAAATTTAGACCAAATATATCCATAAAACCTGAGAAAATAAAGTTAGAAAATGATATGAGACTGATCCAACAGAGAGTTAGAAAGAGAAACAGATATCCATATATAGCAAATATCTTGGGCATAGGACAACAGAAGAACATAACACACAAACATATAGAAATCCATAAATATAAAATCTGAAAACATGAAGGCAAACAAAACAACCACAAATGGGAAGAAAGTAAAACATAAAAAATAACAAGAAAAAAGACGTTTAAAACAGCAATCTGCACCCAGTTCTAAATATATACTAATGATAACAATATAAAACCATTGAAGCGAGACAACATATAACTAAAACGTTAAACAATAATCACTATTGACTTTAACGAGAAAGTAATCAAACATAATGCATAATTTCAGTCTCGGACAAACAACAAAGAAGAGAGAAAAAAAACAGAAATAAACAAAAGAAAAATAATAAAAACATCCTAGGGCCTCCCAAAAGGAAACAATTAATTTAAAACGCCTAAACATAAGATTTCAGACAAACACCTTATAAAGATGTGACTATAAACAAAAATATGGACAAACCCGAGATACTCAAGATTCAAATAAGATTCTTGAGAAATTTCTGAAGCTTTTCTGAATATTCTCTGAAAGAGGAGAATTAAATTAAATATATGTAAATGAATGAAAACGAAGTAGACGCCTCTTAGCGGATCAAATGCGAAGCTATTCCTTGGAGATCGTTAAAGCAGACTGAGTTCTCACTGAGAAGGAGAGGCATTAAGAGAGATAAGTTAGTGTAAATTCAGTTTTGCCTAATTTTTCTTTGTGAAAAGATTTTACCATGTCCATTATTTTATTAGATAAATTAATCGAGCATAATTGAAGGTAATTGTTTATGTGATAATATATATTCTCTTTACTTGTTTTTGGTTCTTGCTATGGAAATTTCCAACACGATGTGAAATTGAATTTAAGTCGAGTTTATTTAAGGGTAGAATCTGTCTCCTTTTGCCAAGGACGGCGATCGATTTGCTGCTCTGATCAGATGTGGTTTCCGAAAGAGAGGAGCTTGATTATTTTCTAGTCACCAGAATTATCATTACTATACACTATTACTTAAAAATAGCTAATTTTGAACATATTAGTAAGTACACATTGAAATCCATTTAATCTGATGTAACTAGTGTGGAGGTTCTTTCTAAAAGGAAACGCACCTTATCAATTTGCATCAATGTTCCCAAGAAATCAACATGAAGAGGGGATTTGGTATTTCTTGTACACTTTCCCTGCTACTGCAACACATATCTAATTTTATGATGTAAAACAATTCCAGGAGAGATGCATACGTTGAATCGGAGTGCGCCATTTACTTAGGCTATCTATCTTTAACACAATAACTCAAACCATAGATTTACCCATTTGCACAGTGGGCCAGAAGTAGGCTAAAGGCAAGGAGAGATGCATACGTTGAATCGGAGTGCGCCATTTACTTAGGCTATCTATCTTTCACACAATAACTCAAACCATAAATTCACCCATTGGCACAGTGGGCCAGAGGTGGGCCAAAGGCAAGAAATGAAGTTTATAAAATAGCATTTTTAGAAGTTTTTATTTCTTTTCTAATGTTTAACAATATCCTTTCCCAGGAATAAACTTGCCTGAGTTCAATCTGTTGGCAAAAAGAAAGAGTCAAACTTTATGATACATAATTAGTCGTGATTTGCTGAAGCATGTTGCAGAGTCGTAGGACGTGTTGCTTCTTTTATTCCTACTTTCGTATCAGAAGTAGGCACAACAAATGGCAGGAATGGTAGGATATCATTTCATAACTCTTAAGATGTTATATTGCAATAGTTCATTCACATTTGTAATGATATCTAATACAAGTAATGCTATTATTAGAATTGCATAGTTTTTGAACAATATCGACCATTTGAATTTTTAAATAAATAGCTGGCAAAGATTTTGCTATAAGAAAACTGTAAACCTGACACTCATTTTTTATTTCATTCACATGTTAGGAACCTGTTATAAGTAAAATAAATTGCTACTAACTGCTAGCACTGAGAATGTTATTATTCTATCCATTTCCAGATTTGCAAGATTTATAATCAGCAGAATGAGTGTGACAAATCAAGATCGTTTTGACGAGTTAACGGAAGCTATGGTTGGAAAACATTTGTGCGGCTTCTCAGACACTAAGTGTTAGTCCTATTAAATTAATTATTTGACTGCAAGACAATTAAATTCCAGTGCTGAACAATTAGAAGCTGCAATCGTGAATTTTTAAATAATCTTCGCTAGAAGTAGCAATCGGTAAAACGGAATAATAAGTCAAATAAGTCAAGAATGGCTTTCAAATGAAATAATTTCACCCCTTATTTCACAACTCTTGAAAGCTGGTCGACCTTATGTTGAATTTCAAGAGGCTTCAGTCAAAACAAAAATGAGAAAGAATGCAGAGTTATGAGTTGTTACACCAGAGAGGCTAATATTTGTAGCATGAAAAGCTAAATCTACATTTTATTCAAGGCAGGTGCAGGGTAACATTCAAAAAAAGCATTTATAATCTGCTAATGAATCTTTATATCAATAATTGATTGATCTTTATCAAAGCGAGATTACCAGCGCTTGAGAATTGGAGCCAAAAGTAAAGGTATTGAATTGTAACCCCCCATATAACATTTACAGAGAAGCTAAGAAAGCCTGTTATCCCTCTCCGGTCACAGAGTGGCTACTCATTGAATCCTCGCCAAAATTAGCCTTCAATCTTTATTAGATCACACTGCAAAGCGCATTATTGAAGCCAGTTGATTTGATATTGGACATCTCAAGAATCTAACTTTGCATGGAAATATTGGTTTTGATGGATCAACAGGACAATTACTTTACAATCAAAGTTTGAATTAGAAAGTGAAAGAGTTCTTTCAAATGTGATTACAGCAACAGATCTACATAATAAAGAGATGATTTTGTGGAAAAATTCAAAGCATCCTCTACTTTATATTGCTGGCCTCTGAGATTCTCCTTTCTGAAGAGGATAATCTGCAAATAAACATCCAATTACTTCCCCCAACAACTATTTTGTATCTATGTCAAGTCAAACATTCACTTAACATTACAATGATTAATGGAAAAGTTGCAACTTCTCTATCAACAATAACATCTTCATTTCAATGATACAACATTTGTGGATGTAACCCAACCATATGAACCTTCTAGATGAGGCTTTTCGACGCC
The DNA here is from genome assembly GCA_963969495.1 of Ceratothoa steindachneri. Classification (NCBI taxonomy): domain Eukaryota; kingdom Metazoa; phylum Arthropoda; class Malacostraca; order Isopoda; family Cymothoidae; genus Ceratothoa; species Ceratothoa steindachneri. Next base: position 86,784,134 of record OZ018330.1, on the reverse strand, counting down.
CAGTTGCTCAAAAAAGTCTCAACTTTGTATTTTCCACACTACATTCTTGGATAAGTTGCATGGAATGTTTTTTACACATTTCTTATAAGATTCCTCTACAAAGTTGGCAAGCAGGAACACAAGAATCTAAGACTTTAGTAACAGCAAGAAAATTTGTAATTCAGATAAATTTCAAGGATAAAACTGGACTTATAATTGATATGCCAAGACAGATGGTTATGGGACAACAAACGACGGAAATACAGCACGAAGATTCTTTTAAGCAACCGATGTTTCTGCCGAAATAATAGCTTCATGTTATACTTTGTCTTGTGTCATCTGGAGAAAGAATAGACATTTCCAAATTCTTTGATTACTGTCGTTCAACTGCAGGCCTATTTGTTTCCTTATAAAACTGGTAGGTATTATATGCTACAATCACTACATAAATTGCTCGTTCATGGAGCTCAACTTATAAAAAAGTTCTAAAATACAATTGGATTACTTTCGGAAGAAGCTGAAGAAGCGTGAAATAAGAAGTTTCGCTCATACAGGCAGAGCTTTTCTAGAAATAGCTCAACAATACATGCAAATCAGAATATTATATCAGGGCTGATGTGCTCTTATGACCCTTTATTAAGCTCTATGAGCCAAACAGAGAGGTTAGAACTACCCTTTGAAGCAATAAGTATGATCTACCAAGAGGACAATTTTGAAAATACTGATTCTGAAGACAGTGATGACAATTAATATAATATTACTTTTCTTTTTTCCAATTTTTTATATAATCTTTGTAAACGTTCATTTATTTTGTTGTCAGAAGGATTATATTTCAGTTTTTTATTAATATATATACAAATAAAATATTATTTTTCATTCAGATAATTTTCTCCCAAAATTTGGCCTCCTGGCCCAATTTGCTTTGGGGAGGATTAGGTCAAAAAAATTTTGGTGTGGATGTTCCTGTTGGTTTTCGTTTTATTTTTTTATAAATAAAATTTTTTGAAATTTCATAACGGCTCTCCCAACCTTGAATTTAAAAGTATTTCAAACATTACAGTTTAGAGGCACAATTTTTTAATTCCAGGCACTGGAATATGAGTTTTATTATTTCATAGATTTGTATTTAATTAATTCATTTTTAGATTCAGTAAATGTTACTTAGTCATTCTGAGCCAAATACCAAGATTCAGTAAAATTATTTCTCTGTGTTTTAGGAAGCCTATGCGGCGTCTTGAAATATCACTGGTAGTTTATTTCCATGAGGAAAAATTTGAAACGTGATGCTTATAATTTTGTTAACTATTTTTCTGGGCCTCTTGACACCCCTTTTATATATTACGGGGTCGTTAATTGATACAACCTCCGGTGTATGTTGCGTCTCATTTGTCTTATAAACCAATTAAGATGAATGATTCAGCTGGATTATTAATGGATACACACTGTTATATAGGATAAACTGTTTGCTTTTATTTAATTAGTCTTATACTCCTAACTGTATCATAATATCTTACAGTACTAAATTAATATTTTTAGTGATCCACCATTATCAGAGAGGAAGTCTCGATGTGCCGTGCAATGTCGAAAACTAGAGAGGCACTAGTACTTAGGTAATCATTTTATAATGACCAAAAATACTTACACAATATTTAAATTCCAGGGATTGAGGTGCCTACCATTATTCTACTTTATTTTTTTTATAGTGAGTAAAAACAAATCAGAAGATTTACTGTAAAGAGTTTGGAAGGAGCGATCTGTACAGATGTGGGGAAGATGGCGGAAGCTAATAAGTGCAGAAGATATAGATATACCAGTAGATCCCAACTGCTGGCTTTGGGGATAGAAGGAATCGCAATACTCCAAATGTCACCTGAAGGATTCTTGCCTATGATATATCTAGCACTACCTTGCAGGAAAGCAACCATTAAAGTTACGTTTCAATAAGTGGAACAACCTCGCCAGTCTAAATGGTAAAAGGGGCATCGGTTAAAGATAAAAATAATAAAATCAAAGTCCAACGAGGCAGATTGAGAACGGCATCAGCTTACGTAAAAAGGCATACACAAAATGGGAGAAACAGAGATAGGTTGTGTTCCAATTCCCCCACCGTCCATTAAGTTCCTGGAAACGGCGAATATTTTGGTAGAAACTGAGACAGGATGATATATGTAGCATATCTTTATTTTATCTATATCATGCTTCATCCCAAGATTTCTATATATGAATCTATTTATTTCTTCTAGACAGAAGTTGTACCTTAAAACATTTGTCCTCCCGTTTATCTGTCTCCATATTCTTGTAGGCTGAGATTCATTCTTCTTTAAGTTAACTGGGTTAATTCTTGATCTTGGTAATTCTTTCTTGATGTATCTTTATAATAACTTGCATTTATCTTGATGTGATGATTCCTTCTCTTGATAATGTGATGATTTATTGATGAGTTGAGATGAGTTAGCCCTTGAAGTCGTTTTCTTTCCGTTTTCCTTGACATCGGTTTTCTCTTGAGTAGATTTCTTGAGTTGTCCTTAAAGCGTTTTCCGTTTTCTTCTGGGATTTTCTCCGTCAAAATTGTGGACTTTTTGAGTTTCGATCCCTGGTCTTTGAATCCAAAGGCCAGCACTCTGCCGTCACGCTACGGCGAGTCCGTCCTGACTTGGTAATTTAATGAGCTATTTATATTCCTGCTTTGGAAGGAAGTTTTCTCCTATACAAATTCGCACCCCTAAAGAGGTCCCTTTCTAGAACGCGGAGCGAATTTGAGGATCGGGGAGAGACTAGTCTTGGATTTCTTAATCGAGGATTACTAGTAGTTCTCCTTCCTACGACCTCCGAGTCTGCGGGAAGAGTGGAGGTACTTTACTGGAATTAGGGAGAGCGAACTAAGTTTTTGACGCTAATCAGTAATATCCTTACCGGGTCTACGGTTCCCAGCAGCACTTTTTTCTTAAACTCTAGTCGGAGAGGAGGTGCAGTTGTAACTAAGATCAGAAGATTGTTCGGCCTTTTGAGGGTCACCAGTTATGGGAGGGGGGCATATTTTATTAATTTATTTATCAATATTATTCTTCATCTTGAGATTTCGATATTCTGATCTATTTATTTCTTCTTGACTAAAGTTGCCCCTTGAAATATTTCTCTTGCATTTATTTGACTCTTAGTATTCTTGTAGGCTGGGATTCCTTCTTCTTTAAGTTGGCTGGGTTAGTTCTTGATCTTCGATTTAAATTTATTGATGTATCTTCCTATTAACTTGCATTTATCCTGATGTGATGATTCCTTCCAAACTCTTGATCACGTGATGATTTCTTCTTGATTGTTTATGACGTGAATATTTCTTCTTGTTGTTTTGATGAGTTAGCCCTTGAAGTCGTTTTCTTCTGTTTTTCTTTCTTGATGCGATCCATTTTATCTTGAGTCTGCTTGAGTTGTCCTTAAAGCGTTTTTCGCATTCTTCTGGAATTATTTCCGTAAAAATTGTGGACTTGAGTATCGATCGCGGGTCTTTGAATCCAAAGGCCAGCACTCTGCTGTCACGCTACGGCGAGGCCGTCCTGACTTGGTAATTTAATGGGCTATTTATATTCTCGCTTTTGGAAGGAAGTTTTTCTCTTTTACATCTTTGCACCTCTACAGATATGTGATAGAAGCAGCAAGAAATATTGAAAGGAATATTTAAACTTATCTAACCGCATATATATATATATATATATATATATATATATATATATATATATATATATATATATATATATTCATATATATTAGGGTGATCCTCATTTTATGTTTTTTCCATTTTCACTGGTCTGACCTCGTCAAATTGTTCTTTTTGGTTGAAAAACGCCATGTGAAAAATTTCATTGATATATATTAACATTTAGAGGTGGCTCAATGGATCCAAAGTTGCTTCAAATGAGGTCTACGATACAGGTACAAATACACCGCAGGCTCCCGTATACTCAGTATACGGGCCCCTTCAGTCAGTTTGCGGGCGCCTAAATTCTTGTGATACAACCTGACCCTCTCAGCAGTGTTGTAGGGGCTATAGATATATCTCTAGATCTAGAAATTTTATTGTTAGCCTACGAGATCTACATATTTTTTTTCTAAATCTACAGATATTTGAAGGGAGTTCTATAGATATGCCCTTCGTACGATCTGACAACACTAACTCTCAGTCTACTTTGTTACCGTGAGAGAGATGGTGTTCGTAGCTCCGGTGCGTAGACTGATTAAAGTGAAGAAACACCTGTATTTATCTTTCTTCATAATGAACTGTGTTTACAAACTGATAACTCTTATGTGTCTCTAAATAACCGAATCTTAATTCTCCCACGAATATCACTGTAAGAACTTGTTAGATATTAATGATGGCTCATGAAAACCTTACAAGTGTGTATCTTGTTGAGATTTATGAAGGAGAAAAACAGGTTTTATTTTTTTTCTTTATAATCATTCTGGCCGCAGAGTCTCAGAGAGCTCGATGATTTTGATGATTACATGGATAGCTTTGCGATGAAGTGATCGTAAATGGAATTCAATCCATGGTGTAGGGCGGCAAAGCAGCACAAATAACTCCCTGCTGTTTAGGAGAAGATGGGAGGCTCGCTGGTGGTAGAATTCGCTCCAGCCTCTCGAGCGATGAAGCAGCCGCAAGTCCATGATTTTCACCATCCCGTAACAGCTGCTTTTCTGTAGATGGGAAGCTCGATGAAAGTGGTAGGCCAGGTTGGTAATGTGAGAAGCTGGCTGCTCGCTTCGTGAATCCATTTATGATTTGATCCCAATGCTTGTTCGATGTAGAAGGGTCGCCATTTATTGGGGCTTGATAACGATTTCTCTATCGCTGTTTGGTAGGCTGGATTAAGTGATCAAACGAGCTACCTCAGGATAAAGCAAAATATTCAGCTGGATTCTTTATTCCGTCGTATATTGCGCGAAGAGGAACGGTAAGGATAACTTCTTTCTTCTTGAGTAATGATTGCTAATACTATCTATCCTCATTTACGTCTTACGTCTTCAAAAGTTAGAAGTTAAAAGTATATAGTTAGAGCAGAGCGAATAGTAATCATTAGAGTACAGTGGTAAAATTGAATGATTAACAGTTAGTGCAGGTTGCTGGGTGACCAGCCATCACTTGAATTCTTGTCTTCAACTTTTATATCCTATCATTTGTTGAAATGTGTAGTGGCTCTCACTCCTCTTCTATTCTTCTTCTAAGATTATCTTATCTTCTATTTCAATATTTCGCAGTTGTTGGTGACTTCAATGCTTTGTTTGCAGTTATGTAGGGATTCCTATACTATCTATATATTGGTACGAGGTTAACTCGATTTAACAGATTTCCGCTCCTAGAAATTCCTCTTTAGATTGCTCTATGCTCTACTTTGATCTCCATCTTCCTTTTTCTCCCTCATCTAGAAGTGTTTCTAGTTTATCCTATATTCTGATCGCTTTTTATGTAGGGACGCATTAAATGGCTCCATCTCTTTTTCATGGTGCAGATCTATCTGCCTCTTGCGCTATGTCTCCTTCTTCTATTTGTAATTAATAGTACGCCGCTGTTCTGTACTCTGTGTAATTTCACGTTGTTGGTGGTATTTAGATTGCCTAGTGGAATTGCAGGATATAATAATACTGATTTAGATAAAAGGTTTTATATTTTGATTTTACTTTTTGTATTTATGTTTTTTAATTGGTAAAGTTTCGCTAAGTTAGCTTTTGCTAGTCTGATTCTCTCAGTGGTGTGTTTTAGGTACCCGTTTAAGTTATCTTTAGTCTTAGTACCTTGCCTTCCTTTTAGGATCTGTAGCTTTCTTCGTTATTCATTACTCTTGATTTTTTTTCTTTCTATAGGAATAAGGAAAAACTTGTTTGCCTTTGTCCATATCTTCCATTTTTTCCATAGTTATTTATATTATCGATTTCTGCAGCAGGGATTCTGGCTGCCATTGGTGGGTACCTGTATGGACTATTAATGAGTATCAAATTGTCGTCTGCAAATTCTACGTATTTGGTGGTATCGTAGATTGGATTTTACAGGTCGAACGGTATATAGACTATATAACGTCGGGATGAGACATCTTCCTTGTGGAATGCCTTGATTTATTTCAAACTCATGTCCTCGATATCCTTCTAAACTGACGAATGATCTGTGGTCTGTGATGTAGTCACATATGCATTTTGTTAGGATAGGTGGAAGTCCTAATCTCTTAACCTTGTACTTTAGGCCTATTCTCCAGAACTTATCAAAAGCCTTCTGAACGTCTCTTAATACCAGATCTGTGTATTTCTGTCATATTTGGCTTTTGTTATTTTTTATACTATTACGGCCAGTGCCGGCTCGGTACTTCTACCTTTCCTGAATCCGTGTTGTTGGCTAGGAATTAGATTGTTGTCTTCTAGGTGTTGGCTCAATCTCCTGCCTATCAGTTTTTCAAGTAGCTTAGCCACTGTTTCTAGTAGAGTTATCGGCCTAAAGTTTCCTGGTTGGTCAGTGGGCTTGCCTGGTTTGGGCAAAAATGCTATTTTCCCTCTCTTTTTAGGGCATCAGGAAAATACCCGGCGTTTATTGCAACATTGAATATTTTTACAATTTTGGCAAGATATACGTCTGGCGCTCTTGCAAGGTTTTTGTGGGATATCCCCGTCTCCAGGAGCTCTCTGCTTGGCGTTGTTTAGAATATTTTTTAATTCCTCAAGTGTTATTAAGTCTACTCCTTGTTCCATCATTATTGAATCAGAAGTAGAGTGATTGGGTGCTACTTCTCCTCTGTTTCTATCCACCTCTTTAACTATTCTAATTAAATAGTCACGGTCAAAATCTTCGTTTTCTTCAGGTGATATGTTGAAAACGTTAAACCAGTGTTCTCTAAACACGTCTTTAATTTGTTCTGGTTCTAGCGCATCTACTCCATTGTATTTGATGGCTATTTTTGTTATCGGCTTTTTATTTTCTCTCACCATGCTGATTTTTTGACACAATTTTGTAGGATTTAGTTCGAAGTCTATCCCGTCTATTATCTCGTCCCATCTTATACCTCTCTCTCTTTCATAATTGTTGTGGTCATTTCCTTATTTATGTTGAGGACCAACTCGCTCTATATTTTCTCTTAGGTTTAAATATCTATTTTCCAAATCTGTAAATTGCGTTGTATACCGATGGTGTGGTAATGTTCTAAACATTGTTCTGCGTATATGGTTTTGTCTCTATCTATCAGCTTTTTCATCATGTTAACTAGTGCTTCATCTATCTCTTTCAGGGTTGCAACGGTTAGATCTGGTTTCTGGTAATTTGCTAAGTCTTCGACGTAACCGTGCCAGTTAGCCTTTTTAAAGCTTTTTCTGACTGGATATTTTATTTTTATAGAGACTGCAGATAATGTTACTACCACCAATTCGTAATCGCTGATAGTGGGTGGGCCTCTATCTATCAAATAGTTATATGGGAATTTATGGGAAGCTAGCACGATATCTGATTTACTTGCTCTTCTTAAGCCGATGTACGTATGGAACTCCTGTCCGATCCTCTCAACTATGCCTCTTGCTATTAGCAGATCTACATTTCTTCCGCTCTTGTTGAAATGGGCTTGTATACCTCAAGGCTCTTGTTCGGGCATTCAGGTCTCCTAAGAATAATACTTGTTCATTTTGTCCAAATATTTCCATAAGGTAGTCTATAGGCATATATTACCCCCTTGGGCGTTGGTACCCCCATAATTATTATATGTCCTGTTCCAGTCTTTACTTTGATGGCTAATTATACCTTATCTAATTATTTCAATTTTGTAAATTTTACGTCGTTTCGGACGGCTATTGCTACTCCGTCGTAGTTTATATCTTCTGTTATCTTGTAGATTGTTGTATAGTTGAAGATTTTAATGGGGTTTATTTCCAGATCGATGTTGATTTCATTTAGTAGGATGATCTCAGGGTCAAGTTTGCAGTATAAATTACGATGCAAGTGCCGTTTGGCATCCCAGCCTGACATATTGTGGATTACTGTTTTAATATTTCTTTTCCTTTCCCTTTTGTATCTTATTCTTCCAGTAAATTTCTTCTCTTAGCTTTCTTTAGCTCTCTTTAGCAGGGGGACTTTGTTCGACCGCTTCTTTTCTTTTTAGATTCTTCTTTCTTTATATTCAAGCATATCTCTTTTGGGATTATTAATCCTGCACTAATTAGACATTTGTGGACTTCGTAATCTGAATATGGTCCTTCGAGGATGAGGATGGGTCTATCCTCAAGGGCGTATACCCTTAGATTAATGTGCTTTTCTCCTTATTTTCCTTCTGGGTTTGTTGATAGGATTCCTTATTTACTGCTTCTTCTATTGTTTTTCTTTCCTGTTGAGATTCGGAGCTGCCTGTCTTGGCTACAGGTAATTCCACTTCTATTCCTTCTTCTTATTCCTGTGCTTGATTCTTCCTAAGTCTTGGATTTTTTTTAATCCTAGGTTGATACAAGTCAATTGGATGGAGGGCTCATTTTCAACTGCTTGCGTTTGGGTTTCCGGTGTCGGCGTGGGGTATTTAATTTAATACATCCACCGATGGCGGGTTCTCCGGAAACCACATAGGTTCAAACACGTTATTACTTAGCACTAAGTTAAGTTTCTTGTGATAGGTTCCTGAGTTCGCAAGGTTCATTACGTGAGCAAGTAGTTTCCACGCCAATATGTTTAAAGACTTTTTCTGTTGTAGCTCTATTATATTTTTGGCCGGTATTAATTGTTCCGCCGTTGCCTTAGCTACTTTGGCATATGTCTGATTTTTCTTTGCTTCTCAAGCCTTATCTTTTCTCTCCTCTTCCTATCGATAATCTCTCTCTTAATGGGACAAGCCATCGCCATCGTGTGATGGTTTCCGCCACAATTCTGGCACTTTTTTCTTGGCTTTTACAATCTCTCCATATGTGTAAAGTGTAGCTGCACTCTGAGCATTTTGTTTCTTCCCTTTTTGTGGCAGACGCTAGACGTATGTTGGTCTAAAGCGAATCAGCAAAAACAAGTAAGAACGTTTAAGAACGCATAGCTTTTGATTTAGTCCTGGGTTATCTTTAGGTTAAATGCTAACAGGCCGTTATCTCTTTACTTACGTGTTATGGATGTTTCTCTGAATAAAACTTTAAAAACATTGGTGTACTCTTCATTGTTAGTTTTGTTTCTGAATTTCACAACGTCCTTGGCTTTAGCCCATTCTTGTCTTTTTTCGATCTCTTCTTTTATTTCCGTTGCCGTATGCTCCCATATACATTGATCTATCTGTCGACAGTATATGGCCTTTTGGGCCTCCACTTGTTGAAGAACTTTAGCTTTTAGTCTGGTTTTCTGGAAGCTTGACTTGGCTTTCTTACTGAGTAATTTATCTATATGTTTTTTCTGTTTGACAAATGGCAACATAGCTGGTTGAGTAGTCTAGGAGTTGGATGAGTACTATTACAAGTTTCCCATATACCACGTTGAATACTAGAGTGCGTTGCGGTTTTTGTTCTCTTTTTATGGTCCGCAGGGTGACCTTTTTCGTTCCGTACCTTATTATAATCGAGCTTCTTCTTTTTCTTCATTAGGCGTTCTAAGGTGAAAAAAGCAAGGAAAAGGCGAGATAACAAAGTTAGAATGTGCGGCTGAAATCAATATATTCGTCTGGCTTATTCCACTAGCGTTTCAGTGAACCCTACCAACTTGCCTAACGCCTAGCCCTAACAGTGTTTGTTCTACTAAAAAGAACCCACCGCTCACACGGGTACTATCCCGTCTCGGGCTAAGCGGCCCGGTTCAGATATGGCTCTTGACCTTAAGAGTATCTATGGAGGCTCAGCTTCCTTAATCAACACGCCCTAAGAAGAGGTGGGATAGAGAAGCATGAAAATATGTTGATGGTCAAGCCTTTCTAGAGTTGAGTCTTTTCAATCCGTCTCAAAATCTTTTTTTCGGGAGGAAAAGATGCACTGAGCTTCAATCAGTTATGAGGTTTGAATCGCTGTCCGAAAATCTTGGTAAGAAAATTTACCAACCTCTGCTATCAAAAGTATCCTTTATTTACCAAAATAATGCTCTATATATAGTTATTATACCAAACATAAGCTATAAAATATTTAGCCAATCAGAATTAAGCATTTTTTTAATGACACTTTCATGTTTATTTTGATGCAATCAATAGTGTAAGATATGCATAGTAGTAGTCGAGGACGCTTTACGCCAAAGCTTGATCAAACTGGCACACGAAACCTTTATTTTTCTAACGGATGGTGAATTCAAGAAAAAACGAACAAGAAGAACCATCACGACACCATACACTCCACAAAGACCTACTTCGTAAGAGAATAAGTCCAAAAACAACATGACTACACACAGAAATCTTTAGTGAACTAAACATTGGAGACATTAAAAATATTACATTTTAACTCTGACGGCTAAACGAACAAAAAAATAATATACGGTAACATAATACCACAATGTTACCCAAACGTTATATTTACCTCACAACATGGGATGAATGACACAGACAGGATAAAAAAAAATTCCTTTCGAAGTCTTAACCTAAACCACAGTGGTGAACGTTTCGACGGATGCGCGGGAGCTCTGAAATAGGTTTGGAATTCAGAACAATAAGTGGACTCGATGAGTCCTACCTCGCTGTTGAGGTCCGTACGGCAGTGGGCCCCCCGGTCCTGGCAACAGACTACAATCCCCCCAAGGAGAAGGTACTTGCCTTTTCACAACTTTTTGAAACTTTGTGGGTACGGCAGAACCATTCTTTTTGCCGGCAACCTCAATGCGAGGGGTGCTACCTCAGATTCAACGTCGACCAACCCAGCAGGCACGAATTTTGAGAGACCTATTAAAAGACAAATTATGAAAAGAATTAGACCAAACATTACACACAGATCAGCCAAAAAAACAGACATAGTGCTCATTAGCAATGTGTTCCCTTACAATTACTTCATTGAGCCGGGCCCCCATATCTCCAGCGACCACCAGGCTATATTTATTAAAACCTCAACCTCTCCCATTCAAGTCCCTATCCCAGAACGCAAGAGCTACGCTCGAGCCAACTGGGATAATTATAAACGACTCCTCGAAAACTATAACCATGACCCCTTAATTAATGCCACTCTAGAAGAGATTGACGAGGAGTTGGATAAACTTAATGATAATTTATTAAAAGCCGATAAGGAAGCCATTCCTTGAGTTAAATATAAAACTCTTCCTGCCCCCTTTTTGACCGCTAGAATCAAATCCCTCGTGAGGGAAAAGGGGGAACGGATCAATGAAGTGAACTTCACTGGCCGCAACATTACTACGCACAGACCAATACGAAAGATACGCAACGAATTAATGGCTCTTGTTAGGGACTAACATAATGTACTTTTGAACAATTTGATAGACGGACTAAATATACAAAAAGACTCACGTACATTCTGGTAGACAGTAAAAAGACTAAGAGGCAGACAGTCACAAAAGACCATAAAACTTACTTGTGGGAATACCGAAATTACGGACGCGGAAGAAATCGAAGAAGATTTCAGGCTCTTCTGGGACTCGGCGGTAGAATTACTGCCAAAGAACTATACAAAACCTTAAAATCCTTTCGTCAACGAGCACCAGAGCGTACAGGACTGACAAGGGAGAATTTTATTCGAGCCCCGCATAACATCTTTTTGGGGCTCATTAATATCATGAATGCGGGTATGAAAGTGGATTAATTCCCTGACCACTGAAAGCTAGCAAAAATGATATCCATCCCCAAAGCCGGTAAGCCACCAGAGAGTCCAGCTAACTTCAAGCCTATATCTCTCTTAGAATTTGCATGGTGAAGAGGGTGAAGAAGTTGTTAATCGGCTCGTATTGGCGTCTAGGTGGTTGATAGGCTGCCGCCACTGTTAAGCCTCCAACTAGGGTTGCGATTTCAACAGCCACTAATCATTCGTCTAAGTCCAGTAGCATTTTGAAGTTAATGTTTTTTACGGATTGCGATGGCAGCGCCATCAAATCGTTCCTGTGTGTGATTTTTCTGTGTTCGAGTAAATACTATATTCTAAAATAGGAATGATATCTGGGTCTACTGCACGGATGATATTTTCATAAGCAATGGATTTTCATTTCCATCCGTCCACATTCCGCGTGAGTATCTTTAGCGTATTGTTTATGTTCTCCATTTTGTCTTTTTTGCTTGAGTGTGTTTCTTTATTTGGGTTGTTTTATTTAGTGTAACGTGGCTTTTTGTATTCTTTTTCACTGAAGGTAAAGCAGGAGTTCTTGTAGAGTTTTAATTTGTTTTCCTGGAGGGTTTGCTTAACTACCGATTCTTGTACTGATGCTGATTAGCTCCATTTATATCAGTTTTCTCGGATATTACTGTAGATCTCCGTGGTGGAGGATGTTTCTGGGAATAGCTCCCTTTCCGTCGCGTAAAGTTTGAGGTTTATCGCCTCTCCATCGTACTCATAAGTATTTACCGCGGTTCTTGCCCTACTTCTTGATCACCTCCTAAGCATTAATCCGGAGGGATCCTCTCGATGGTGTGGTTGTATGGCGGCTTATCGACAACGCCGCTACACCGACACAGGGTGTTTTAATTGCGTCATCATCCCAACATACCATTAAGAAGGTTGTATGTCCCTCTATGGTCCTGGAAGGGGCTTCAGCTGTGATAAGCAGCGGAGGTAGCAGTCCGTCCCTTATCCGGAATAGATACTGACATTGTTATCGGTTCTGGGCTATTCCTCAAGCCAGCTTCCTTCGACGCCCCGATTCATGCTAGGTCAACTGCTTGGCATAGTTGGGACAAAAGGTGAATGTCGATTCTCCTCTCCACCTGGCAGAAGTTCACTCGGGGTGGGTGGGCCATTAACTTAAGCAGTCATCTGCCTAAGTAGGGCCGCTAAAATAAGAAAGATAAGGAGTAGTGATGACGATGGTGATGGTGAGTACAGCAACAGTATTCCTCTTTCTTAAAACTAGTGTCTATAAATAGAAAACCAGATTTGACGGAGTTCTTCTAATTTTTCCCGAAAACTTTACCTCTTTTGTCGAATTGGTGAGGTAATTGCTGGATCAGTTCTGTCAATAATTCTACGCAGTCATGTTTAATATAAGATATATTTAGAGACAGAAATACAATAAGTTTTTACAAATATTTAAAATTTAATATATATATATATATATATATATATATATATATGTGTGTGAAAAAATAAATGGTAATAGTGGTGAAAGGTTTTGTTAAATTAGCGGAGAAGATTAAGATAGGAGTATTAGTAAGAAATAAAGGGGTCTCCCCCGGAATTTTCAGGGGATCATATTTATTTAATCTAAACATATTACTAATTTTTAAAATAGGTTGTTCACATTTTTAACATTATTAAATTTTAATATAACCATATATAATTTTTGGTTGCATTCAATTACTATAGTATTTACATCTTTCCAATTTGAGTTATTCTTTTATTCGTTGCTATTTATTTTAGTCATTTGGGGGAATTTATTGTAATTCTATTTTAATCACTTTAGTGTCATTATTTATTCACTTTTTGGTAATATTATTTACCTTTCTCACTTTAGATTATTTTGGATAATTTTTTTTAATCATTATTTATTTTAGTCACTTGTTTTAATCACTTTATTATCGTTATTTATTCGCTTTTCTACTTTATTTATTGACTTTTCGTTATTATCCAATTTTTCTTTAACCACTAATTTTGTCACTTTATTATAGCTATTTATTCCCTTATTATCGTTATACATTTTCTGTTATTATTACTATTTATTTTTCGCACTAATCACCTTATTATCGTTATTTATTCGCTTTTTTCGATTTTATACACTTTTCCGTACTATAGACTTATTACTCAATATCCGATGTTATTTGGCCACTTCTTATATTTTTGTAGGTAAAATATTGACGGTGTGAATGCACGAGTCCGGGATGAACATCACGCGCTCCATCAGTAGTCCTCTTATTTCCTTCGGCGAATAAGGTCCTTCGTAGGTCCACTTGTAGTCGCCACGGTCGATGCCTTCGAGCAGTTTTTCTACGTTTTCCTTTGGGAGTCTCCATAGAGAAGCATCTAAAACTTTGAGATTTACGTCCTAGGCGTCGAAGAATAAACCCCGCAGTAGGATATCCATTTTCTCCGTGAGGGGTAATCTAGGATAGTCTAGGATTTCGTCTTCATCTTCTTCTGAGTTTTTTTTCATTTCTTTACTCTCTTCCTTCTCTGTTTCTTGTCTTACTTTCGTCTTATTCTTTTTTCTTTGACATTCTTTCTTCGGGCTCTTTTTTGAGTTTCCGCTCTTTTCCGATTCTTCTTTCTCCGTGGTTACTTATTATAGTATAAGTAGAGTGGATAGAGTTGGTTAGTTAAAAGTGACGAAAATGAAAAGTTAGAGTGTTGTGCATAGGTGCTGGGTGACCAGCCGTCTCTTGAGATTCTTCTTTCAAATTGTTTCTTTTTCTTTCGATGTTACGTAGTTAAAGAGGCTCCCATGCCTCTATTATATTTGTGTTTATTGCCTTCTTATATTCGTGTCTTTCGCAGTTTAACACTGTACGGCTTATCTTATCTAAATATTGGTTCAGAATGTTCAAGTGGTTTCCCACATCGGACGTTTCCTCTGTTTGTTCTTCTATGTTTTAGAGGAATGTCTATAGCGCTCTTTTTCTCTTCGTCTATTATCTCGTCAAGTCTTTTTCACACTCTAATTGCTCTGTTGTGTAGGACTATATTGATTGAGTCCATCTCGATTTCACTATGTAAATCCACTTGTCTCCGATTTTCTATTCTTGTAGTGTTTGTAATAAGTAGTACGCCACTATTTTGGACTCTTTGAAGTTTGACCATGTTTGTTTTGTGTAGCTTGTTTAACGGTACTGTTGGATACAGGAGTAAAGATTTGCATAAGGAATTGTATATCTGTTTTTTTTTTGCTTCTATATTTAAGTTCCTTAGTTGTTATAATATTGTTAAGCCTGATTTGGCCAGATTCACTCTTTCTTTCGTATGTTTGTTATAACCATTCTTTGTTATTTCCATGCCAATAACTTTTCACTTGGCAAGGTATCTGTATACTTCGTCATCGACCACTATTCTCGACGGTATGTTCCTCCCCATAGGTATTATTGTAAATTTTTCGGTGGTAGTACGTATTATCGACTTTTTTCATAATCATTTATGTTTTTGATCTTTGCCGCGGACATTTTAGCGATTGTTAGCGGATGTCTATAAGGGCTATTAGTTATTATGTTTATATCATCCGCGAAATGTAAGTTGGTGATGGAAACACCGCATCTGGTAAACTGCGCTTCACCCGAAGAGAGCTTTCTACTGTTACCTAGAGGATTTACGAAGTCTTGCCTAAAAACTCATCGACACTTGTGATCGAAGAGATTCCAATAAATTCCACCACGCACAGGGGCGGTCAACGACTGAAGTCGCTATTCTTATCGGAGGATTTCCGTGCACGCGCGCGCGCGTGTGTGTGTGTTATTAAGTGCAGAACCCGCGACTTAAAGTCGCCGTTTTTCCACCGCAGCAGCCCATCTCGTGTTTGTATAAATTCTCTGCCAGTGAAGGCCTATAAAGACCACCGGTTTCCGACGTGTCCGAACCATGGAAGGAAGCCAAATCGGGGGCGCGAAGAAGAGGACCCCATTAGGTGGCGGAGTGGTTAGAACCGGCAGGTAGGCCCTAATATACATTTATCTTAGGTAGGGCACAGAAGAAAAATCGAGAACAGTAATAAGGAAACTAGTAGAATAAGGAGCCAGGCAGGATCTGCGAAGATAACCCTCAACGGGCCATGATGGACGATCCCAGGGGTGAAAAACGCTCTGGGTCAAAAAGCGTTGTCCCGAAGCGTCGAGGGGGCGAGTATTCAAAGTGATCTACCTCACGTTGGGAGTTGAATTATGCTGACTGGTAAACCAGACCTATAGCTACCTTGCAATATTCGACAGCAATCAAGACGTGGATAAATTACTTAGCGAGAAATCGCGCGCCATACTTGAAAATATTAATTTTCATCCCAAAGTTCCGCCTCACATCTATGCTGAGAGATCCATAATATGCAAGCGTTTATACCTATGTGCGAGTAAAATTAAGAAGGAGGTTGAAGATAAACAGAGCTGGGCAAATCTAACGAGATCTACAAATTCAAAAACAGGGATGGAGAAGAATAAACGCACTTATTCGAAGCGACCTTCCAAACAACCAAGATGGCTGCTAAGGCATCTGAAGCAAGCCTCATATTGTTTTGCACGAAAGTTTCAGCTGCATGCATCTACAGAGAAATCTTTGTCTCTGTGCAGGTCTGTTTTACATGCTACGCCTCAGAAAAGTACTCTACTAAAAAATGTAAATTCCAAGGTAAAGTTTTCTCTGAGTGCGCTGTATTTGCACGCACTTGGAAAGAGTGCACAAACTTAGAAACCAAGAAATGCCTTAATTTCGATGGACCTCATCGTACACTCTCAATGTAATATCCCATTAAGAAGAATCTTGTGAGCGAGAAAAAGAAGAACATACTGGAAGAGAAAAATAGGAAGGCAAACACCATCTATGCTTAGGCAGCTAAAACATAAGAAAAGAAAAAAACAATCCTCCAACTAGAACCCTTCATGTAACTGGACCTAGTAATTGTGTATAATACATGGAGATTTTGTAAGTATGACCGGGTCAGTGAGCGACTTAACATAGCTAAATAAGATGCTCATACATAACTGAATGAAACCTATGTGGGTTGCCGCCAATCCAATGTCAGGGGACCTGTACCAAACACAAACGGGACTAAACCAACAACGGCACCAAGCACTTGTTCTAGCTCAAGGGACCCACGCTTAAACAGACCAGCATCGACCGAGCTAACAAAAAACGTAAGAGAACCCAAGCAAACCACGACCACACAAAAAGAAATACGCCTCGCCATCGGCCCTTGTCGTAGAATGACTCCCGACGATATACCATATATCACTATTCGTTGAGGGAACTTCCTTAATTATCTCTAGAGTGCGTTTTTACTGTCTGGCGGCCGATATTATGTATCTTCAAAATGCTTAAGAAGAGGAACTGAGCTCAAGGATAATAATATTGCTATCATTAATAAAATAGAGTTATAATTAATAATAACTATCAGCAAACACAAAAACGGAAAATATTGACAAACAGAATGGAAAGGGTCGTGGAGACTCGGGCTAATCCAAGGATTTAAGGGATCAAAAAAAGGTAAAACAAATATGGAGTTAAAGAGATGGGATGGTTCGATAAACCATTTAAAGCACAGGATAGAATTGACAAATAAGGGATCAATACTCAAAAGGTGACGCTTGGCTTACGTAACTTCATTAGGGTGCAGTGGAAGGTACTTGAAGGAATATTCGGTCCGCTGGCGAGTTCCAGCCGAAAGGGGGGGATAAAAGGATCCTGACGTGGCGTCTTGGAAAGGAGAACCGTTACTCGACGAACGGCTTGACGGACAATAGCTGTTCTAGGTTGTTCTCTTCTGAACAAAGGGGGGGATGAGAACCGTCTCTTGTCTACGGGCTCAAGAACAATGGCTGTTCTAATGTTGTTCTCCTTTGAACAACAGGGGGGGGTGAGAACCGTTTCTTGGCGAAGGGCTCAAAACGAACAATGGCTGTTCTAATGTTGTTCTCCTTGAACAACAGGGGGGGATGAGAACCTTTTCTTGGCGAAGGGCTCAAAACGAACAATGGCTGTTCTAATGCTGTTCTCCTTGAACAACAGGGGGGGGGGGATGAGAACCGTTTCTTGGCGAAGGGCTCAAAACGAACAATGGCTGTTCTAATGCTGTTCTCCTTGAACAACAGGGGGGGGGATGAGAACCGTTTCTTGGCGAAGGGCTCAAAACGAACAATGGCTGTTCTAATGCTGTTCTCCTTGAACAACAGGGGGGGTTTAGAACCGTTTCTTGGCGAAGGGCTCAAAACTAACAATTTCTAATGCTGTTCTCCTTGAACAACAGGGGGGGGTGCCTTGGGGACTTGGCGTCACTAAAGGCTCGAACCTTTGGCACTCAAGGAATATTGTCCTCCTTCTGGACAAGTGATGGTGAATCTCGAGGTCGAGGTCCCTTGGCGCACAAAGGGAGAGTGTCGTAGAATGACTCCCGACGATACTATATATAACACTATTCGTTGAGGGAACTTCCTTAATTATCTCTAGAGTGCGTTTTACTGTCTTGGCGGCCGATATTATGTATCTTCAAAAATGCTTAAAAAGTGGAACTGAGCTCAAGGATAATAATATTGCTATCATTAATAAAATAGAGTTTTATTAATAATAACTATAAACAATACACAAAAACGGAAAATATTGACAAACAGAATGGAAAGGGTCGTGGAGACTCGGGCTAATCCAAGGATTTAAGGGATCAAAAAAGGTAAAACAAATATGGAGTTAAAGAGATGGGATGGTTCGATAAATCATTTAAAGCACAGGATAGAATTGACAAAATAAGGGATCAA
The DNA here is from genome assembly GCA_963969495.1 of Ceratothoa steindachneri. Taxonomy (NCBI): domain Eukaryota; kingdom Metazoa; phylum Arthropoda; class Malacostraca; order Isopoda; family Cymothoidae; genus Ceratothoa; species Ceratothoa steindachneri. Next base: position 86,765,673 of record OZ018330.1, on the reverse strand, counting down.
TACTCAAAAGGTGACGCTTGGCTTACGTAACTTCATTAGGGTGCAGTGGAAGGTACTTGAAGGAATATTCGGTCCGCTGGCGAGTTCCAGCCGAAGGGGGGGGGGGATAAAAGGATCCTGACGAGGCGTCTTGGAAAGGAGAACCGTTACTCGACGAACGGCTGGAAGAACAATGGCTGTTCTAGGTTGTTCTCTTCTGAACAAAGGGAGGGATGAGAACCGTCTCTTGTCTACGGGCTCAAGAACAATGGCTGTTCTAATGTTGTTCTCCCTTGAACAACAGGGGGGGGGAAGAACCGTTTCTTGGCGAAGGGCTCAAAACGAACAATGGCTGTTCTAATGTTGTTCTCCCTTGAACAACAGGGGGGGGGGATGAGAACCGTTCCTTAGCGAAGGGCTCAAAACGAACAATGGCTGTTCTAATGTTGTTCTCCTTGAACAACAGGGGGGGATGAGAACCGTTTCTTGGCGAAGGGCTCAAAACGAACAATGGCTGTTCTAATGCTGTTCTCCTTGAACAGCAGGGGGGAATGCCTTGGGGACTTGACGTCACTAAAGGCTCGAACCTTTGGCACTCAAGGAATATTGTCCTCCTGGACAAGTGATGGTGAATCTCGAGGCCGAGGTCCCTTGGCGCACAAAGGGAGAGAGGGTCGTGGTGATGTTTCGCGACGAAAATCTGGATCTCCAATCTGATCTTAGTGGTAAAGAGTCCATATAAATAGCCAGGACATCTCCTTGGCGTGGGGGAAAATGGAGTGAAAGCTTGGAGGGAACGCACAGCTGGGCCGGAGAAAAATGCCTTATCTGTTCATAAGCCTAACTCGATCTGGCGAGGTCGGCGTATGGGGGCGAACGGGGGGACGATAACCTCCTTGTTTAAACATTGACGTCCGGCAGCTGTTGATAAGACTCCAAGCCTCGAATCGAAGATGCACGTGGGCCTCCTCGAGGTTTTAACTATTATGGGATAGGAGTTGAATTTAACACAGATTCAACTCGTTCTATCACACCCCTCCATTCCAGGGGAAGTTGTCACTTCGAAAAAAAAGAGAGAAGGGACAACGATAGAGCTCCGTTGTAGGAAACTCGTTTTCTTGTACCAACCGTATCTTCCTGCACCTAACTAATATTACCTCAGTACATGATTATTTTGATCTTTAGATTACAGGGGAAAATAACCTTTAATACAACTTAATAAAAAAAAAGGGCATGGAACAATGAAATGTTATAAACTTAGTACATACGGGACAAAATAATTTATACGTAAATTAATAAGAACAAATATATATACATAAAAAAAATTAGACATTGAGCGTTACAAAATTCAGACATATACATTAATTAACTATATTACAAAAGAATCTTAAATTAAGTCGTACAAGACGGTATATACCTACATGGAGATACTAATCCTATGAATACAATTGTTCTACACTATTCGGTAACGCATTCCTACTGAGTGCGTCAGCGACCTGGTTATCGAAACCTTTGATATAATTTATTTTAAATCGATACTCTTGCAAGAGTAAACTCCAGCGCATGATGCGGCCGTTTGAGTGTCTCACATTCCTAATATAGGCTAACGGACGGCGGTCGGTTCCTATTTGACATTCTTTACATATCAAGTACAGCTTAAATTTGTCTATGACCCAGATAATTGATAGAGCTATCTTTTCCCTAGTGGCATATCTCTTTTCGCGTGGTAATAATAGATGGCTAGCATATGCAACTGGATGACTCGTTCTGTCATCCACGTATTGAAGGAGTACACTTCCAATGCCCTCGTTGATCACGTCGGTCTTAACCCCAACGGATTTTTCCGGGTTGGGCAACTTAAAAATGGGGGCAGAAATGAACTTTCTTTTGAGCTGATTAAAATGGGAAACAGCGACATCATTCCAACGTAAACGATCGGAGAAATTCTTTTCCTGAAGGGGGCATAGGGGGGCCAAAGTTGCAGCGAAATTCTGAACAAATCGCTGATAGGGAGAAGCTGATCCTAAGAACGATCTTAATGGCTTCTTTGTAATCGGGAGGGGCATGTCGGCGAGTGCCTTAATCTTGTTCTCGTGGGGACCTAACTTGCTTCGTCCTATTTTGAAACCCAAATATTTACTGGATTCGTGGGCAAACTGGCATTTACTGGGGCCAATGGTGAGGCCATTTTCACGCAGTTGCTCGAAAAGAGCTAATAGGGTGGATAAATGGTGATTCCATTTAATTAGTTCTTGGAGCTGACTCTTCTGACGTGGTGTCAGCTGCGCGTCACTATCCAGGTCAGAGGGTTTCAAAGACTTGCCTGGTAGAGAAGGAGGAGGGTACTCGGCATCAGGTTGGATGCACACTGTCTGGATTACCTTAAGGGACTCCGCGGGGCAGTCCTCTTCAAGCGCCGATGCTTCGTCCAGTTCTACGAAGGTATCTCCATGGGCGCGTTGGGGGTTCTTTTTTTCTTGGGGTCCAGGGACAGTCTCCGTGTCCTTGTCTGGGGCCTTATCACCTAAGGGTGTTAGTGAATCACATTCCTCTTTTCCCGTCCTAAAGTCCTGGTTAGGGGTCTCCGAGAAATCAGGCGGTATCGGGGTTCTGATGGGGACGGGCTCCTGGGCTTCTTTCTTATCTCGGCCTTGAGGAAGGGCGGCCTGAAACACAGGGTCGAAACTTACTTGGGGGCTCTTTCCTATAAGTACGGAACAGAATTTTATTGGTGCTACAATGACTTCAGCCCAGCCATTATAATATTGACACTGCAGGTAACATCTAGCGACGGGGAATCTGTTCGCCCGCCCAAGTTGGTCATGTACCACCGCAAATTTTTCGTGGTTAGAGGCCACTGGGAGGAGTTCGTCGGACACGATGAAGCATGTACATCCTGTGTCCCTGACGAGAGTCGATACTCGACAGCTGTCCACGCTGCCCTCCTCATATTTCAAAGTTCCCGATGAACTTTTACCAAAAACAAAATTTACCTGGTGGCCTGACGGAGGGGGAGAAGTTTCTGCTTGGGTCTGCACCACCGAAGGAGCCGGGGTCGCATTAATCTGGTGAACTTGGTTGCCTGGTCCGCTTTTAAGCCTAGAATTTTGGGGGCAATTCCAGCTCATGTGGTTTTCTACTCCACAGGTGAAGCATATGGTTGGTCGCTTCGGGAAGAGAAATGGAGGAGAAGTCTTAACGGGAGGTTTGGAGTCCCGTTGTTGGTTTTGGGGAAAGAAGTTTTGGGGTTTTACGGGGCTCGGAAACTTTGTCAGCTTTCCTGGGAAGGGGCGCGAATCCGTCCTTCTTTCTTCTCGTTGGATTTCTTTTTCTCGTTCTTCTCGTTGTATTTTTCCTTCTCGTTCTTCTCGTTGGATTACTCTTCCCCGTTCCTCTCTTTCTCTTTCTTTTTCTACCTTTTTTCTTTGAACTTCTGCTTTAATCCGAGCTAATTCAATCTGAAGGTCAGATAGTCTTATCCGTTCCTCTCTTTCTCTTTCTTCTCGTTGTATTTCTCTTCTTTGCTCCTCTTGTCGGATTACTCTTTCCCTTTCTCTTTCTTCCTCTTTTCTTTGCTCCTCTCGAATGTACTTAATTAGTTCTTTTCCGGAAAGTCCACAGGACTCTCCTTGCGCTTTAAAGATTTCGAACGGAGTCATCTTTGCACTTGGGGCGCACTAGTCAACCAACTAAAATTCCTTGCAACAAGAATTATGCCTCTATAGAATTAGCCTACCTAAATATGGGCACTGACCTATTCGTACTTGGTTTCTTAATCGAAATAACCACTGACTAAAATCACAAAAAAAAACAATTATTATAACCGTTCCTTGAGCTACTCCAGCTTCTTAAGTTTCAAAAAAAAAAGGGATAGCAATCGTTAAAACAAAAGGGAACTACTATATTCTATTATTATAACGAATAACACTATGCTTTACTCGACTGATACCAGTGTTTGCAAAGATATAGCGTTAAACCTTACACACCTGATACCAAATTAAATAGTATATATATATGTCGTAGAATGACTCCCGACGATACTATATATAACACTATTCGTTGAGGGAACTTCCTTAATTATCTCTAGAGTGCGTTTTACTGTCTTGGCGGCCGATATTATGTATCTTCAAAAATGCTTAAGAAGTGGAACTGAGCTCAAGGATAATAATATTGCTATCATTAATAAAATAGAGTTTTATTAATAATAACTAAAAAACAATACACAAAAACGGAAAATATTGACAAACAGAATGGAAAGGGTCGTGGAGACTCGGGCTAATCCAAGGATTTAAGGGATCAAAAAAGGTAAAACAAATATGGAGTTAAAGAGATGGGATGGTTCGATAAATCATTTAAAGCACAGGATAGAATTGACAAAATAAGGGATCAATACTCAAAAGGTGACGCTTGGCTTACGTAACTTCATTAGGGTGCAGTGGAAGGTACTTGAAGGAATTTTCGGTCCGCTGGCGAGTTCCAGCCGAAGGGGGGGGGGATAAAAGGATCCTGACGAGGCGTCTTGGAAAGGAGAACCGTTACTCGACGAACGGCTGGAAGAACAATGGCTGTTCTAGGTTGTTCTCTTCTGAACAAAGGGGGGGATGAGAACCGTCTCTTGTCTACGGGCTCAAGAACAATGGCTGTTCTAATGTTGTTCTCCTTTGAACAACAGGGGAGGGATGAGAACCGTTTCTTGGCGAAGGGCTCAAAACGAACAATGGCTGTTCTAATGTTGTTCTCCCTTGAACAACAGGGGGGGGGAAGAACCGTTTCTTGGCGAAGGGCTCAAAACGAACAATGGCTGTTCTAATGTTGTTCTCCCTTGAACAACAGGGGGGGGGATGAGAACCGTTTCTTGGCGAAGGGCTCAAAACGAACAATGGCTGTTCTAATGTTGTTCTCCTTGAACAACAGGGGGGGGATGAGAACCGTTTCTTGGCGAAGGGCTCAAAACGAACATTGGCTGTTCTAATGCTGTTCTCCTTGAACAGCAGGGGGGAATGCCTTGGGGACTTGACGTCACTAAAGGCTCGAACCTTTGGCACTCAAGGAATATTGTCCTCCTGGACAAGTGATGGTGAATCTCGAGGCCGAGGTCCCTTGGCGCACAAAGGGAGAGAGGGTCGTGGTGATGTTTCGCGACGAAAATCTGGATCTCCAATCTGATCTTAGTGGTAAAGAGTCCATATAAATAGCCAGGACATCTCCTTGGCGTGGGGGAAAATGGAGTGAAAGCTTGGAGGGAACGCACAGCTGGGCCGGAGAAAAATGCCTTATCTGTTCATAAGCCTAACTCGATCTGGCGAGGTCGGCGTATGGGGGCGAACGGGGGGACGATAACCTCCTTGTTTAAACATTGACGTCCGGCAGCTGTTGATAAGACTCCAAGCCTCGAATCGAAGATGCACGTGGGCCTCCTCGAGGTTTTAACTAATATGGGATAGGAGTTGAATTTAACACAGATTCAACTCGTTCTATCACAGAGAGAGGGTCGTGGTGATGTTTTGCGACGAAAATCTGGATCTCCAATCTGATCTTAGTGGTAAAGTTTCCATATAAATAGCCAGGACATCTCCTTGGCGTGGGGGAGAATGGGGTGGAAGCTTCGAGGGAACGCACAGCCGAGCCGGGGAACAATGCCTTATCTGCCCATAAGCCTAACTCGATCTGGCGAGGTCGGCGTATGGGGGCGAACGGGGGGACGATAACCTCCTTGTTTAAACATTGGCGTCCGGTAGCTGTTGATAAGACTCCAAGCCTCGAATCGAAGATGCACGTGGGTAGCCTCATGGTTTTAAATAAAATGTGATAGAAGTTGAAATGAATGCAGCTCTGAACTCGTTCTATTACACCCCTCCATTTCAGGGAAAGTTGTCACTTCGAAAAAAAAAGAGAGAAGGGACAACGATAGAGCTCCGTTGTAGGGAACTCGTTTTCTTGTACCAACCGTATCTTCCTGCACCTAACTATTATTACCTCAATACATGATTATTTTGATCTTTAGATTACAGGGGAAAATAACCTTTAATACAACTTAATAAAAAAAAAAGGCATGGAACAATGAAATGATATAAACTTAGTACATACGGGACAAAATAATTTATACGTAAATTAATAAGAACAAATATATATACATCAAAAAAATTAGACATTGAGCGTTACAAAATTCAGACATATACATTAATTAATTATATTACAAAAGAATCTTAAATTAAGTCGTACAAGACGGTATATACCTACATGGAGATACTAATCCTATGAATACAATTGTTCTACGCTATTCGGTAACGCATTCCTACTGAGTGCGTCAGCGACCTGGTTATCGGAACCTTTGATATAATTTATTTTAAATTGATACTCTTGCAAGAGTAAACTCCAGCGCATGATGCGGCCGTTTGAGTGTCTCAAATTCCTAATATAGGCTAACGAACGGTGGTCGGTTCCTATTTGAAAATCTTTACATATCAAGTACAGCTTGAATTTGTCTATGACCCAGATAATTGATAGAGCTATCTTTTCTCTAGTGGCATATCTCTTTCCGCGTGGTAATAATTGACGACTAGCATATGCAACTGGATGACTCGTTCTGTCATCCACGTATTGAAGGAGTACACCTCCAATGCCCTCGTTGATCACGTCGGTCTTAACCCCAAAGGATTTTTCCGGGTTGGGCAACTTAAAAATGGGGGCAGAAATGAACTTACTTTTGAGCTGATTAAAATGGGAAACAGCGACATCATTCCAACGTAAACGATCGGAGAAATTCTTTTCCTGAAGGGGGCATAGGGGGGCCGAAATTGCAGCGAAATTCGGAACAAATCGCTGATAGGGAGAAGCTGATCCTAGGATCGATCTTAATGGCTTCTTTGTAATCGGGAGGGGCATGTCGGCGATTGCCTTAATCTTGTTCTCGTGGGAACCTAACTTGCTTCGTCCTATTTTGAAACCCAAATATTTAATGGGTTCGTGGGCAAAATGGCATTTGCGGGGGCCAATGGTGAGGCCATTTTCGCGCAGTTGTTTGAAAAGAGCTAATAGGGTGGGTAAATGGTGATTCCATTTAATTAGTTCTTGTAGCTGGCTCTTCGGACGTGGTGTCAGCTGCGCGTCACTATCCAGGTCAGAGGGTTCCAAAGACTTGCCTGGTAGGGAAGGAGGAGGGTAATCGGCATCAGGTTGGATGCACACTGTCTGGATTACCTTAAGGGACTCCACGAGGCAATCCTCTTCAAGCGCCGATGCTTCGTCCAGTTCTACGAAGGTATCTCCATGGGCGTGTTAGGGGTTCTTTTTTTCTTGGGGTCCATGGACAGTCTCCGTGTCCTTGTCTGGGGCCTTATCACCTAAGGGTGTTAGTGATTTACACTTCTTTTGTGCCGTCCTAAAGTCCTGGTTAAAGGTTTCCGAGAAATCGGACGGTATCGGGGTTCTGATGGGGACGGGCTCCTGGGCTTCTCTCTTATCTCGGCCTTGAGGAAGGGCGGCCTGAAACACAGGGTCGAAACTTACTTGGGGGCTCTGTCCTATAATTACGGAACAGAATTTTATGGGTGCTACAATGACTTCAGCCCAGCCATTATAATATTGACACTGCAGGTAACATCTAGCGACGGGGAATCTGTTCGCCCGCCCAAGTTGGTCATGTACCACCGCAAATTTTTCGTGGTTAGAGGCCACTGGGAGGAGTTCGTCGGACACGATGAAGCACGTACATCCTGTGTCCCTGACGAGAGTCAATACTTGACAGCTGTCCACGCTGCCCTCCTCATATTTCAAAGTTCCCGATGAACTTTTACCAAAAACAAAATTTACCTGGTGGCCTGACGGAGGGGGAGAAGTTTCTGCTTGGGTCTGCACCACCCGGGGAGCCGGGGTCGCATTAATCTGGTGAACTTGGTGGGCTGGTCCGCTTTTAAGCCTAGAATTTTGGGGGCAATTCCAGCTCATGTGGTTTTCTACACCACAGGTGAAGCATATGGTTGGTCGCTTCGGGAAGAGAGATGGAGGAGAAGTCTTAACGGGAGGTTTGGAGTCCAGTTGTTGGTTTTGGGGAAAGAAGTTTTGGGGTTTTACGGGGCTCGGAAACTTTGTCAGCTTCCCTGGGAAGGAGCGCGAGTCCGTCCTTCTTTCTTCTCGTTGGATTTCTTTTTCTCGTTCTTCTCGTTGTATTACTCTTTCCCTTTCTCTTTCTACCTTTTTTCTTTGAACTTCTGCTTTAATCCGAGCTAATTCAATCTGAAGCTCAGCTTGTCTTATCCGTTCCTCTCTTTCTTCTCGTTGGATTTCTTTTTCTCTTCTTTGCTCCTATTGAATGTACTCAATTAGTTCTTTTCCGGAAAGTCCACAGGACTCTCCTTGCGCTTTAAAGATTTCAAACTGAGTCATCTTTGCACTTGGGGGCGCACAAGTCAACCAACTAAAATTCCTCGCAACAAGAATTATGCCTCTATAGAATTAGCCTACCTAAATATGGGCACTGACCTATTCGTACTTGGTTTCTCAATCTAAATAACCACTGACTAAAATCACGAAAAAACACAAACAACTTATTATAACCGTTCCTTGAGCTACTCCAGCTTCTTAAGTTTAAAAAAAAGGGGATAGCAATCGTTAAAACAAAAGGGAACTACTATATTCTATTATTATAACGAATAACACTATGCTTTACTCGACTGATACCAGTGTTTGCAAAGATATAGCGTTAAACCTTACACACCTGATACCAAATTTAAATAGTATATATATATATATATGTCGTAGAATGACTCCCGACGATATACCATATATCACTATTCGTTGAGGGAACTTCCTTAATTATCTCTAGAGTGCGTTTTTACTGTCTGGCGGCCGATATTATGTATCTTCAAAATGCTTAAGAAGTGGAACTGAGCTCAAGGATAATAATATTGCTATCATTAATAAAATAGAGTTTTATTAATAATAACTATCAGCAAACACAAAAACGGAAAATATTGACAAACAGAATGGAAAGGGTCGTGGAGACTCGGGCTAATCCAAGGATTTAAGGGATCAAAAAAAGGTAAAACAAATATGGAGTTAAAGAGATGGGATGGTTCGATAAACCATTTAAAGCACAGGATAGAATTGACAAATAAGGGATCAATACTCAAAAGGTGACGCTTGGCTTACGTAACTTCATTAGGGTGCAGTGGAAGGTACTTGAAGGAATATTCGGTCCGCTGGCGAGTTCCAGCCGAAGGGAGGGGATAAAAGGATCCTGATGTGGCGTCTTGGAAAGGAGAACCGTTACTCGACGAACGGCTTGACGAACAATGGCTGTTCTAGGTTGTTCTCTTCTGAACAAAGGGGGGGATGAGAACCGTTTCTTGTCTACGGGCTCAAGAACAATGGCTGTTCTAATGTTGTTCTCCTTTGAACAACAGGGGGGGTGAGAACCGTTTCTTGGCGAAGGGCTCAAAACGAACAATGGCTGTTCTAATGTTGTTCTCCTTGAACAACAGGGGGGGATGAGAACCGTTTTTTGGCGAAGGGCTCAAAACGAACAATGGCTGTTCTAATGCTGTTCTCCTTGAACAACAGGGGGGGGATGAGAACCGTTTCTTGGCGAAGGGCTCAAAACGAACAATGGCTGTTCTAATGCTGTTCTCCTTGAACAACAGGGGGGGGATGAGAACCGTTTCTTGGCGAAGGGCTCAAAACGAACAATGGCTGTTCTAATGCTGTTCTTCTTGAACAACAGGGGGGGGATGAGAACCGTTTCTTGGCGAAGGGCTCAAAACGAACAATGGCTGTTCTAATGCTGTTCTCCTTGAACAACAGGGGGGGGGGGTGAGAACCGTTTCTTGGCGAAGGGCTCAAAACGAACAATGGCTGCTCTAATGCTTTCCTCCTTGAACAACAGGGGGGGGATGCCTTGGGGACTTGGCGTCACTAAAGGCTCGAACCTTTGGCACTCAAGGAATATTGTCCTCCTTCTGGACAAGTGATGGTGAATCTCGAGGTCGAGGTCCCTTGGCGCACAAAGGGAGAGAGGGTCGTGGTGATGTTTCGCGACGAAAATCTGGATCTCCAATCTGATCTTAGTGGTAAAGTTTCCATATAAATAGCCAGGACATCTCCTTGGCGTGAGGGAGAATGGGGTGGAAGCTTCGAGGGAACGCACAGCCGAGCCGGGGAACAATGCCTTATCTGCCCATAAGCCTAACACGATCTGGCGAGGTCGGCGTATGGGGGCAAACGGGGGGGACGATAACCTCCTTGTTTAAACATTGGCGTCCGGTAGCTGTTGATAAGAATCCAAGTCTCGAATCGAAGATGCACGTGGGTAGCCTCATGGTTTTAAATAAAATGTGATAGAAGTTGAAATGAATGCAGCTCTGAACTCGTTCTATCACAGCCCTATTACCGAGGCTAGCAAAGACAAAAGAGATCATCGAAGGCATGGTAAAATGCAAATAGAACTGGGAATATGACTATGACACACAAAACGATGAAATTATTGTAGCATTTAGGATCGGCTTTATCGAAATATGTCCAGAATCGTACCACAATCTATCTCACATCCAGTTTTAAAAAAAGCGTTCAGAAAGTTAAACTCATCCAGCAAGACTAAAATGGCAGATATAAGATATATTAACAAAATAAAAATCTTCACGCTTAAATTAAATCAATAGGAATGCAAAAAAATACACGTATAATAACAACATTCGCGAAATAGATCCGGATGTGGTCTCGATATCGGAGCACGTTCTAAACACAACCGAGCATTATATCAAGATATACAACTACACCAAGATCCCGACCAGTCATACAAACAAGAGGTACGATGAGGGTAGCGATTGCAATACCAAAAGGGATCAAATATAAATAAATCACAAACCTAGAGGAGTCTTACCTTGCAGTGAAAATAAGTACCACAATAGATGACCTGATAATAGCGGTTGGGTAATTACTCTAATTTCATACCCCTCTTCAGAAGGGAAAGTTCCGCTATGTTGATTGGTGACCTTAATACGCACTGCCGTAAAACAGGGTATACTACGAATTTTACTGGTAGCTGAGCCTCCCTGAGCTTCCTTATGAATCACAAATAGTACAGAGATCAGGCTCAAGCTTCGTCACTTACCTAACAAGGAGATCTGCAACAACTCTTGCCATCGTTGTCACATACTCAAACTTTATCTTGAATCAATCAACTGCGCCAGGGCCATACACTCCATCGGATCATATTATTATGGTCATAACCATTTCAAATTCTCCCATTCAAGTAAAGATCCCCACCCGCAGATGCCTAAGGTCAACTGAGATATCTACAGAAGATCACTCCAAGATTATTAAATTGGAAAACTAGATGGATCCACATTAGAAGACCTTAAATAGCCACTTTAGAAACAATAATGTCCATGATAGAGGATGAAAGGATCGATCGTAGAAAATTCTTCCCACCAAAACCAACATTAAAATCTCTGTCGACGGGAGAAACATCACTAATGATCAGACAATAGAACAACTATTCAGAAATTACTGGAAAAGAAAATAAATTCAACGTCACAGAAGAAAAGAATGAAGATTTTGATAGCGATTATGAAAATGAAATACTAACGCGGCTAGCGGAACGAGGACCAGCATTAACACCACATCACTACGTGGAAAGCACATTGCAAATAAGGGAAGAAGGAAGAGTGTTTACACACGAGGGGTACGAGACATCATTGAGAAGATTCAAGCAAAAAGCCCCTGGCATCTCAGGTATTTCCAAGGCTCACCTGATGAACGACCCTGCTAACATTAACGAGGCACTTCTAAAATCTTTTAATGCCTGTCTGAACGTCAGATACTTTCCAGACCTGCTAAAAAAGGCACATATGATATTTTCACTTAAAGCAGAAAAATCTAAAACGGACATCAAATTCTATAGACTAATATCCCCTACTAGAATTTATAGGGAAACTGTTAGAGAAATTACTTAACAAAAGACTAGGGGACTTCCTTGACACGAAAGACCATTACAATGCCGAACAACACGATTTTCGTAGAAACCTTGGTACAGAGACAGCCCTTGAACTGATAAATAAAAACATCGCCATGGCGAAAGCAGACAATAAAAGGGTCGACGTCGTACTTAGAGACATGATATCGGCGTTCAATAAGGTATGGATACTTGACATGACTAAGAAGTTATGCGACTTGGGCATGGAGATCAACATAACCAAGCTCCTCCTTTGCGACGACCTAGAGGACCACCAGGCCTTAATTAAGATGAACGACCTCGAGGGGAAACCCTTTCCCCTGAGGGCTAGCGTAACACAAAAGGGTTTTCTGAGCCCAACTTCATACACAATATATACTGGTGACCTGCCTACCCTGACTTATAATTACGCTCACCTTGAAAAACTGGCGCATGATATCACGCAGATAGTCACCAGCGATTATCAAAACCCAGTATACGTCGCAAACAGAACAGAGGGGGAAATAAATAACTTGAACTGGTTCAAAAACAGGAATAAAATCTGCACAAACGCAGAAAAGTTTGGCGTGATCCTAATCGGAAGAAGAAAGACTGACGACATATTGGTACGTGGCAAATTCTATCCCTACTCCCGGGAAGGCTGAGCTCTCGGGCTCAAGATCACGTCCAGGGAGTACGGCGAGCATATTAACACAATGATCGGTCAAACCAAAAGGAAATTTTAACGTCTATATTGCTTCAAGAACCTATCGTATAGGAATAAAAGAAAACTATATATGACAATAGTAAGACCATGTTTATTGCATCCCGCCATCCATCTTCACCTTGCAAGCAAGAATCAAATAAATAAAGCGCAAATTGTCCAGAACAAAGCTTTACCTTTTATAAATGACGTCACCCTTTGGGACCGGATCCCGTCTATTGTACTTCATAACACCACTGAGATTGACGCACTAAACGTGACTTTACCTGTAAAAGCCAAATCGATACGTAGAAAGATATGCTCATATATCCCTAAAAGGATACTTCAAGACCTAGGATAACCCGAATTTGAAAACCGGCGAAGACACTATCGGCAAGGATTTCACAGCAGCCAACTGCGTACGCGGGAGGCTATTGTACAGGTATGCAGATAAGCAAACACCGTACAAACACAAACGTCATTATTGGAAAACGCAGTAAAGAATGAAGTTATATAATCTTAATCTGTAATTTAATCTAAATAAAAAATAGTTCAATAGATCTAGAGTGAAAAAAAAGATCCGTAGTGGACACAAATAATTTAAAAAAACAAAAACAAAACAAAAAGATCCGTAGTGGACATAAAATAAATTAAAAACCAAGAAACAACAGGATAAATAAATAAATACGCACAAACGGTGATCAAAAGATGAGAATAAGCTCTATGAATAACAGAAAATAAGAACAAACGAAAACAAAGGCTCGAATGTTCATTTAATAAACAAATAAAAATACAAATGCTTAAAAAAAGGCCTCATTTGAAGATACTACTAGATATACCGGCATATCTCCCTTCTACTACATGAAAACATTTTCTACCTATACTATCTTATACTATAATACACCTTTTTCCTCTCTTTTAACATCCGGCGAATCCTGCGGATCTGGCAGGTCCATTCTTTCTATTGTGTATAGTGTAGGACTCAAGCATCCACCTTGACGGACACCCTGCCTTAATTCAATTTTGCGTCCTTGGTGGTTTCCTAATTCTAGTGGCTCGCGCTCCTTAATTTCTGTTGCATTAGGTTTAAGCGTTATACTAGTTTTCTGTTTTAATTTCCCTCCTGCTAAATTTATATTCTGCCAGAACCTGGTTGGGTTTAATTTTGATCCGATTGACTCCACGAAGCGATCCCATCTAGCTCCTGTCTTTCTGATCAATATGGATATTATTTTATCCTTTATTATTAGCATCCTCTCTCTGTCACCGATTGTGGGGCCATACTGTTCAATCCTTTCTCTAAGTTTCTTATATTCCCTTTCTAGTTAGGTAGTTTGGGCGGTACGTTTAGGGTGGGGACTTGTCCTATATGATATTCTCGGCACGTAGTTTCCGTGCTAACTTCTTCCTCTGTGTGTATAATTTATTCATGTAGCTTTAAAACAAACTTTACATTTTACACTTAAGCGCTGCAAAAATGGAACAATCAGCGTCACGATAGAATTTTAGAAACAATTTAAGTTCACACACATACAACATATGAGATGGTTTAAATTGGATAAATATTTTTTGTTTTGAATTCTTGGAGGAAATACAGTTGCTATTTATATGTCGCTACCGGGTAAAGGAGGTAACGGTTTAGAAATCCAAAAAGCTATCGCTCAGTAAAATACTTTGAGGACCAATTTACTGTGAACCAATCAAATAATTTCATAAGACTACAAACTGCTAGTCCTTGAGGAGGTGGTTTTGAGTTAGCTGCAATTCCATAATGTGGTTCCATCACCAAAAATCCACCTCGAAAATAAGTTCGACCGACAGTTCCCATTCATTTTGCACTGGGATTAGCAGCTTACCCAAGATCTCATTGGCGCTGGAACTGTGCACAGATTGCCTGTGCTACTGACAGGTAATGGCCAATCACAGCTTCTTGCAGTTCAAAAGCTGCCATCAACGAGAGGAGAAGCGCAAGCTAAGGCCATCGTTTCTTTTCGGAAAGACTGGAATTCAGAGCTAAAAGTCCAGGGGATGTGCTTCGACACAACCAGCTCTAATACTGGCTGGCACAAAAGCACGTGTACTCTTTTTGAGCAGCTTCTTGGTCATGAACTTCTGCGCCTAGGTTGCCGCCATTATTTATTTAAGCTGACTGCTGGAATAGCCTTTTCTGAAGCCATGGGGACTTCATCTGCTCCTGATGTTGTCTCTTTCAAGCTCTTCAAAACAAGATGGCAATATATTGGCAAGACGGAAGGAAGAGAAATTGATGATTACATGGCCAACTCTGTGGCTGACTTTAATGATGAGATGGTGCAGAACTTAGAGACGGCCCTTAAAGTCACTCAGCCTAGAGATAACTACAGAGAGGTTTTGTTGCTGTCTATCATTTTCCTTGCAGCTCCTGGAGCCATGCACCACTTCCGATGGATAGCAAAAATGATATACAGCTTCGAAGTTTGGATGTTTGGCTCGTAGTTTAAACTAACAGCCCCGCGCATCAAGGATTACGAGAACTCTGCATCTTCTTTTCACATATCTAAGTTGAAGTGTGGTTAACACACAGTATTGCTGTGAATGTCCCGAGAAATGACCGGAATTTTCTGAAGCAATGTCAGATATATGAGGGGTGGTCAATATATTTTGCAAGTCGGTAGAGCAAAATAAAGGGAAGGTGAATAGCTGTTTGTGGGGGTGTTAAGACAAGTTATGACAAGTCAGGACCTGCAGCCGCACGCTCCTGCCTCGTCTATTTAAGAAGTAGTCGCTGATTGCAAATCATCAGTCACAATTTTTCAACAATGGAGAAGGTTGAGCACCGCGTAGTGATCAAATTTTTGACAAAGGAAGGCAAGAATGCAAAAGAGATCCATGAACGCATGGTTGCAGTGTACAGCGACACCGCCCCTTCCTATGCAACCATTGCTCGCTGGAATAAAAAGTTCCGCCATGGTCGTAAATCCCTTGAAGATGCCTCCTTTCCAGGACGCCCGTCAGACGTGATCAAAGAGGACAATGTGGCCCATGTGGAGAGGATGATCCTCGAAATTCGACGGGTGAAGGTCGATGAAATCGAGCGAAAACTTGGAATATCACATGGAAGTGAAAAAAACATCATCCACGACAATTTGGCCATGACCAAGGTCTTTGCATGTTGTGTCCCTAGAAACCTCACGCCCCATGTTCGACTTCAAAGTCATCAAAGTCCACAAGGCCAGAGTTTTACAAGCTGCCTTGCGCGAGTGGAATATTCGAGGATCTCAACCATCCCCCCTAGAGTCCTATCTGGCCCCTACCGACTACTTTTTATTCCGCCAGCTCAAGGCTGCACTGCGTGGACGCAGGTTTGAGGACGATGAAGATGTCCAGCTTTGCGCCCAGGAGTAAATTGAACAGCAGTCGGGAGATTTCTGGTTTTCGAAAATTCGAAGCTTCAGGGACAAGTGGCGCAAGTGTATTGAAGTCAAGGGTAGTTATATTGAAAAATAATAAAACACTTTTTCTCATATCTCGTTTCCTTATATCCGAATTGCAAAAATTATTGACCGCCCCTGGAATCACACGATTAACACGGATATATCCAAAGCTACAGTGAAGAAGATGCCAGGCCACCTGTGGTATCTTTCTAAGGAGTTGGTCGCTTTTGGAATTGTTTGATAGTGATTTGGACAATAGCACCGAAGACAATATATATATAGCTATGGAAAAGAAAAAAGGGGAAGTAAAGACACTGAGGCGTGCGACCCTCCACGTGAAATGAATTCAAGAGAAGACTTTATTCGACTTTACGACCAAGAAATCAAGACTTCTTTTCAAGAATTTGCGTCTTCCAGAGGATTTCTTCGAATATCTGACAGCTCAGTGGAAGCATCAGCTACCTTCAGTGGGGCACAAATTTTCATCAGCACATTGGCTGTCACCAACGATCACGCAAAATGTACCATTGCCTAGGTCGAGGATTTTGTTGTAGGCACGGAAAATTAGTGTTGGGGAATTATATAGGAAGACCGCAAATGTTCTAACAAGGAAAGAGTTTTAACCTGTTCAGCTACATTCTATCCAATTGTAAAACTGATGTATCCGTATTCAAGAATTAGTGCCTATAAAATTATATATATATATATATATATATATATATATATATATATATATTTACAGGGGCGGCTTGTTATTAAGAGCCAGAGAGGACTATTCCAACTAAATTAAAAATATCAGACTTTGCTCTGAAACACATACAATGTAGTAACTATCATTTATAATTTAACAAAAGTATTTTAATAACCGAGCTTAAAACATTTTAGATTCTCTTCAACATCTGTTTGAGCCCACAATAAGTTGCCCCGTAGACTGTTAGCAAAATTCAATTGAATCTAGACATTAACGAACCGCCCTTGTCTGCTACATTTTCTTTCAGACTAATCTGTCAAATTTGGAGCCGAAGAATAGAAGCCCCAAGAGGGATTATGCGAATTTACTGGTTGTCATTTTTTATGTTACTCTTAAACATGCCGACATTCCATACAATGTTTTGAGAGCAAACATGGTGTTACTGCTATGCAAGCAATAAAGGACTTTTAATCATCTATGAGTCAATTGTAAAATGATGTCAGTGAGCTCATCTCCAAATCAGATGGAGATTACAATCAAATCCAAACACAGGATGGATATTTGTTTAATTTTAGGAGCCCTTTCTCGCAACTGCCAAGACAGAAAAAGAGACAAGAGAGAGAGATAGAGAGGGAGAGAAAGAGAGAGATAAAAGAGAGAGAGAGAGAGAGAGAGAGATATCGACCAAAAAATCAGAGACTGGATGTAAATGCAAGATCGGCCTGCATTCAAATTAAAAATGATATGAAGAGTAGATTTACTTGTAGTAATTCAGGACTATTTCGCTCGTTTGCTGTTGTAGATACTAAGGAGTTCATTCTTGATCTCCAATTATAATTTACAATTGAACACTGCACTCTCATTGAAATGAATTATCCTATCATGCACAGGCGCGAATCGAGGAGGGTGGGTGGTTAGGTGGCAGAAGCACCCCGCCTTCAATTTCATAACTGTTTATGTTTATATTTCATTTTACGCTCCACTTGTATTTAGCTATTCAGAAAGAGTTATGTAATAATATAGAATACATATAAACAGTTTTTTAAACCGATGGGCTCGAATGTATGTTATAAGGTACATGTATAAAATAGAGGTAAATCTCAAAAATAATTATTAGATTCAGTATTATACCTTTGATGACGTCAAAAAACTGCCAAAAAACACAATTTAAAATTTCCTAATGTGTGGAAAAGAAATTCGGCTTTGAATGAGTTAGTGCTCACTCCAGTGTGGTATACTGTTATTTATTATCAATGGTCTGTAAGATAAGCATCATCAATCATCAATGCCCTTTTCTCTTTGTACTCAAAAGGAGGATTTCAAGTTAGCCTTCCCATTTTTATATCCTGCATCCGCTACTGATGCTGCACAAAGTAAATATGTCATCTGATTTAAAAATCCTGTATTCTAACAAAATTTTCTGTAGTATTTCTCGTGTTTGTGATCCTTAAATGAGAAAAAGCTTCTTGACACTTTCTCAGAAGTATCAAAGTTAATGAAGATTGTTTTAATAACGTCTGTGTCTACGGCCGATTCTGAGCGTTAATTTAGCACTCTGAAAAGCATCAAAACACTGTTAAGAAATACAATGATGCAGAACTAACTAAATGTCTTTACCATTCTTTCCATACCACTGTGATTTTTTATTTCAATTTGTTTTCAAGAAAAACAGAAAAGGATAATATTTATATAAATAAATATAACTATTATAATTTTTTATATAAGGTATAATACATACTGTACACTATATTACCGAAAGTTATAATATCATATCGGGAGTCACCGGTTGTGTATTTTAAAACTTATTTGACTGGCCCCACCGGACCTGAGGGGCACAAGCCTCCACTTTATACATATTTTTGATGGGAGTCTATGACGACAAATAAAGAGGGAGAATAAGAGAAATTAGGAATGGTACGAAATTCTTTACTACTAATATTACGATCCTCTGGAAATTCCTCAGAGTGAAAAGAAACAATGACAAGAAATAGGTGAGAGAAGTAAAGGGATGATAGTTAGGTGAAAGTGAGAGAAGTAAAGGGGAATAGTTAGGTAGAGAGTATGATAGGGTTTATGGGGAGGAAAAAAAGGTGAGTGTGTGTGTTTTTTCTTTTGATAAATTCTATTTTTTTCCTTTTTCTTGTAAGATTTACTTGGGGGTACTGTTTTTCAGGTATGTTAGTTCTAATTCACTTTTTGACATTTCTTTGTTAAATTCTAATTATAGTTTTGCCTGTAGGATTTGGTTATAAATCACTTATTTATATAAATATTTATAAATGTTTATGAATATATATACATATATATATATATATATATATATAATTATTTATTTGTTACATCTATTTACTGTTTTACATGTCCTTTTTTTGTCTCGTCGTTATTTAAGGCATTCATGCCTTTGTCTTTTTGATTCTTGTTTGAGTTTTCTTGTTTCGATCCTTTTCTTGTATTTAAGCTTATGTCTTGATTGCTTGTTCTGCTTGCCTTAGGTGTACCCTACTGCTTGTGAACCGCTTCTGACTCTAGTATTCGTTCTGTATTCTCAGAAATCTACTTATCTTCGGATATTTTTCTCCGATCTTTTCACATATTTTCTTCGCCCTATTTTCCAGGGTCAAGATAATCAGATCGATACCCGCTTTTTTATTAAGTCTCTAAATAGTTTTCTTTCTATTCTTCTTTTTTCGTTAAATAGGTACGTCGCTGTATTTTGTATCCTTTGCAATTTCTTCTTGTTAGACTTCGAAATAGTGTGCAATGGGACCAGTATGTAGCTTAAGACTGATTCTATGAAAGATTTGTATAAAGTCATCTTGCGTCTTGTGTTAATATTGCCTGAGATGTGTAGCAGTCTCAGGCTGCCTCTGGCTTTGGTTATCCTTACCTTTGTATGAGCGTGGTAGCCTTTAGCACCAATGTGAAGTCTCAGCATACTTCCCTATGTCGCCTAATTATAGTTTGTACCGGCAACGGTAATTTGGTCTTTTTTATCCTCTTTATCGATACTCTTTTGACCTTGTGGATGTTGGTCTTTATTATCAACTTATTCTCATAGTCATTTATATTTTTTATTTCACTTTCGGTTGTTTTGGCCTGCTATTATGGGCTCGTGGTTCGTCATGGAATTATTTGGCCGATGTCAACCGCGTACTGGATGTTTAAGCAGCCCGGTTGTATTGAGGGAAGAAGATCAGCCGTGGAGATCGCATAGATGGTGGGGCTTATGCACCCTCCTTGTCTGACTCCCGTCTGTAAAGAGAAAGTAGGTCCCCCGTAGTTCTTAATGGAGATGTAGGCTTTCCTACCCGAAATGTAGTTGACCAATATTCTTTCCACCTTGATGCCGAGACCCAGTTGAAGGAGATTATATTTGTCCTTCAACCTAGAACTTGTCGAAAGCCTTCTTGACATCGCGGAGGACCACATCCACGTACCCCTTTTCTGCTTTGGTCTGCGTGATTGGTTTCGTATTATGGCTATTGCTATGGTTGAGTCTCTTTCCTTTCGAAAGCCTGTATCTGGAAACTTGCTCGGTTGATTTCCCTTGTCTCAGGAGGAACACCATCTTCACAAGATTGAACTTCTCAGGGTAAGCTCTTGTATTAAGGTAGGCGTTGAAGAGGCCTGTTATGGCCCTTATGATGTTTCCAGGGGCTCTCTGCTAAATATATTTCGTAAGGCCTGTTTTCTCTGTGGTGCTTTCTCCTAATCCTTCGTTCTTCTGTAATCTATAATCCACTCTTTCTGCTGGAGTTATTCTTTTCCAGTTTGCAAGTATTTGTGGACTGTTTCCACCGTCTTTCTATCGTATCTCAGGTTATCTTACTCTTCAATGATATATACTTTGCTCCAATATTCTTTAAATTTATTTGCTATTTCTTCGTTACTTTTAAAAAATTCTCCTTGTTCATTCTTTATTTGAATTCTCTTTGTCGAGGAACGAAGGCGTGTGACCAAAACGTCTCTAAAGGTACAGACTACTAGTATATGTCAAACAGCCACTATTAGAGCTGCGCTCAGGTATAATTAAATCGGGAGTAAGGTAAAGAAGGACCTTCTACTTAGAGTACGATATTATGGGTTGGCTCTTTAAGAAGGAATACGTTTCTCGGGTTCGTCTCAAAGGTTATTCGAAAGATAGAAACTCTACAAAAATAAACTTTAATACAATTAATAAGAACAAGGGCACATATAAATTTGGATTTTTAAATAATAATCAGTACGACAAAAGAATATTATGTCAAGCAAAAATTTAGGAAACTAGGTCCGGGGAAATATATAAGTGATCCAATAAGTTGGATTGAATGAAAGATATAGCAAGTCTATAGATGTTACACCAAATTAGGAATTCTTTTTAGGAATGGGAATGAAGAGGTGGGACTGACAAGGAAAGGACTCATGGTTACTTCTGGAGGATGAACTAAGGAGGTGGAAGAACAATGGCCACGTCTTCGTTGATGCGGTCTCGATGTGAAGGCGTCCAGATAAACTCCGAAGGGAGTTGAGATTACCTCGGCTCCAGGAAGAAGTAATCACGAAATCGAGATTCGTCTGCGGATGGCACGAACTCTCAATCAATATAGTAGGACGAGAGAAACCCGGGATCATCTTCCCGGGTATAGACGGATTTCCGTAATCCTCCTCTGATGATGGCAGATTGCACGAAGACGTTCTGCAGAAGAGATCACAAGGGCGAGGGAGGCACTCAACGGGAGACAGGCACTAAGGTCTGGACGGCAAGAAGCTCGGGTTCTCTCTATTTGCTAAGGATATGCAGACATCAACTTAAATAGAAGCCACAGCCATGGTCGAGAGAGGGCTTCGCGCCCGATAGCTTCCAAAGGGGATATAGGAGGCGGTTTATGCAAACATGAACCTTGATCATCTTGGGCATCGACGAGACAAAGGGAATTAAGCGAGATTCCTAAGAGATATCAGAAGCGGCTTAAGCAAACATGAACCTTGATAATCTTAGGTATTAACGAGGCGAAGGGGAAATGAGAGCGATTCCCTTCTACCCCATAAGGAGAAGATGGACACGGCTTTCCTCTTGAAGCGGGACAGCGTTTTCAAACTGGGGGAAAGACGGTGAAAATGCACCCCAACTTCAACACAGCTGCGTTAATCTGTCGTGACCAGTGAAACTCTGTGTGATAACGGCGTATTGAGTTTCATGCTTCCACACTCTTTCTTGAGGTTCTGCCTTTAATCATACTTATTAACTTCCATACTCTGTTCAGGTTTTTAGTGTCTTCTACTTTTCTTAGGAAATTTTGCTAGATATCCTTTTGCTGCTCCTCTATGAGGAAGATCATTTTGCTTTTTTGGCGTTTTAGGTCTTTAGTGTTTTGTCGGCTAGTTCCCGTTTCCTTAATGACTGTATATATTTTCTTAATGCTTCTGGCTTTTCTTCTCATTTCCTTGGTCCATTTCGGTTGCGGGCGCGTCTTGTACCTGATTTTCGGTATGCTCAATTCGTCCGCTTCAGAGATTCTCTCAATTAGTGTTTCCTTTATTTCTTTTAGTTGTTCCAGGTTCTTTCTGTCTAGTTCCAGGTGAGTATAACCTTCCATCATTGAAGTATATGTTTCCCAGTTTACCCTTCTATAGGACTTCCGCAGTTTTATTGGCACCTAGATTGGATTATGGTTGATGGTCACTAAAATTCTAATGTGGTCGCTGCATGGGATAGGGACTGGTTACATATGTATGTTGTAGGCAAAATTAAGACTTTATAGTATGTACAATGTCTGATTTGGTTGATGCTCTTTCGGTTATATAGGTTAAGAATCCTGGTCCTGCTCGTTTTAGGATATTTCTAGCTATTAGGATTTCTAGATTTTGTCCCGCACAGTTTGTTGTTCTGTAACCAGATTCCTTCATACGTGCATTCAGATCCCCCAGCAATATGGTTGGATTATTTTTATTGAATATTTCCATTACTGAGTGGATTTGAATTTACGAGCGGCGAAGGGCTTGGTAAGCCGCTGTTATCGTGAGTGGAGAGTACTCGATTTCCACTGTAACAGCAGTATAAGCATCATCGACCTTTCGTTCCTGGGCTTATCTTATGCACTTTTTAATTGTGATTGCATTGCCGTCATATCTTGAAGTATTTTTAACTTGCTGTTACCTTGGTCAATTTGATGTCGCTGGGGAAGAATCGGATGTAATTAGTTTTTCGATGGAAGATTCATCGTGGCCCGAGACGTAAGTCCACTTACAGTATCGATACCTTTTTTGATGTCCGTGAGTTTTGCTCTTTTCGGTATTTTTTGTGCAGGAAAACTCTCACATTGATCTGTTTCCTATTTCTGTTATGCAACAGATGACCTTGAATTCTCTTTCATTTCGATTTCTCCTATTAATTCTTCTCTGGTATGTAACCCTACTTAGAGGTCAACCTTGCAGCAGACGAATGAGCGGTTAGCTCACAGTTGGGGCAGCAGTTTTGGTGCCAAGCTGATGCTGTTTAACGCCTTTAATCCGTTAGCTGCCACCAGGCGTTCAATATCGTACTGTCTTTGGCATAAGGCGATGTAGCCGATAGGCACGTCAATGATTTTCGTGAGGGCCATCTTCAGTTCGAATGATTATTCTTCTTTCCGGTTTTTGTTTCCCCACCTCTGTTCTCAGTGGGAGTCTCTGGTACTTTAAACTCTCTTCCATTCGTATGATGTGTGGTCTCTTCCCTTTCCTATTATCCCCGCCCTAACTAATTTGGCTGTAAAAAACGAAATGATGATGGATGAAAGGCTGGACCCGAGTAGGCTCCTCTCGAGGTGTGAAATGTGATGGACCTTTTGCCGGTTAGCGCTGAATCAACCATTGCTTACCGGGGATGCCGCCTCCTCGATCGAATTAAAAGCTGCAGTTGATTCCGCCATACACTGAGACGGTTGTATCTCCCTCAGTGGTCTTGGGGGACCCTCGCAGCTAGGGTTGTTAGATTCTTCTGCAGAGGCTGAAACCCGGCCCATTGTACGGGGCCTTCTGTGGTACGGGTATCGGGCAGTGGGCAAATCCTCAAACCTTCCTCCTCCCATACACCCAAATATGCAGTTGCAACTGCACTGCATAGTTAGCATGAGTTTGAAATGACAGCGTCCACTAGTCAAGGCATTGAGCCTAGGTTGGAGGGGAGGTGAAAGAATTAGGCTTTGAGGGTGATATATATGACATACCTTAAAAATATATTATTTTCTCTCTTTAGTACCCCTTTATATGGGAAAATAGGGGGAGAGGAAAAGGTAAATGAGACGATAGATGAAAATGAAAAACTATGTTGTAAATGATGAAAATGAGGTGGCCTGCAGCTTCCATTTGGTGTTCGTTAATTCCTTCCGAGAATAGTGCTTAAGATCTTCTTCGGTCGAGAAAGCGTTATATGATTTCTGCGAAGAGTCTTTACTAAGCTTAATGAGAAAGGTGTTTCAGCTGTCCTTTCGGCGAATTCGATCCATCGATAGTTAGATGTGAGTGGACTCGCCTGCTTATATAGGCACATGACTTAACATTACTCTGACCATCGTTTGAGCTAGTCGCTAATTGCTCAGTTTCATGATGAGTCCAGATTAGTGTGTGGAGCAGTCCAGCGCCGAGAATTTGTTCCTATGCATTTATTTCACGGTAAAAGAGGCAAAGTAAAGGAAACCACCATGTGCTTAGCCACGTTCTGACTTATGCTGAAAAAGCAAGAGTTGTTGCTCAGACATTCTGACATGGCTATGAATTTCGCTTCCAATGCCTTCCTCCGCCGTTTATTGGATGGATACGCAACAGTTCTCTCTTCTCTCCATCTGATGCGGCGGTTATCATCTTACAGATGCTCGGTGAGAGCCTTATTAAACCGACCTGCCCGAATGTTCTGATGTCCACACCCCTGTGGGCTAACCAAATTAGGCCTGCTGGGAGTCGCTCCAGGGGAACCCTGTATACTACGGAGTCTCCGTCAGTGGTTTGGAGCAGCAGATATCTCCCACTTTGACACCGGCTCGTAGGGAGACTCCGGAAGATGGAGCCAGCTTTCTTGCTAATGCGATGGATAGCGCTAGTAGGGGCTAAGATGTACTTTTTATTAGGCCTCACTTTTCCTGGTGCTTCAACACGCTGAACGATGTTAATGGCCTTGCTCTTTGCCTTCCTGATGAAGGCCACAGGGTCCCCTAGCTTTTAGGAAATTTGGATGTAGTTCTCTTCCTGTGAAATGAATTCTTGCTTGCAGATCCTCCGTGCGCGCAGGAAGAACCCGATAACGATACCCATTTTTGTCCGATAGTCCTGGGCCGACAGATAATGCATAAGGTCATCTTGGTTGGTTGGCTTCCTGTAGACGGAGAATTTCAAGCTTTCGTCAGTCCTGTGCATTTTGGCGTCGTCTCCCTCTCCATCTACGGTAAATTTGATGGTATCGTGATGATCGTTGATTCTACGGAGTAAACCCTTATGGTTGAGGCGTCGTCGAACGATCACGCTTGTGTCATCTGCGTATCTGAGCCATTTGATGTTTGGCCCAAGCACTTTCCTTATAGGTCACGTCTCAGTTTTCTCCATAAACAGGCAGGCTAGTAGGGCGGACAGGGGCGATCTGATAGTCATTCCGTATACCTGTTGGTACTCCTACTCACGAAAGGCAAATGTGTTGAACCTTCCGAGAACTCAATCAGCTTTGTAAAATCGTGCGGATGGAGGAGTAGAGACTCGGACTTGTCTCTGGTGATGAATCGGACTGCTTCCATTGCTTCTTCGATAAGGACAATAGTGAAGAGGGAGACGACGTCAAAACTAGGGAGTTTACTCCGTGTAGCCTCTACATTCGGTTTTTCGAATTCTTGAGGTGGTCCCTGCTTTTGCTCTCCATCATACCTGCAAGCGGACGGGCAAGCACTTTTGCCAGACTATGTGGGGCACTGCCTATCATGGAAGTGATAGATTTCTTTGGCATGTTTGGTGAATAGCTCTTAGGTGATCCTCGCATACCGGAGTTCTCGAGCTCTCATCTAGAAGATGAAAGAGGTTCTTCCCACTCTCCTTGCATCTGAGGATCTTCCTCACTTCCTTGTTAAAAGTCATAGCTTTCTGTATTGCTGTATCGGTGTTGACTTTCCGATAGGTGTTTTGGTCTCCAAGTAGGCTCGTCATCCTTTCTTTGTAATATCTGGTGTTTATGATGAATATTCCTCAGCCCTTGGCGGAAGAGTAGTCATATGTTTAGTCATATGCGTATATAAGCAGGAGTACCACTCATTTCTTGTGATTTTTTTCTTGTCCCTCTGAGGAAGCTCCTCAGGAGCCAAACATCAGAAGTAAAGAACTTCGTACCACTCCTTGTTTCTCTTATTCTCCCTTTCCATATATAATATATATATATATATAAACCTTCATTTTTATATCAGTCTTAGTCCATCGTTTTCTCATAAATAAAAAGTACAGTGTCAATTATATTTTGTATGTAATGTATATCTATAATTTCACAAGTTGATTTTGGTATAAATTCTCACACATTTCGAGAGGAGTTGATATGTGTTTCTTCTATTTTATTATTACCGCAATATTTTTTAAAGCTCAATAAGATATAACAATAAAGAGAATATTGATATAAAATTAAAGAGAATCATGATAGAAAATTAAAGTGAAAGATGAAATTAATCAAAAAGAAAGATAATAGAAAATGAAAGAGAAATATGATATAAATTAAAGAGAAAAAGGCATAAATTAAATAGAATACTGATATAATTTATTGAGAATGAATATAAAATTAAAGAGAGAGATGAGAAAAATTAAAGAGATGATATGGCTGTAAGATAAAGATGTAAAGATTGAAAAGAATGATGAATTCTTAAAGATATATTAAGGGAAGAAATGATGTAAAATTAAAGAGTAGGATTATAAAAATTGAAAAAGAAGATGGTAAAATTTAAAAAGAAAATGATATAACATTTAAGAGAAAGATGCAGTGAATTAAACAGAATGATGTTATTATATTAAAGGGAGATATGATATAAATTAAAGCGAAAGTTGTTAGAAAATTAAAGATAATGCTAGTATAAATTAAAGAGAGGATATCAATATTATAAGGAGATTAAATATGAATAAAAGAGTAGGAAGAAACAAAATTTAACTAAAAGATGATTATAAATTAATGAGAATGCTGAAATGAATTGAAGATAAAGATGATATTGCATTAAAGAGAATAATCATATGATATTTAAAATAAATATAAAATTAACGAGAAATGAGAAAAACTTAGATATAGACGATAAGAAATTATAGAGAGAGGTGATCTAAAGAGAAAGAGAGAGATAATATTGGAGAAGAATGAAAAACGTTACCGGAAATTCAACTTAACAAAACTAGGAATCGAAATTAAATTCGTACCCAAGAGAGATTGTTAACTACACCAAGCAAGTTCGAATATGGATATAGAGGAAAAGATTACATGGATTACAAAGAGAGAAACATTATGGTAAAAGTTTAATGAAGAGAAATTGATTGAAAGTAAATAAGAGCTGTTTAAAATGGACTTTGCTTTACCAGCATCACCTTCCTTAAAAAAGAAGCAAGAAACAAAATCGAATTTACGGTGGAGTTGGGGTGGAAAATGAATGGAATCAATGATGCTCTAGTGCCTCATACTCAAAATATTTTCCTACAGGATCGAGGATTCCACTACACATCCACTGAGTCATCGAACTTTGTCTTTACTTCAATTTCGAAAAACTTATCCCCCTTGAAAATGGCACGACTTTTCGAGTCTTAGGAGTTTATCTCTTTGGGAGAACATTAAAACTTGGACCTTAATTTTGGTTTTATTCCCATTTTCGTGGAATTTGATAACTCCTCTCATAGTAAAATATGATAATGGGCGAATTTATATTGAAATATTCCGGTTTTGACCCGTCACATAAACTCTGCTTTTTGCCCTGCATATCCAACGATTGAGTGTTCCACCCGCTCGAAGACAGTGAATAAATACAAGCGAAACGATTTGTGGGAAAGTTTAAGAGTGCAAACCATGGCAAAAAAATCAACATTTATAATAAAGAAGGAGGGAGGATCAAATAAATTCAAATATAACACAATAATTGCTCAGGGAAGAATATGAACAGTTTGATTGAGGAGTCAATAAAGTAATGTTCCTTCATATTTTTATTCACATCTAATTCTTCCTTAAATTCACCAAGCCACTGCGCCGACTGGATTTCGATGAAGCCACACTCCCTCAAACAATAAATATTCTCCAGCACAGATGTTTTTTCATCAAGTTTGTACATTAATATGGAATCTCATCAAGAAGAGGACCTAATCAACCACAATAAAGAGTATTTATTCGTACAAGGGGAACATTAAAAGTCGTCTTAGATCGAAAAGTTTTAAACCATTGTATAAATGAAAGACATTTCACGAAAGAAAGTGATCCCAAAATTATTTTTGCCATATTATTTTCCTCAAATAATCTCGACGCATTTAATTAATTTTCAGCATAGAAAAGATAATATGAATAGAGTCGTTTACAAAGGGATCAGTGTCGATACAACGATGGCTTCTCGATCGGCAATACCCTACTCAAGGAAGGGAGAAGATATTATAGAGTGAATCTTTAATAAACCTCCAGGAAAATTAAAGTAGAAACGACGCGATCTTATAACTATTGAAATATTTATGGCTAAGATCATGGTAGTGGAGATAATTTTGATAATAATATGCCACAAAATTAAGTATCACAATTACTTGTCAAGCGCTTTTTTAATTTCAATAGAATGATGAAATGATTAAAAGTATATATCTATACAGATGTTAAGGGGTGAAGCTAAATATTCTCCAGCACAGATGTTTTTTTTATCAAGTTTGTACATTAATATGGAATCTCATCAAGAAGAGGACCTAATCAACCACAATAAAAAGAATTTATTCGTACAAGGGGAACATTAAAAGTCGTCCTAGATCGAAAAGTTTTAAACCATTATATAAACGAAAGACATTTCACGAAAGAAAGTGATCCCAAAGTTATTTTTGCCATATTTTTTTCCTCAAATAATCTCGACGCATTTAATTAATTTCAGGATAGAAAAGATAATATGAATAGAGTCGTTTACAAAGGGATCAGTGTCGATACAACGATGGCTTCTCTATCGGCAATACCCTACTCAAGGAAGGGAGAAGATATTATAGAGTGAATCTTTAATAAACCTCCAGGAAAATTAAAGTAGAAACGACGAATCTTATAACTATTGAAATATTTATGGCTAAGATCGTGGTAGTGGAGATAATTTTGATAATAATATGCCACAAAATTAAGTATCACAATTACTTGTCAAGCGCTTTTTTAATTTCAATAGAATGATGAAATGATTAAAAGCATATATCTATACAGATGTTGAGGGGTGAAGCTAAATATTCTCCAGCACAGATGTTTTTTCATCAAGTTTGTACATTAATATGGAATCTCATCAAGAAGAGGACCTAATCAACCACAATAAAGAGTATTTATTCGTACAAGGGGAACATTAAAAGTCGTCCTAGATCGAAAAGTTTTAAACCATTATATAAACGAAAGACATTTCACGAAAGAAAGTGATCCGAAAGTTATTTTTGCCATATTATTTTCCTCAAATAATCTCGACGCATTTAATTAATTTCAGGATAGAAAAGATAATATGAATAGAGTCGTTTACAAAGGGATCAGTGTCGATACAACGATGGCTTCTCTATCGGCAATACCCTACTCAAGGAAGGGAGAAGATATTATAGAGTGAATCTTTAATAAACCTCCAGGAAAATTAAAGTAGAAACGACGAATCTTATAACTATTGAAATATTTATGGCTAAGATCGTGGTAGTGGAGATAATTTTGATAATAATATGCCACAAAATTAAGTATCACAATTACTTGTCAAGCGCTTTTTTAATTTCAATAGAATGATGAAATGATTAAAAGTATATATCTATACTGATGTTGAGGAGTGAGGCTAAAAATTTATTCTAGCGAGATCTATAGTAGATTCACCTGCACTCTTGGTTATGGGAAAAGTTTTTATCTTGAGTTTAATCCTGGTCATAGGGATTTGATAATGTTAGGATCAAGATATTTTTAAGATAAAATCTTAATGCTCAATTTAGAGCTCCGACACGCAAGTAAATAAATAAAACACTAGAGTTTGGTGTATATTGTTGTAGAGGAATGTATCGGACGCTGTGGAGCATTGCAAACAGTAAATGGTGGCAGGACTTAGAAATATTGACAAATAACCATCGACGATTACCGTCAATTTGACATATGCCTTAAATTTTGAATTTCTACTGCTTGCAACCGGCGATGCAAAAAAGATAGACAGCATATAGCAAAATAATTTGAGTTTCCTGATGACAGATGGCAGAAACTTCTCCCATAACCGACGATATTTCAATAGTAGGTAGGGGAAAACTCAATTCGTCTGGCTGCCTTTATTATTAACAAGAGGAAGAAAGGTTCGATTGGCAGCGGCAAAGTCACTCCATCGGGGAGTCAGGCCCCCCTTTCACAAGCAGTCATCTTTGTCGAACAGGTAGTCAGCGTGCATTTCACGACCAGCCATGGCCATTGACCGCCGAATCGTAGCTAGGTCAATTTCTCTGACCTAATTAGCAAACGGCAAATCCGAAATATCCTTAAATGTGTGTCAATTTTCAAATTTATAATAATAATAATAAATTTCTTATAATACGTTCTTCAAATTTCGCGTAATTATTTTTTCACTACTAACAGAAGGAGCGGCGTGCCACCCCTTTTCAGTGAAAACAGTAGTCTGAAACTTGATTAAAACTACCCGAGTATTTTCCTTCTAGACATATACATCTCTTTTTCTTGTTCAGCGGCTAATTTTTAAGGCCTTTTGTCGACCAGCTTTCGTTCACTCTTCCATGGTAGGGGTGACCCCTTCCCTCTTGGCTCAAGTAGGGGTGGGATTAAATATGGTTGCTTTCTTCCTAACCCTTTCCCTAGTAGTCTCGCTATTTTTTTTTCTATTGACCGTCTCAGATTTCCATGAAATTCAGTTTACCTGCAAAGCTGACTCAGTCAAATTTAATGGTGTTTTTCACTGCTGGAAGTCAGATGGTTCCAGAGATAGTCTTCTAAATTTGGGGCAAAAGGGCTACTAACAGACAAATATCAAATTGTCAGGATTAAATATCTGGTGATACTTTAAAGCGCTTGTGTGTCTCTATCAATTTAATTATTTGTATATTTACCCGTTAAAGTCAAATAAAAAGTTAACCTTTTATTTGAATTTGACCGTGAATAGGTCATTTGAACTAGTCATCGATTTTTATCAAAGTTCTGTTAATGATTGGCAAATACTCGTAAGTGTACCTTAGTTTACAAAAAGGAATAACTTCCATAAAAGTTAATTTTTACAGCTACAGCATTTAGTTTGCAACTTACTTAACAAAAAAGAGAAAAAATAATCATAATCTTAAGGATTAAGTAAGTCTATTGTCTTTATATTATTGTTAACATCTACTTACAAACATCTTTGCTTTTCGGTAATTTATTTTCAAAAACGGAAAATAATTTTGCTTTTTTACCAACATTGGTATGCATATCTTAGAGTATTATTAAGGATTAAACATTGTTTAGCTACTATGTAAAAAGACGTGATAACTTCTAGTTTTAAACTAAACATTGGTTAAGCTTATAAAAATGTTTTACCATAATTTTTTAGTCTTTTTTGGTGAACATCTTACTTTGTGAAGAACTGAATGAAATTAAAATCAAAAAGATCTTTCACTATTTGCGGGCATTGATCATAGTTGAAGCATCATCCATTCTGGGTTTTTCATGGTGTTGGTTATTCCATTAATGGTCCATAGATTAAAAATCATTGCCACATCACTAGCATCACCAAAAAGTTAATCAGGTGATGAGAGATAGACAAAAGAGTTCTCACGGCCATGCGGGTGGAGAAAGCTCAACATAATTCCATTGGTCTCGTTCTTAATCATGAAGACTCATGCGAGATACACTTTGCATCATTAAATACTTAAGAATAAATTGCCTTTTATATAGGCAAGTTCAACTGTGTTGTTTTGAAGAATAGAGGCTCTTTTCAATCTTATTATAGTTGAAGAAGAATATCAGCTAACTTGCAAGGCATCCTCTCTGACAGGCTTGACGCAATTGCTCTTCAGTTTGCTGGTAGAATATATGTACAGTAAAGTCTGTAGAGTGTTCATTTATTTTAAATATAAAATGTATAAAATTTCATATCAGAACATGACTAATTAGTCAAATTATAAAAAAATATCATATCCAGTACTTTATGAGCTATTACTGCAAAATTGTAGAGTGTTTTAGGGTCAAAAATATTGTTGGCATTAACTCCTGCACTTTGTAAGGATTATTTTGGCCCTTAATCTCTTAACAGATCCACTGATATCATCGCAGGGTCCTTTACCATGGCTAGTTATAGAGAAGTGATAATCTGCTTCAATTTTGATAGCATTTGGTGAGCACAAAGAATAGGGAAGTTCTTTGAATTTTGTACCTATTGTGGTCCACACCTACCCCTCAAGTATAATATTATTGTGATTTTATTTGATAATTTCAAGAAATTTATTAGTCTATTGTGGGAATGATGAACTTTAATTAAAGCATGTTGGTTACGGTGGTAAGAAATAAATGAACGTCGTGTTGCTTGGCTGTTATTCCGAAGAAATGAGCGAGCTGTATCTTACATTATAAAGTAATCATTCTTTGAAAAGTCTAAAATAACTACAAATTCCCCATCACTCATTTCTTGTTCGTACTATTTAAAAATTATTCGATCTATGTCAATAATAACATGCTGAAAGAAGTGTTTTACCTTTTCCTAAAAATATTGAATGAACTCCTCTGCTGAAAGTTTATATATTCTGAAGTTGATATGTCAGTTGTAACCCACTGCCAGAAATCAAATCAAATCAGATCCTTTTCTGTCAAATGCTTATGTTAATAATTCCCAAAATATTTCTTTCCTGGGGCATTTTTAACATTTACCAAAATACCACATTTCCTCTGGCGGATTACACTAGTGAATGGCGAGAGAATACCTATAATCACTAATATAATTTGTAATAAGGCTATCATCAAGAGTTTAGATTGAGGAATCATGATTAAACAATATTTCCAGAAATGCCCAACTGAATGTTAAATTTGGCTATTTAGTACAAACAGCCACAGAATATTTACCAATGGCTCCTGGGAACAAACCTTTCTTTAGGTTGAAGCTTTGCAAACTTTGAGAACTTGGTGTTTAGTGTTGCATCCTTCCCTTTAAATTCCTCAAACACTTTTTCAAATTCCATAGCAAGAAAAATATTTTTTTTCTTTCACAACCCCCATCAGCCCCTTTTACAGAGATGTTGTCTTTAAAACCTGTTATTTCTCTAAATAATGTTTAGTAGCATTATCCGGATTTAGTCTTTTCCCCAACCATGTATTTAATGTGAAATGTACTCCCTTCTCTTTTAGCAAATTATTTGCTTGTTGAACAATGTATTGTGAGCAATTGACGGTGTCCATGATTTTGTTTCTATTCAAGAATCGTGTAAGTAAATATGGTCAATTTTTCACTTGGATATGTATCTTCATTGGCAAATTAGCATTTAACCGTTGGATAATTTTATTTTCCCTATTAATATTAGAGTCATTTCAAGATAATATTTCTCACTCACTTGTTAAAAGTTCTTTTTTTAGGGTCTCTAAATTTGATGATCATTTTTCTTGTGTAATGTGAGCCGTGCGATGCTCTATATTTTTTCATTGGTGACTCAGCGAATTTGTGCAAAGAGATATTTATATTTTAAAGCTCATAGTCCATTTCTATTTCACAATCGCTATCAGGTTGTGATTGAGATGGTGTGCTGAATGGAGATGAATAAATTTCATCTTTGCCTGACTTAGATGAGGAAGTCATTGCTAATAGGTTACTGTCAGTAGGACAAACCTTTTGCTTAGGAAACAAGGTCCTTTTGTTATTTTTTTCTGCTTTCTTTACAAAAGATAACTTTAATTAGGTCCAATCCTGAATTGGTGGAGATCTATGTTTTCTTGGATAAAAATATAAATCTATATTATTGTAAAACATTTATGAAATAAAAATGTTTTACTGACCTGTGATATACAATAATTAGGTCTTATCATCAAACACAACTGATAATCTCAATCCAACAAAAAATTCTCTAGGCAGAGACTGTTATTAACATAAAATGATTACAATTACATATAACACTTCCTGTTCTGTTTAAATTATGTAATTAAATAGTAAACGGGTTTCAGGGTATAATGGTAAAGTAAACACAAGAAATAAAAGACAAAACAAATGTCTTATAAAATGATATCTTACCGAGCTCTGAGTTGATGTTCGTTACTAGTTACAGTGTCACAAAAACTGTAGGAAAGTAGTTTCTGTCTTGTCCTGCGCACTTCTCTAACGTATCAATTTATGTTTCAACTAATGGTTTTGAAACACTACACTTATTTTATCTTTGCCTGTTACTGTTCATTAATAATTATATTATTTATATTGAATAATACCTGTAAGTAACAAAAGAATAAAATTAATGTATTGATTTTTTATAATAAATACAAGCCGCTGTTCTCTTCCTTAACAGAAAGAGCTTGGTTACAAAGGCACCCCAGCGAAGTGTGGCCTACCGCCTTACATATTTGCTAATCTTAACCGCCTTTTTTAATCCCCTTTATAGACTCTTTATTTTAACACCCTGAACACCCTTTTCTTCTTCTTTTTCTTTTTTTCTTCTTCTTCATTTTCTTCTTCTTTTTCATCTCCATCTTCACCTTTTTCTTCATCTTCATCTTCTACATCTTCTTCTTCATCTTCTTCTTTACCTTCTTCATCTTCTTCTTCCGCCCGCTGAGTCTTCATTCCGCCCGCTGAGTCCTCATTCCGCCCGCTGAGTCCTCATTCCGCCCGCTGAGTCCTCATTCCGCCCGCTGAGTCCTCATTCCGCCCGCTGAGTCCTCACTTCATTCCGCCCGCTGAGTCCTCAATGAAAAGACGTGTTATCTCTGTGCTCCTGCTTAATTCATCTGTTGCCATAAATTTTGTTTTCTGAGTAACTTAATAATTCTAGCTACTTCCTGTGCTCATATAATATTAGTCACTGTATTAAAAAGATTGGCCGTCTTATTCGCTGTGTTAATTTTACTTATCTTCATACGTATTCTAGAAATCGACAATGCCCGTGAGTAAGTTTGAATGTTCGAGTTGTGGGGCTTCCTTTAATAAGGAAATTTACGTTCCTTCTAACATGGAACAAACTAGAATTTGCCGTTTCTGTATGTTAAACGATGCATTGGAGCGTAAGTTTGCTAACGCTATTAGCGAAATTAAATTAGAACTAAATTCCGTCGCGAGGGACGTTATATCGACCAACCGTAAAGTCGACGAATTAAATTCGAGTCTAAATTCTACCATTCATGACATGCGTGGGAGGGAAAATAGAAATCGCGACAACCGGCCTACTCGTATGAATCATCAGGCAATTGTTGACCAGCAACAAAGGATTTTGAACTCGTTTGGACCCCAGGATTCACAATATAGACCCCAAGATTCGCAATTTAGGCCTGTTAGAAATGGGGCTAGACCATTGAGGGAACAACATTTCACATTACTATGTTCGAACCCCTTTGCACTGCTAACTCCTATCGAAGGGAAAGAAGAAACTGTACTAATTGGGGATTCTTTAATTAGAAACCAAGAGCTGGAATTCACAGCGCGAAACCCGTCAAAACGAAAACGATTTTGCTTTCCTGGTGGCCGGATAGATAAAGTAGTTAGTGAAATTGAAAAATTGGATCAAACACGTGACGAGCGTACAAACCTCACGCTCGTAGGGGGGAATGATGTGCACAGATACGACAGCACCCCAGAGGGAATAGTAAACCGCGCTAAGACTCTGATTCATACTGCGAAAGTTGAAGCGGATAACGTAGGAATAATTGGTTCATTACCCCGACTAAAATCCACGTTGCGTCTGCAGTCCCGTGCTATATATACAAACAAGTGCCTTAAGCGCTTGTGTCGCGACACTGGAGTTAGCTTCTTTAACGTTTGGGATTCATTCCAAGACCAACCTTCACTTTATCAAACGGACGGAATCCATTTAAGCAAAGTGGGGAACAGTCGGCTGGGTAGGATTTTAGACCAGTCAGTACGTAGCATCTTAAGTAGGAGAGTTGCGGGGCCACGTGATGCCCATGCCCCGGACCGATCCTCGCTTGAAGGGGCAATGAGTATTGGGGAGCAGGGAAACGGAACCGATCCGCGTGTGATAGAGGAGTCCACCTAAAGCGCAAATTGAAATGTATATATTCAAATGTTCGTAGCTTAAAAAATAAACTTGCCGAAATAAAAGCCGTAATTCTAGAGGGAGACTACGATCTCGTATTCTTAAGTGAGACTTGGATAGATACACATTCGGGGATCAGTTTTTGCGAATTTGATATACCAGGTTATAAAATTTATTATACAAATAGACAAACTGGTAGAGGAGGGGGCGTATTAGTGTATATTAAAGATGACTTAAACGCTATAGCGATCGACTCGTCTACGGCAGATATGAGAAGTGAGGCCTTATTAATCCAATTATATTGTAATGCAAAAAATAAAATTAATTTAGCCGTCATATATCGTCCTCCATCGCAAATAGAAAGAGAAGATGCTGCACCACATTAGTCTGCGGCGATTTTAACTATCCAAACGTTAATTATAGTAACCTAACGTCAGATAAAGCTGGGGAGAGACTACTAAACTTTATTCTGGAGAATTTTCTCGTTCAAAAAGTGGATGAACCAACTCGTGATAATAATATTCTCGATTTAATCATGGCGACTGACGAGTCATTGGTAGAAAATGTTTGTGTAGGAGAGCATTTAGCCTCGAGTGACCATAATGCGATTAGATTCGTAGTAAACACGTGTGTAGATGTAAAAACTAGTACACAGCTCATGCCACGTTTTGGTAGCTGTAATTTTGATACTTTTCGCGAAAGGATTAAGGATGTAGACTGGGGAATGCGCTTCGGGAATAGGTCAGTAGGAGAAATGTACACTGAGCTTCGGCGTACACTCCTTAGTGTAAATTTCGACTTAGTAAAGTATGTGCGCCGTAAGAGCGGGAAGTCGATGAGAGCGCCGTGGGTTAGCCCACTAATATTAAGCTTAATTAAGGACCGAAATAGAAAATTTCAAATACAAAAGAACAATGAGTCATTTATAAGTCGGCAAAATTACATAGATTCTCGAAGAGAAGTTAAACGGGCGGTTAGAGATGCGAAGCGGTAATATGAAATAAAACTGGCGAAGGATTCAAAGAAGGAACCGAAACGGTTTTACGGCTATGTAAACAGTAGGCAACCCTTAAAAGGTTCAATCGGGCCGATTAAAGACAAAGATGGTCGTTTGACGGAATTTCCGGCGGAAATGTCTGAAATTTTAAATGAACATTTCACAAGCGTCTTTACTGTTGAAGATTCGTCCCAATTAGGATCGTTAGTTGAAGAAGTAGATAATAGTGATATTTGCATATCCGATATAACGGTTAATGAAGTGGAAATTCTTAAATATATTAACCTGATGAAAAAGTCGAAATCACCCGGGTCCGATGGCGTTTACCCCACTCATTTAAAGGAACTTAAGAATGAGCTTGCGAAGCCGTTGCGTGCAATTTTCAATCGCTCATTAGAAGATGGCGTAGTCCCTTTAGACTTCAAGCGTGCAAACGTTACACCAATATTTAAGAATGGGAATAGATACGAAGCAACGAATTTTCGTCCTATTAGTCTAACTTCGGTAGTTGGAAAGCTTTTAGAATCGGTAATTAGAGATAGAATAGTAAGCCACCTAGAGCTAAATAATCTAATTAAAGATTCTCAACATGGGTTTAGGCGGGCGAGATCGTGCTTGACAAACTTGCTGGAGTTCTTCCATAAAATGATTTGCGTTTACGACGAAAGCAAAGCTGTAGATGTAATCTATCTAGACTTTAAAAAGGCGTTTGACACCGTTCCGCACGAGAGATTATTAATGAAAGTTAAAGCAATCGGTGTGAAGGGTAAGATATTAAATTGGATTAGAAATTGGCTGAAGGATCGTTCGCAGCGAGTGGTTATAAATGGTGAATGCTCTGATTGGGTCAACGTCAGTAGTGGAGTGCCACAAGGCTCCGTTCTCTGCCCATTATTGTTTCTAATATATATAAACGATTTGGATAATGGCGTATTTAGTACGATTTCTAAATTTGCTGACGACACGAAGCTGGGCAACCGTGCCTATGTAAGATCGGATGTAGAAAAATTACAAAAGGACCTAAACTTGATTGTCAGATGGGCGGATAAGTGGCAAATGCAGTTTAATTTAAGTAAATGTAAGGTGATGCATTTGGGTTGCCATAATTTGAGGGTAGAGTATACCATGAAAGACCAGGTTCTCAACGTGGTTAAATTGGAAAAAGACCTGGGAGTTTTAGTCTCCGAAGACTTCAAAGTCACGAAACAATGCGCGGATGCACGTAAAAAAGCAAATCATGTGCTGGGTTATATCTCGTGTAATTTCACGTTAAAATCCAAAGAGATAATTTTACCATTGTATAAATCACTGGTGCGTCCACTGCTCGAATATGCGGTTCAATTTTGGGCTCCATACTTAAACAAAGATATCGCTCAATTAGAAAGAGTGCAGCGTAAGGCTACAAAATTAATTCCCGAGCTGAGAAACAGGCCGTACGAGGAAAGACTCAGGGCATTAGATTTGCCATCTCTCGAAGGCAGAAGATTACGTGGCCAGCTAATAGAAGTATTTAAAATATTGAAAGGATTTTCAAACGTTGATTATAGGAATTTGTTCGAGTTGGATCACAGGGGAAACACTCGGCAACACGGATTAAAATTAGTGAACAAGCGATTTAACACTAGTATAGCCCAAAACTATTTTACGTTTAAAATTACTCAAATTTGGAATAGGCTACCCACCCACGTAGTGGATAGTAGGTCGGTAAATATGTTTAAAAACCGTCTCGACGCGCACTTAAATAGTATAAATATAACGTAGTCTGAGCACAATAAATAAAAACGTCTTTGCAAAAAGTTTGAAACGGAGGAACAACGAGAGTAAAAATGATGACTCAAAATAATGCCAGCGATTTCTCTTGCATGTGTAGTTTAGATATCCATTTTCTTTTCCGCCTATCCTATAAATAGTCTTACTATCCTAAAACTAGATTTTCACCACTAGCAGTCGAGGGCTGCGGAAGTTGAGAAGAAAAACTTTGTATCACCCCCCCACCCCTAGGTTGAAGTAGTTAATATGCATGACATTGTACACATGTAGATAAGTGTGTACAGTAGATTATATATTTAAAAAAAATATATAGCATGTTAAAGATACACTCGTAGATAAGTGTGTATCGTAGTTTCAGATGTAGTGTAGCGGACTAGCCTCGAGCGGACCTTAGGGTCTTTGCTGGTCCTAGATTCTGTAGTTCTGTAGAAGTGCCACAAGGCTCAGTTCTTGGCCCATTATTGTTTTTAATATATATAAACGATTTGGATAATGGCGTATTTAGTACGATTTCTAAATTTGCTGACGACACGAAGCTGGGCAACCGTGCCTATGTAAGATCGGATGTAGATAAATTACAAAAGGACCTAAGCTTGATTGTCAGAAGGGCGGATAAGTGGCAAATGCAGTTTAATTTAACTAAATGCAAAGTGATGCATTTGGGTTGCCATAATTTGAGGGTAGAGTATATCATGAAAGGCCAGGTCCTCGACGTAATTAAATTGGAAAAAGACCTGGGAGTTTTAGTCTCGGATGACTTCAAAGTCACGAAACAATGCGCGGATGCATATAAAAAAGCAAATCGTGTGCGTGGGTTATATCATGCGTAATTTCACGTTCAAATCCAAAGATATAATTTTACCGTTATATAAATCACTTGTGCATCCACCGCTCGAATATGCGGTTCAGTTTTGGGCTCCATACTTAAACAAAGATATCGCGCAATTAGAAAGAGGGCAGCGTAGGGCTACAAAATTAATTCCTGAGCTGAGAAACAGGCCCTACGAGGAAAGACTCAGGGCATTAGATTTTTCATCTTTCTAAGGCAGAAGATTACGTGGCCAGCTAATAGAAGTATTTAAAATATTAAAAGGATTTTCAAACGTTGATTATAGGAATTTGTTCGAATTTGATCATAACAGAAACACTCGGCAACATGGATTAAAATTAGTGAACAAGCGATTTAACACTAGTATAGCCCAAAACAATTTTACGTTTATAATTACTTAAATTTGGAATAGGCTCCCCCGTCACGTAGTAGATAGTACGTCGGTAAATATGTTTAAAAACCGTCTCGACGCGCACTTAAATAGTATAAATATAACGTAGTCTGAGCAAAATAAATAAAAACCTCTTTGCAAAAGGAGTTTGGAGCGGAGGAACAACGAGAGTAAAAATGATGACTAAAAATGATGCCAGCGATTTCTCTTGCATGTGTAGTTTAGATATCCATTTTATTTTCCGCCTATCCTATAAATAGTCTTACTATCCTAAAATAAGATGTTCACCACTAGCAGTCGACGGCTGCGGAAATTCAGAAGAAAAACTTTCTATCACCCCCCCACCCCTAGGTTGAAGTAGTTAATATGCATGACAATGTACGCATGTAGATAAGTGTGTACAGTAGATTATATTTAAAAAAAAAAATCAAAATAATAAAATAAAATAAATATATAGCATGTTAGAGATACACTCGTAGATAAGTGTGTATCGTAGTTATGGATATAGTGTAGCGGACTAGCCTCGAGCGGACCTTAGGGTCTTTGCTGGTCCTAGATTCTGTAGTTCTGTAGTTCTTCTTCTTCTTCCTTCTTATTCTTTTTCTTATTCCTTTTCTTCTTCTTGGTTCTGTTTCCTACGGCCTATCATGATTCATTTTTCTTTTCTCCAGCTAAATTTGCTATAACAAATTCCATGCCAAAATTTTACTAAATTTTTTGAACTTCACCATTTGTAATTCTTTTAGTTATAAAAAAGTCACAAAAATTCGATACTTATATTTATTTCTGAACTTTACCATTTTATTTTTTTTATATTATAAAGAAATTATTAGAAATAGTCGCTGAAGATGGTCCTAGTAAAGGTCCGAAACGTCCGGCCAATAAATGATTAGTGTAATCACCTGGTTCTTCATATTCCTGCTACATATCAGATTCACAAGGAACAAATCAATTACCAGTATTATATATATATATATATATATATATATATATATATATATATATATATATATATATACATATATATGAATGTATATCTAAACATTTAGAAAATTAGTAACAAAAAAGAAAAACATGAGTATGAGCTCTTTCGGCTTTATTAGATAGGCCTCATTCAGGGAATGGCAAAAATGATAATGACATCACCTAACCTTTGGCGATAAAGGTGAATGGGGACTGATTGAATAAAAAGGTTTTCCTGTATTAAAATTTACGAGAAGCGGTCAATAAGTTTTGCAATTCAGATATTTTTGAATAAAACTACCCTCGACTTCAATGCACTTGCGCCACTTGTCCCCGAGGCTTCGAATTTCCGACAACCAGAAATCTCCCGAGTGCTGTTCAATCCACTCCTGGACGGCGAGCTGGACATCTTCATCGTCCCCAAACCGGCGTCCACGAAGTGCAGCTTTGAGCTGACGGAATAAAACGTAGTCGCTAGTGGCCAGATCTAGACTGTAGGCGAGTTGGTTGAGCTCCTCGAATCTGCACTCGCGCAGGGCAGCTTGTGCAACTCTAGCCTTGGGGACTTTAACGACGTAGAAGTGGATTAAGGGAGGCGTGAGGTTTCAAGAGACTCAACGGGCAGAGACCTTGGTAATGGCTAAATTGTCGTTGATGATGTTGATGACACTTCAATGAGATATTCCAAGTTCTCGCTTGATTCCTTCCACCGTCACCCGTCGATTTTCGAGGATTATCCTCTCCACACGGGCTACATTGTCCTCGCTGTTCACGTCCGACGGGCGTTCTGGACGGGAATCGTCTTCAAGGGACTCACAACCATGGTGAAGCTCCCTATTTCAGCGAGCAATGGTTGCATAGGAAGGGGCAGTGTCGTTGTACACTGCAACCATGCATTCATGGATCTCTTTTGCCTTTTGCATTCTTGCCTTCCTTGGTCAAAAATTTAATCACTGCGCTACTTAAATAGACGTGGCTGGAGCGTGCGGCTGCAGGTCCTGACTTGTCATAACTTGTCCTAACACCCCCACAATCAGCCATCCCCCTTCCTCTGTTTTTCCCTATTGATTCGCAAAACTTATTCACCGCCCCTCGTATGTTTA
Source organism: Ceratothoa steindachneri (assembly GCA_963969495.1). Taxonomy (NCBI): domain Eukaryota; kingdom Metazoa; phylum Arthropoda; class Malacostraca; order Isopoda; family Cymothoidae; genus Ceratothoa; species Ceratothoa steindachneri. The sequence continues at coordinate 86,723,570 of OZ018330.1, read as the reverse complement.
TATTTAATGGATCGCGGAAATAAAAATAATCTAGAGAACATATTGAAATTTGGAATAGACGCCCTAAGTTCAGATTCCAGTATGTTTCGTGATAGAAAAACACTTGAATATACATACATAATAGTACTTTTGTACTGATCCAGTTAATCAAGTGGTTACACTAGGATATTTACATAAATACTGCCCATTGTTTATTAAAATGAGGGAGAGACCTTGATGTTTTTTTATCTCACGCTCAGCTCTTTTCCTCTCTCTCTAATCTAGCTATTCGTGCAATTTCTCCACTGTATTTTCTAAAAGATTCCAGCATTGTTTGGAGTGTTTTATTAGTATCTGGTGTAAAGATGAATTGTCTTGAAATATGCATAACATTAATATTAATTTGTGTTAGAAGGCGGGAACGTATTAATAATAATTGGTTATATGGGAAAATTAAGAGATTTTTGTTAACCACATACACATACTTATTAGTAGTGGTATTATCGTTATAAAACGACTCATCCGCTAATTTCTCAGAATTATCTAAAATGTTTGGTGTCTATTGCAAACTTACTTGTTCTAATTTATTCATAAATTAAGTACTATTCTTGTCATCACTATAGAACTGTTATCATAGAACTGTTATTCCTTCTGTGTTTCCTCATGCTTAGCGCATTTTCTACTATATTTCGTGGTAAAGAAAGCGATTTTATTTAGAATATTGCTCTCAAATTATGTTACTCCTACCAATAAATCATCCATGCTTCATTGTAGGCCCAATACGTCTAGGATCCTTTCGTTCACCACTTATTCTACTTAAAAAAGCTCTACCTTTTGATGCAAATTTTTTAAACATTTACTTACCCGTCAAAAGAAGCCACTTCAACTCATCCATCGCCCAGTTTTGATTAATTTAGCCCAATCTCACCTCATTGATCTATTCCAATTTCTCAATAGAGGCTTCTTTGCTCTCACTTGACCGAAAATCTCATTTTATAAGAGTAATATTCTCCATTGTGCCGGGGATGTTGGTATTATGAACCTTTCTTGGGCTTTTTTATTGTGGCATCTTATCCCATAACTATCCTTTCATATATCTGTCTCTACTAAGCTTTTGATAGCATTTCTCTTTTTAGGGACAAGTTATTTTGTTTTGGGATAATTTTTGTGACATTTTGTCCTGGTGAACAGTATTGGTGTTTTGCGTTCCAAATTTAATTTTAAGCAATCGAGAGAAAAAATGATTAAAGGAGATGTTTTTTTTTATCTCGTTAAAACATATAGACTTTGAAATATTCTTAGGATGATTCCTGAACGAAACAAAGGAGCTTAAATAATATTTGGTCAATAAAATATTATCACTAGTTTAAGATATTAGAGATAGAAATTAGAGATAAAAATTTCAGTAAGTATCATATTTTGATAGAAATTGATTATCAGATCATGTCGTAACTCGAATTTTCTAATTTCTGTTAAATTCTAATTGTTTTTAAAAGATCATTTATAATAACAAAATTTTCCAAAGTTTTATTAAAATTCATCCACACAATTAACCTTCGCTTCGAGATAGTTGGTTATTATTGACATTAAAGATGAATAAAAAATATTATAATCCATCAAAAGATGAATTCATATTCGATCAATGAAAGTAACGTAGGGACAGTTTAGTATGATGAAATTTTTACTCAAAATGAAATACTCTTATATCAAGTAATTAGGGCGTGCAATATTTCATTGAGTTTAATAATTTAGTTCTAGTATAAACTCGAAGGCATTTATTGTGCTTAACTTTTTAAAGTTTTTGTATATTTTTCTCTTTTTCATGATTTGGGCTCTGACTTTTGTTAATAACAAATAGTGTACTACACTGTGGAATATAGGTAAGCACTAAAATTTGCGAAGTGGCAAACGAGGAGTAAAATAAAAGGGGAGGAAACACTTACAGAATGTATTGAATCAACTTAATTCAAAATCTTACTAAGAAAAGATCCCCCTTTTAAATAGAGCTTAAATTCAAATCAATCCTAAAATATATTGAAAGCAAACAATCACCGTAAGAGATCGAATAACATCTAAGGATAAGTGGCAAGGAAAAAATACATTAGTAAGGGAAAATAAAGCCACTTTGAGGAAATAATGAAAGCAATTTTAAGAATGCAAAAATAACTCATCCAATCGCATATGAAGATGAGGAATGGTAAATACCCTTGAAACGATGGCGTCAGAGTCAATTACACAGGCATGCGTTTGAATTTTTTTTTTATGTTCCCCAGGATTTCTTTGTGGTTTCTTAATGAATCCAACCTCCTGAGGTCAAAAATGAATGTATATTTGTTCAATCAGGTCAGATTTTCTCAGTACAGCATACACCATTTTCATTGAGATTACCTCATTTTTTCCTAATCTAAAAAAAAAAACTTTATCTAATAATGCATTATTACTGTTATATCATATAAACAGGAATACACGTATGTAAACTATAAGTCTTTTAATAAACAAAAAATAAAAGAATGCAACATAATAAAGAAAATAATTATGATTTCGAAGAACAGACGCCCTTGACGATTTTCGTTTGTGCCTGTCATCTGGTGCATCACGCTTCAAACACCAACAGTAGTCAGCAAGCATGTTTCCGTTCCATTTACACTGGTACCTGGATTCCATTGTTTTTATTTCCTGGTGGAATCTTTGCCCATGTTCTTTACTGTAATCCCCGCAGTTGTCGGGAAAATAATCCAGATGGGACTGTAAAAAGTGTATCTTTATAGACATTCGAGCTCCCAAATGTTTGAGACTTGTTAAGAGCTGATTGACCAGGGCAACATATTTTTCTAGGTTTCTTTTATTGTCAAGAAAATTGTTAACTAGATCTTTGAAAGCTTTCCGGGCATCTTTTTTAATGTCCTTCATTGATGCATCAAATTGCTGATCAAGTTCCTGATTTGAAGTCCATCAAAAAATCCCCATGTTGCTTAGCGTCACTGATTTGCGGAAATTTTTGAAGAAGAAATTTAAAAGCTTGGCCTAATTTATTAAGGGTTTTGACATAATTTTTCATTATGCCAAGCTTTATATGCAGTGAAGAGAGGAGTATTTTTTGAGGAGGCACTAAAGGTTCAGCTATCACATTGTTTGATCTAATTCTAAATGCTTCTCGTGGAGGCCAAACCTTCTTCTCATAGTACATACTATCTGCACGACTGTCCCATAAACATAGGAAACAGAGATGCTTCGTGTAGCCTGTTTGCGTCCCAAGCGTAAGAGACACTACCTGAAAAAAATTTAGCACGGTGTGTAAATTCAGTGTAATATTTCTAAAAACAAATTCAAAGTAATATTTCTTAAAACAATAAGAATATGAATATGTACTGAAAAATCCTGTATGCCGATGCATTAAATCATCGTATTGGAACTAATTGTATATATGTACATCTTATTTTGAGTTTATTAAGTTGTGTTGTATACCTTGTTAATTTGGATAAGTTCTCCATTAACCCAATAGGATGCATTAACCTATAGGGACACACTTCAACAAAAAATATAACTCAAAAATGACTCATGATTTCCAGATTTGCATTCTTGTAAAATGTAAGTATTAACAATTAAAAATGAAAATGTCAATATCAAACAGCTTATTATCCTATGATTAGGTTGTTTATTAAGTTTCTGAGCTCAGTCAGTTCACATATTTAATTTCTGTCTATATATTCCTATAGAACAAGAAACGAAGTAAATTAGACGTGAATAAGCACATATGCCAATAACCCTGAGTTATATAAAGGCAAGTGAAAAGAACATTGAAAGACAACGATCGATAAGAGCAAAAGGCAGCTCATTGAATGCAATCATTATATGTAGAGAAGACAGAAATAAAACAAGAATAATTATTTTATTTTGGTTTATTACATTCAATGATTCCCCTACAATTCGAGGGAACCAGACGGTAATTCACCTGATAATTATGTGGGTGAAGTTGATATTTGTGTGAGGGGTACACTATGCACTGTTGTAAAGTGTGGACCCTGAGTTAGTTTCGATTCTGTATTGAATTTGGAATGGATATCGGTCGAAGGTTGTACGAGATATCAATGGTTTACAGAATGAGAAAGATGAAAAGAGAAGCATTTGATACACCAGAAAAGAATGAAAATGGAGAGGGTGGTAGAGTTCTGTGCAGAAAGAAACATGTTTAGAAATAACATGTTTGTGTTAAACGAGAGAGAGAGAGAATTTATGGATATCTTTGATCTGTGTCTAATAGGAAATACATGATATTCTGTGGAAAGTATGTAAAGGGAAAGCTGGAAGAGGTATGAGTTTGAGATTATCCGAACACATGACTGTAGTAGGAAATTCAAATTGGCCTTTCATGGAATAAAGCCTCAGTTATAAATGGTTTTTTCTTGAAAATGTTTGAGAGTAGAAAAGAAGAAATTATTAATATCCTAACCATAGAAAAAATGGGGACAAATTTTAGGAAGTGATAGCAGCTAGCATTAAATTTGAGTGTGGAAGTGAGAGGAGTGAGAAACCGGGAAAAGAATAGCTGTGTGGAAAGAAATGACAAAATTCAGGGAACCTTTGGGGAAAATAAGGTCAAGCATATGGAAATAATACATTAACGGTTTGTATAATGTGGGTATAGAAGGTAATGCAAATGTAAATATGATTGGTTTTGTGGATAGAAGCAGTTACTGTATCCTAGTATGTAAGGGATAAACAGGCAAGATGTTTTTAGTTCTGAAAGAGGATATAAAAATGGATTGCTGGTGGTTTAAATGATTTATATAGTCGCTGAGATACAAAAAGTGGTCGTGATTGTTTTATGGCATGGATCTACGGGCTGTGATATAAAGTTTAAATGTGCCAGAATACAGGCAAAATGCAGTCATAGTGCCGTTGTATAAGGGTGTGTGAGCATGAAACTCAATACGGTGTTATCACACTGAATTTCGCTGGTTGAGAAGGATCAGCGCAGCTGTATTTAATTTGGGGTGCTTTATTACCGTCTTTTCCCAGTTTGAGAAAGCCGTCCATCTCTGAGACTCAGCAGCCGTGTTCATATTCCTTCCTTTTGGTTTAGAAGGGAATCTCGCTTATTTCCCTTTCGCATCGACGATGCTCCGAAATTATCAAGGTCCATGTTTGCTTAAGCCGCTTCCAAAATCCCTTGGGATGCATTATTGTGCACAGCCTTCTGACGACCATGGTTATGGCTCCTATTTAAATTAATATCTACAAAGCCTCAGCAGATAGAGAGAGCCCGAGCTTTTTGCCACCCACATCCGAGTATCAGTTCACCGTGAAGTGGCCCCCTTACCCTTGTGATTTCGTCAGCCGATCGTCTTCGTGTAATCCGCCCTGATCAGAAGAGGATTAAAGAAACTCCGTTTACACGACAAAAAATTGTCCTGGGTTTCTCTCGTCTGACTACATTGTTTGAGACTTCCTGCTGTCCCTCAGACGAATATCGATTTGTGATTACTTCTTCCTAGAGCCGAGGTAATCACAGCTCCCTTCGCAGTGTCTGTGGACACCTTCGCATCAAGACCTCAACGACGAAGACCTGGTCATTGGTCTTCCACCTCCCCAGGGCATCTATGAGAGGTAACCAGGAGTCCTTTCCTCGTAAGTCCCTCCTCTCCGTTCCTAGTCTTAAGAAGAATTCTCCACTTTGTGTAACGCTAATAGACTTGCTAAGTCTTTCCTTCAATCAAACTTATTGGATCACTTATATATTTTTTCCTGACGTAGTTTCCTTAATTTTTTCCCGTCATAATATTCGTTGGTCGTACAAATTATTATTTAGATTTCTATATTTATCTGTGCCCTTGTTCTTATTATTATTTGTATTAAAGTTTATTTTTGTAGAGGTGTTTGTCTTTCTAACAACCCTTGAGACGAACCCGGCAAACGTATTCCCATTTAAACAGCTAACCTTAATGATATTACATTCTAGTTGGAAGGTATTTACCATAGCCCAATTCAATTTTAGCCGAGCCCAGCGTCGACAGTAGCAGCCTGGCTTACAGACGTGTGTACCTTATGGAGACTGGAGTTACATGCCTTCCTCTCTCGACCAAGAGGAAAGGGAAGACGGAGAATCAAAAACTCAGGGGAAATCAGTCATTTGAGTTTGGTAGGTGAATGTATGTAAAAATTCTAACGAGATGTATAAGAACGATTACTGAAGTAATCAGGGGAATTAACCAGGGAACTAGCACTAAGAAGAGCTATGAGGCTAAAGACTTTAAAATGAGAGAGCTTGGTACTAGGGGCGGTAAATAAGTTTTGCAATTCGGATATAAGGAAAGGAGATATGAGAAAAAGTGTTTTATTATTTTTCAATATAACTACCCTCAACTTCAATGCACTTGCGCCACTTGTCCCCGAGGCTTCGAATTTGCGACAACCAGAAATCTCCCGAGTGCTGTTCAATCCACTCCTGGACGGCGAGCTGGACATCCTCGGCGTAATATTGGCCTGTGATGTTCCTTTAAACTAGGCGCTTAGTCTACCATCAACACTCTTTCAGAATCCAAGAAGATGGTGGCTATGATCTTCTCGGCTGAGGGTTGGGTCCGGAACTTGATGGGCGTCGGGAAGCCCCTGTGCTCTCAGGCCATGCTTTCGAGCTTGGTCTCGGAATCCCAGTAATGGACCCACGTTTCATCACCTGTCACTATGCCAGACTCGAATCCTGCCGGGTCTTGGTTGTACAGGAGCAGCAGCTCCTCCGAACTTTGACGACGTTGAAGTCGATTATGGGGCGTGAGGTTTATAGGGAACCAACGGGCAGAGACCTTGGTCATGGCCAAATTGTCGTGGATGGTGTTGGTAACACTTGCATGGGATATTCCAAGTTCTCGCTCGATTTCTTTAACCTTCACTCGTCGATTTCCGAGAATCATCTTCTCCACACGGGCCACATTGTCCTCGTTGGTCACGTCTGATGGGCATCCTAGACGGAGGTCATCTTCAAGGCACTTACTACCATGGCGGAACTCCCTATTCCAGCGAGCAATGGTTGCATATAAAGGAGCGGTGTCTGTGTACACTGCAACCATGCGTTCATGGATCTCTTTGGCATTCTTGCCTTCCTTGGTCAAATATTTGATAACTGCGCGGTGCTCAACCTTCTCCATTGTTGAAAAATTTGTGACTGACGATCTGCGATCAGCTACTGCTTCTTAAATAGACGAGGAAAGAGCGTGCGGCTGCAGGTCCTGACTTTTCATAACTTGTTCTATCACCCCCACAAACAGCCATTCTCCTTCCTCTGTTTTGCCCTACCGATTGGCAAAACTTATTGACTGCCCCTCGTATATAATGTTGATGGGTCTTAAGAATTATGGCAGGGGGTAAGAATATATTTGAGTCAGTTGTAATCTATTGGATTGTTGTAGTGAGTAGTTTGGCATGCGTGGGATGGTGAGATAGAATGTGTGAGATGGAAAGGGTGCTGAAGGGCACCCTTGAACAAGTGCAAAGTTTTAACATCTCCGGATACATTTAAATTGATATTGCTTGAGATGAATCAGATTGCACCAGATTAGTTAAAGAGTACGAAATTCTCTTACGTTTGAAGCGTGATTTCTGCTTTGGGTTTGAAAGTGTGAATGTTCGAAAGAGATGCATGAGATTAGGTTCGTGCAGTGGGAATGGAATAGAACTGAGACTATGGGATTGAAGGCAAAGGAAGGATCTGGTGTGAAACTAGTGAGAATGGACAACATGAGAGGCGTATTTTTTTACGTAGACGGTGGTTAGACTGATAAAATAGTGGGTAAGAGATATGTTGGTTGTGAAGCGTATGAGTAAGTTCGAGACTAATACTGCTTGGAGGTAGGTAGGTAGAGAGGTAGCACCATAAGTTACTTGTTTCAGAAACGGTTCTCCCAAACGGATAATGAACTGCATTTAAAGATCTGAATGGCAACCCGTTTTGGCCTGAAAGGACCAAAGGCTGGTGTTCCCTGAAAGGGCATGTATCATCAGAGCGCTCTACTCTGTTAATGACACAAAGCAGCAATATTGGAACTCATCTCAACACATGGAGCACAACACTGGTACTCCATGCGCAGTCTCATGAAAAAGTAGAGTGTTGTCGGCTGTGCTGTAAACAGGGTTGGCAAATCAAAAATCCAAGCATAAAAAACATTTTTATTACTGTTTTGGGGGACTTTTTCAAGTGAAATTTGAAAAGAAATCCGGGGTTTTTTTCCTCAAGAAATTACACTTTTTTTCAATAAATAAACGCTACTTATCATTATTTTATTCAAAATATATATTTATTTTGATAATTTTAACAAATATGTATCCAATTAAGATTATTTCTCTGATACTGACTCATAATGCATCTCTCCTTCTACAGATTATGGCTATCATGGGTACCCACACTTCTCGATCAGTGATCTTGTTAGTGATCTGGTCTTACCTTAACATAATTATTGAACTAATTAATTATTAATAATATATAAAAAAGAGGTCGATATTCTTTTTATATGCTATTCTAGTGCTTGTAATGTTTGTTTTTGGAAAAAAAACAGGATTTTCAAAATTTGTGGGGTTTTACCAACCCTGGCTGTTAAGGGGGGAAATGAAATGATGCCACGGTTGTGTGGGGCTACCTACCCCACTCATGGCTAAGTATCAGCGTATCAGCCCAATGGGTGGTGGGGTCATGACTCTAGTGAGCAATTTTTGGGCCTGTTCGCTTTAATTAAATCCCAACCTCGGCGCCAGTTATCCGAAGATGTATCTATGAGTCTTGAGGCGGTGGCATTACACATCATGCAGTCCATAGCCCCCCAACACTATGAAGGACCTTTGGCGTTGACCTGATGAAGGGTGACCATATGCTTAATAAGGTATAAAGGGATGAGTGGGATTGGCTATTAGTTTTATTGATAATGAATCACGCTCACATCACTTTTGTTGGAAATTGATAGAAGTTGAAGTTTTGTAGTCTAGAAGAGACCCATTAGGCTCCTAAATAGCTAGGCTGACTTTTCTCCCTCTCTACCAATGTAAATTTGAGTTCCAGCTAATTTTTATTTGCTTGAGGATATGGGGAATTCGAAGTTGGCTGGAGCAGATTTTTATTCCAAGTTTCTGATGTAAGGGAATCTAATAACTCCAATTGGTTTATCTCTGAACGTGAAAATATTTTTGAAAACTGCAGGAAAGAAGCTTTCGTCACCCCGCCTTAAGGTCTCTGTGTCCGTACGTCTTTCTTCCCATCTTTTTGTCACTTTAGGCTTTATGCCTGTCATGTTCATTGACAAACTCAGAGAGTTCAGTTAAGGTGCAAATATTAACTAAAGCAAAAGGATTTGGGGTAGTGTAGAAGAATGACAGTTTCATAGTCATTTCTTCCGTGCTGAAGAACTAAATGCTGCAGGAGACTACAAAATAAGGGGGAAAAATGTTTCTCCTGACAAATTTTCACAGCGTAAAGGAGAGAAACGATGGATAAAGACAAGTGAAGGGAGACAAACAAGGAATAAAGAACATACGCAAAGTTTAAAGAAAATATAAATCATCATTAAAGAAAAAAAAGAAAGCTTGCATCAAGATGGAATGTATTGAAACAGCCAATATGTTCAAAGTACCTGCGATCATTTCCAATATTAATCGACAGTTTTCTTCAATTAGTGACTGCACACGATTGATGTTTTCTTCCATTCCTAAAATTATGGTTCTGAAACTGTGAATGTCTTGTTCAACCTCCCATTTTCCATCCGGAAAGTGATTTATACATGTAGTATTAAGAGTAGGTTTCTGGGGACATTGCCTCCATAAAACTTCATTAATGACTCAATAATCTCACTCTTCCATCACACAAACTTGCCCAGAAATTTGATGTTTGTATTTGCTAAAACAATTATGGAAACGATGGTATAACTGCGTGGTCAAAATTTAAAGTGATGCAATGTCATTCAAAATAAAGCAAAGTAAATGCTGTGTAAGTGAACACTAGCACATAAGGTAAAATTTGAATCAGTGAAATTAGAATTTTCATTATGTATCACATTTTCTTGTCATATTAATTTTCGACGAACATTTTGAAGACCTATTATATATATATATATATATATATATATATATATATATATATATATATATATATATATATATATATATATATATATATATATATATATATATATATATATATATATATATATATATATATATATATATATATATATATATATATATATATATATATATATATATATATATACATATATATATATATATATATATATATATATATCAGTAGCTATTCCTCCATAAATGCAAGGCATGCACTGCATGGCTTTGTTCACAGAATCAAGTATTGTAACATGTAATCATTAGTTAGACACTGCAGAGAAATCAAACATTATTTCCTAAGTTTCAAAGGATAATTTTCCTGTAGCCTGGCTTGAAGTCAGTATAGATTATCCCAGCTTTTAAAGTTTCTATCTGGCTACATAAAAATGGTCTTGATTGACATAGAATATAAAACTGTTTGTTATATACACTAGCAATCCAGCCGAGATCTTATACCTTTCAAAGATTGTGTCCGTGTACAGAAAAGTGTTTTTTTTTTATTGTTTAAGACATTTAAAAATGCATGCAACTGCAGGTGGTATCTGGCAACCACAAAGACGGCAGGCTGAGTTGCTGAGGCATCTTACATTTTTTTGGGGGGGAGAGAGGGCACTGAGACCACTAAGGGCCAGTTATTGTGGTACAGGCCTACAAAGAACCAATTGTCAACCAATTTTATTGCTTACTTACGTTTTTGTGCCCATAATAACAGAGAGCATAGTCAATGAATTAAAAATTAATTAATTTACATACCTACATACATAATTTCACGGATTACAAAAGCTACAATGGCCTATCATACGAAAGGGTCATGTGTCAAAACTCGCCCCAAAATGTATCTATACGATTGCGTCAGAACATGTATCTACAATTTAAACCATCCATAGGATTGTGTCAGATCTTGTAGGAGGAGCGGTCAATAAGTTTGCAATTAGGATATAAGGAAATGAGATAGGAGAAAAAGTGTTTTATTATTTTTCAATATAACAACCCTCGACTTTAATGCACTTGCGCCACTTGTCCATGACACTTCGAATTCTCCACAACCAGAAATCTCCCGACTGCTGTTCAATCCACTCCTGGATGTTGAGCTGGACATCTTCATCGTCCCCAAACCGGCGTCCACGCAGTGCAGCCTTGAACTGGCGGGAAAAAATTTAGTCGATAGGGGCCAGATCTGGACTGTAGGGGGAGATGGTTGAGCTCCTCGAATCCGCACTCGTTCAGGGCAGCTTATGCAACTCTAGCCTTGTGGACAGGGAATTGTCGTGGAGAAGCAGGACACCGCGTGTCAACTTGCCGCGCCTCTTCTGACGGATGCACTTCTTCAACCCAGCAAGTTTTTCTGCGTATTATTGGCCTGTGTTAGTCCTTCCAAGATGCGCATATCCCACCATCAACACTCCCTCAGAATCACAGAAGATGGTGGCCATGATCTTCTAGGATGAGGGCTGGGGCCGGAACTTAATGGGGATCGGAGAGCCGCTGTGCTTCTAGGCCATGCTTTTAAGCTTGGTCTCGGGATCCCAATGGTGGACCCACGTTTCATCATCTGTCACTATGCGGGACTCGAATCTCACCAGGTCTTAGGTCTACAGTAGCAGCAGCTCCTCCACACATTGACGACGTTGAAGTCGATCTTGGGGTCTGAGGTTTCTAGGGACTCAACAGGCAGAGACCTTCTTCATGGCCAAATTGTCGTGGATGATGTTGATAACACTTCCATGTGATATTCAAAGTTCCCGCTTGATTTTCGTGGATCATCCTCTCCACATGGGCCACATTGTCCTCGTTGATCACGTCTGACGGGCGTCCTGGAAAGGAGGCATCTTCAAGGGATTTACGACCATGGCGGAACTTTTTATTCCAGCGAGCAATGGTTGCATAGGAAGGGGCGGTGTCGGTGTACACTGCAACCATGCGTTCATGGATCTCTTCTGCATTCTTGCCTTCCTTGGTCGAAAAATTTGATCACTGCGCGGTGCTCAACATTCTCAATTGTTGAAATATTTGTGACTGACGATCTGCGATCAGCTACTGCTTCTTAAATAAACGAGGCAGGAGCGTGAGGCTGCCGGTCCTGACTTGTCATAACTTGTCCTAACACCCCCACAAACAGCCATCCCCATTCCTCTGTTTTGCCCTACCGATTCGCAAAACTTATTAATCGCCCCTCGTATCTACAATATACAATTTAAACTATCCGCAGGAATGCATCAAAAACAAAAGGCCTCATCATCAAGGCTCATCAAAATCCAAATCAGCCATAATATATTTGGTTAAGGAATAGGTTCTTGCGGTTTTATCAAATTTATTCATTATCATTAGCAATTTTAGAAAAACTTCATTTTTAATTGATAACATTTTGCAATTTAATCAATAATGTATTGTACGTTATTATTTCTGACTTCTTCCCAACGTTTAATTAGTTTTTCAGTGTCTCTGCAATAAAAATCTCTGGATTTTGACTCGAAGAATTCGTCAAACCCGATTCTTAATTCTGCATCAGTATTGAACGAAACGCCGCGCAAATTGTTGGAGAGCGATCGGAACAAATGGAAATCCGATGGAACCAAGTCTTGTGAATATGGAGGATGTGGCAAGATTTGCTAATTAAGCATTTGGATGGCGTCTTTTGTCATATTGGCAATGTGAGGACGAGCATTGTCATGTTTCAGAAGGACTCCATAACGTCGATGAGGTCGCTTTTCACAAATAGCTTCGGCGAGTCGCTACATTTGTTGAACTTAGAGTTCTGCTTTTAAAATCTCATTGTTCGCAAGGAGCTGATAAAGTTTTATGACTTTACAATCCCACCATACAGAGAGCATCGTCTTTCGTGGATGAAATCCTTGCTTTAATCGCGGAAGTGTTTTTTTATTGACGCTAAGCCATGGTTTTCGATGGTTCATATTAACATAAACTCACCACTTTTCGTCGCCAGTGATGATGCACTGAAGAATTCTGTCCTTATATCTACGAGTTGCCTTGTGATGACCACGCAAACCTGTTGCTTTTGCTCAAAGCACGCGGAACCCTTGCATCGAGTTTTTCAACTTTACCCATCGAATGAAGTTGATTCATTACCGTTTTCTGATTACACGCCAACTGTACAGCCAATACTCTTGTCGATTGTCTCACTACCATTTTCTGATTACACGCCAATTGTACAGCCAATTCTCTTGTCTCTTGTCTCAATAATTCACGTGCGTCTACTTCGCCCTGTTCCCCTGCTCATCGAACGCAGTGCGCTCAATCTCTATTCGTGTTACTCGAGAGCAAGATTTAAGGTCACCCCCGTAATAGTCATTATCTAGAGACTATCGTTTGAACTTTGCTCCAAGGCAAAGATTATTCCGTCGAATGAAATCTTCAAGGTAACAGCAACACGCAACTCTCTTGTGCAGGTGACCCCACCCCAGCCTAAGTCTCATCATCGGGTTATTTTACGCTCAAGGTCGTTCTAGCGTCCCTAGGTCAATATTGTACCTTTGTTTGTACTGCTACCGTCCTCACCACATCTCTCCCACCGTTAGCTGCTGAAGACCAGTGTATATCTAGTGTGTGTATAGCTCATTCTAAAACTCCTTTTAACCTAGTAAGATAATATTGATTTACATATTAGTAAATTTATTTTTGTACCCGTTTTTCTGTTCTCCTAGAACTCCAAGATAGTCAACTATTGGCCAAACTACTTTCAGTTAATTTTTACTCCCCTTATATTGTAAACTTCCCACGCACTCGTAAAGAACGAAGGGTGGACTTGGTCATATTCAACGATATTTATATTAATCGGGTGTAAGGTGTGTGGGGTTAACCTACGACAATCCTTCTTCTTTTACTTTGTTATTTAATACTTTGAAGCTTTGTGGAGGATGTTACAGTGATCGATTTTATGTATCATGTGAAGAATCCAATGTCCTGGTGCTGTTATGTAAAGAATCTCCCTCTAGTGTGTATGTGTTTTTCAAGTAATATATATATATATATATATATATATATATATATATATATATATAATTAGGAAAAAGGCAATGGTGTATGCATGTACTATTGAAGTCCACAGCTGTGGCTGCGTTATTAATTTTAACTTGGGAAAAAATATCTGCGAATGACATTCTTTATTCCTAGACGTCTTTCGAATGTGTTATGTCACCTCCAGGAAATGAACGGAAATGGAATGATCTTGTTGATCTTGATCTTGATATTGATGGAAAAAGTGGGGAAATGTGTTGTAGGTATAGATAGTGGTGAAAAATATTTATAGTCTGCCCTGTTGTAGAGGGCATCTCAAGCTTCTTTCTTTTTCTACTTCCTTTTTTTTTTTTCCTCTTTCGATGGTGTCAGTTTTAGCTGACTTTTCTGAGTGGTCACTCTGTCAACCTTGTGTTTCGAGCAGTTTTGTCATTTATTTCACATTACTTTTATTTGTTCACTTATTTATTGTTATCTCTTTCTTTACTCAATATATATATATATATATATATATATATATATATATATATATATATATATATATATATATATATATATATATATATATATATGTGTATATATATATATATATATATATATATATATATATATATATATATATATATATATAATCTATATCTTCCCTACTTAGGCATTGAAGACTTTCAATTATGTTTCTGCTAACTCGTTAGATTTCATTTATATATTTAATTATGTTTACTTTTCTTTCTTCTTTCGCCTGTTTTTTGGAATTTTGGCTCTTTTTGTTATATAATTTTTGTTTAATATTCGATTTAATTATCTCTTTAGTTAGTTAATTATTTTGTCTTGATTATGTTGGGTACTTCGCCTCTTTTTAATTATTTGTTCTTGTTTTTATTTATTGTTATTTTTTTATTTTGGAGGCTTTTCTCCTCTTTTAATTTTTTTCTTGGTTTTGTATTTTTCATTTGGGCACTTTACCTCTTTTGTTTTGTTCTGTTCTCTCTTTGTGATAGGTTTTCTGGTACCGTATGGGACTATTTCATGTTCAACCTTTTCCGAGGACTTTCTCCCTAGCCTTTGGAGGACCATATTCAGTGGCTCAAGTTCTGCCCTTGCGTACACTTCCGTCTGTCGAATACGATTTATTCTTGGCGCGCCAGCTATGAGCAGTGTAACACTGTTCTGGAGTCTCGGCATTTGTCTGTGACAGGTTGAACTAGCTGCCTGCATTAACATTGCTGGGTACACCAGTGTTGAGCGCACCAGGGCACTGTACAGCTTATTCATTGGACCTTAGGCTTAACAAATTAAGAAGTATAGAGTAGTAGAGCAAAAGTAAAAGAGTATAATGGTGAAATAGTTCTGACAAGGATAGTAGAGGTAAGTTTAGTGTAAGTTTGAAGTGAGTATCTTTCCCTGCTGGGAGGGTATCTCAAGCAAAAGTAGGTAGTAAAGTAAAAAATAAAGCGCGGAAGAGCAGGGGTGTAAAGTTCCCAGGTCAAATGGTAGCTCTGGCAATGTTAATCTCGTTTTGAGTTGTTTTGGGTGTCAAAATTGGTTGGCATTTAAGCCTTTGTAGTAACTAGTAAACTCACTACTACGGCAAGTCAGATTTTGGTGAAAAGCTGTCGTAATTTACGTTTCCATAATTGGTAAGAATGTTACATGTTTGGGTTGATGTTACCGTTCAGGTAAGGTCTTCTTCCATTTTTGGCTAGCTTTGGATATTACGCTCGCAATGTAGCGTAGATGTTATGGTGAGGAGTGTTCTAATCTCGCTCCACCTTTTCTCCTTGGGTGGGAAGGCGGAGGTGTCTTCCCCTTGCCGGATCTCTTTATACTAAACTCTGCGTCCGTGAGAACAATGTAAGCGTGGGTTGAGAATTGGACAAGGTCGCGGGGAAGAGAGCATGCGTTACCAGATCTTAAGGTATGCCAGTTTCGTAGTCTCATTTGTATTGTTTGACCCTAAGGTCATCGACAATACTTCTGGGCCTGCATCGTCAAGAAACTAATTCCTTTCGGCAGCATATACTCTGAGGTTTATTATCCTCGAGTCGTACATGTACCTGGGAGCCCGATTCTTCGAAGATGAGAAACTACTCGGTCGACGTAACTGCGAGGCCTTTTGGGGGCGGGCGAATGCTCCACCTTCTTTGGCCTCAGTGTAGCAGCTTCCTTGCACTAGAATTGTGCATTTGTTTGGGTAGCTGGGTGTGTGTGTGTGAGTTTTGTGACTCTTGCCGGGCAGCCATAGCTTGCAGCCTAGGATCCTGTGAAAGGGCATTACTCGTGTATGGAGCTTTTTAGCCGCTCTTTTCGGTGTACGATTAGAGGTTCAATCAAAGAACCTCGTTTGGGGGAGGGTTTTTTGGGAACCATATTTTTTCAATGTCGTTATTCACGAGCATTGTGTTTAGTTCCTTGGCGAAGGTGCCAGGTTTGGTTAGGTTAGCAATGTGTGCATAATATATGCAACAGATTATTTTTGTTGATTTTTCGTTTTCAATTTGCAGGTACGTAGGTGCAGAGGCAACACTACTATCTGCTATGTTGCCTTGGCAACCTTCGCGTAGGTGGCGTTAGCCTTTCTTTCCTCCTCTTTTCTGATTCTGTCCTTTGTTTTCTGTATTTGCTCCTTTTTTATTAGACAGGTCATTGCTATGGTTTTCTGTGGGCCTCCACGATTAAGGCATTTCTGGAACCAAGTTTTACATTCGCGCCAAGAATGGTCTTGGCCGGCGCACACAGAACAAACCGTGAGTGTAGCCTTGTGGCAAGAGTACGTGGTGTGTTCGGTGTATCCGTCGCACCTGAAGCACATTTGCAGGTCAAGAAACTCCTTACGCTCAATCTGATAAGGGCAGATGCGGACATTTAAGAGGAGAAGGCCGTTTTATTTTGCTTTAATCGCCATTGCATTTTCAGTGAATAAAACTTTTAAAACGTGAGTGTAGTCTTTAAATTTGATTACTTCGGCTACTTTTGACCACTGATGATTCCGAAGAATCTCGTCCGTGATTTGGTTGGTTGAGTGGCCTCTGAACCCTGAGGTCGAGGAGTCGGCAGATAACACTTCTATGTGTGCGTATTTGTGGCGGTGTCTGAGGTGCGAGATCGATTTACCGAAGGGAGTCTAAGGCACACGGGTGAGGAGAGGGCTTTAATGTCAACCTCTTTCGAACAGATAGCCGCATAGCCATTTGGCAATATCTTAGCCGTATGAGGGCAATATTAAGCTCGCCGTAAAGTCTCTCGAAGACTTTGCTCCTCTCCGGCTCTTTCCGGCCCGGCCTGGTCCTCAGGGCATTACGCCACCTCTCCTTAACCTCTCCGCCATTACACCTAAGGGCATAATTTAAGATTCTGTAAGTGTATGTAACTGGGTGTGTATGTAGCTTTAGGGATCTCTGATGAAAATAAGGAAGAATGGTCTGGAGAAGGTGGAAAATGTCCAATGAAAAAAAGGCAACTTTACCTTCAGACAGCGCAGAGGAGTCCTTCTTGATTTCCCTCAAGGGGCCACCATCAAGGTAAGGCAAGGAGAAAATAGCCACTTCTGAACGTATTAATGCTGGTGGAATATCCGATCACGCACAACAAAACGGTATACAAGCAAACTCATTTGAATGAAATCAGTTCAAATTTCAAAGATTTTGACTTTACCGTTCAACGAATATGTAAGAGAACAATCCAAGCGACAAGCGCAGTCCAGTGCACAGCTTATTTAAAAATTGCTACATTATATATAGTCTTCTTTCTACGTGAACATAAGTATTACAAAAATTGGCCCATCATAGCGCGGGAAATTTTTAAAGGGAAACTAAGCGCTACAAGAAGCATATAAAATTTGAAGGCTCAAATTGTCTGAATATTGACTCCTTAGTCATACTTTGGATAAATCATGCATACTCGGAAGACGTTAATCGCCGATAAAGCAGGCTGCCTATAAACGTGAATTTTTTATTCAATTTTCCCTACGAGGATTTCAAGAAAGAGCTTTATAGAGCACTGATTATTCGACAAATTTCGAACTAATCCCCACTCGCATCACCCCCCACCGGGGTAAAGGAGTTGAAGTGAACTGAACTGCAATTCATCAATCCACGTTCCAAATATGCCATTCTCTCTGATAGGCATAATTGGGGACGCCAAGGAAAGCAGGTTTGAGGAGTAGCCCACTAAAGAACTCGGCGTCAGAGGCATCCAGACAAGGGGCAGGACTGCAATTTCTGGGGCTACCTAGGGAGACCTGCCAAGACCAGAGAGGAAAGTACATCCGTCTTTATGTAAGCAAGGATGCAGTTCTCATACCCAAACCCTTTAGGGGTGGCCTCCCCCCGGTTAGCGATGGTTGATTCCGCGATAAACAACAAAAAGTGTGCCATAAAATCACACCTCGTGAGCGCCCCCCCCCCACCCCGAGTTAACCCACAATCAATATATCCCCCTATTGTGCAGTTTACGTTCAGGGAAGCTCACTTACAACGGTGAGGGGGTTTGCCCCTCTGAAGCGTTCTAGTTTCAAAATTAATATATTGGACACACAAAAGAGGACATAAGGATTTGGTATCCAGCCAAAAACCGCGAAGAAGGAGCAACCCCGAAATGGTTTACTGCCCTTCGGGCAAGATGGATCAAGCTGGGATCACCTGGGTCCCTTTGAGCATCATCAGCGGTCACACCAGAACGGGCAGAGATAAAGTATTTAAATTCATCTTTCGGCGACTTTAAAGTGTTCCCCCCAGGTTATGTAGCTAAATTAGAAACCAAAAAAGATGTGGAGGCTATGAGGTAGTAAGCAGCGGTCTATGTCTTTCGCAAACTCGGCTTGCATCTAGCACTCCCACCTCCGTCAGATTCAAACGCACAGGAGTGTGATCTGCAAGAGATTAGACCTCTGGATTGGTGAACAATCCAAAGAGGAGATAAAACAAGAGATTATAAAGAATCATCAATGAGCGAAGGTCACTGAAATTGTCAAATTTAAGAACAAAAGGGACAACTCGTACTATACCTATGTCTTTAAGATCATCTTTGGGGATACATCCATAGCTAAGAAACGAAGGACTCTAGGCTCCGGCTTTTTAACGCCAGGATCAGTCGGGAGCAGATCGAGAGGGAGGTGTTCCACCCAATCCAGTTCTGCTTCCATTGTTACAAAATGGAGGCACACACTACTTGCGAATGCCAGGCGCCCCAAGAGGTATGCTCTAGGTGAGGCGAACCTGATCACGATTAAAAGAAATGCCAGAGCCCTCGCGAGAAGTGCGCGAACTGTGGGTAAGGCCAACGATCTATGGCAATGGCTTGCCCCATAATAAAGAATTGATCAGGAGGAAACAACAACAAAATAAAGAAGAGGCGACCAAAAAAAAAGCCAGCACAACGTAAGTTCATGTTGCAAAGGCAGCTTTATCCGAGAGAGAGAGAGTAAGAAAACTTACCTCAAAATCGGAAATGAAAAATCTAGAAATATTTGGACGTGAATCTTGTATGCCCACGTCAGAAATCTAAAGGCAAACTAGGACATTCGTAAAAGGGTTAAACCAGATGTTCACCAAAAGCGGCATGAGGCAGATGTGGTTCTCGGACGATCCCCCATCAGGGGATGATATCTTCAACTACAAATGGTCCCAAAACAGACTCAGGAAGAGAAAAAAACAAGGGGAGAAAGAAGATGGAGGCTGCGGCCAGATCGCTACATATGCCCTTCCCAAATAATAAAAACCTAAAGAAGAATAAAGAAACGGAAAATTTAGATTCCACAGACACATCGGGGTGTTGAGACTCAGAGGTCATGCCCAAAGGTAGACACTGAGAAAAAAGAAAACGGGAGGCCAAAAGACTTCTGACGCAGACTAGATTAACGTCCCAATTTAAGCATCTGAGCAGTTCCCTTTCCTAAAGGACAGAGATGCCAACAAAATATTCGACGGCATCAAAAAGAAGTATTACAAGTGAGAATACGATGTCCAGTGCGGAGAGGAATTAATCGATGAGGCCCTCTTTAATCAAAATGTTCAAGTCTACAGAGATACATTTGAAGAGCTTACCATTAGTCTGATAATATGAACGCTTGGCGGACATATACCAATTGTCGAGAAAGTACAGAGGGTAGGACAAATTTATCCCTAGCAATCCTATTATCAAACCAATGTTAATATCCCTAAGTTTCAGGTTAAAAACATTAGTTTCACCCTATAACTATGTATATTTTCATTAAATTACTTTGTTTACTTAGGCCTCTGAACATAAATGTTATTTTTAAGTATGAGATTCAAATTTATCGCATGCTTGTCAAAAATTCACCCCCCATCCCGACCTGGCATTGTTTATTTGATAAGCTGCAACAACTGCCAACAACGTTAGTATGGAAAACCGGGAAAGAACTAGATTTCCGGGTTGGCAACATCAAGCCAATCTACGTAATCACAGTGACCAATCTACGCTTTTTCTACATATGTACAATCTTAACTATAGCATCAACAAGAACAGTGCCAAACCAGTCATAAAATTCAGTAACTATATTTCGAAAAATATATTAGAATGTTTCTCCATTAACGCGTTCCCAAATTTCAACCTTAGCCCGGGTTTGTTCATGCTAGACCCCATTATCACTACATACATAAAATGTCAAATTGAGTTGTTTCAGGATTTTGTACCCACTAATTAAGGTTCATTGGTGGGTAATCTAATACCCCTTTCCCATTATTTAAGGCAATATATGTCCAGTCTCCTGTTCATTTCTTAAAAAGTTCTTTAAGAATATAGACGAAAGAGCTCGGAATCGTTTTTCGCTTTTCCTTTGTGGGTGTATCTGCCTAACTTTAACTTGCGTGCACTTTTTGAGCTTTTTTCATATATATATATATATATATATATATATATATATATATATATATATATATATATATATATATATAAAGGAAAGAGATAACAATAAATAAGTAAACAAATAAAAGCAAGGTAAAATAAATGAAAAAATGCCAACCAAACACAAGGTCGCTTGAGTGACCACCCAGAAGAGTCAGCTAAAACACTCTACACCAGGGCAACTATATATCTTCTATACATACAACACATTTCCCTACTTATTACATCAAGTTCAAGTCAAGTTCAAGCAAAGGAGGCAAAGGATAATGTTTCTTTGAAAACGTGTTTTGTTTAACGGCGGTCAACTCGAAGCCGCCGAGATGTCTGGGGTGTGGTTTCCGGCTGAAGTTGCACCTTAATTGCTGGTTTCTTCATCTGAATAATGATGGCTTCCGCCATCTGCAATCTTCTGTGGTTAGGAGTTCCTGAATGACGGAGGTGTCATTATTCAGCTTTTCACGGGTAAGGGTAGCTCCATGAGAGTAGGCGTGTTTTTTAATCGCGCCATTTTAAAGGTGAGCTGTCAGTCACCTTGACAGGGTTGTGGAGGTTACGTCGATGTTCTTTGAATTGCGGCATTCGCAGTCACCGACTTTGCTCGAATATTCGTACACGACGTTAGTCGCCAGGACATTGGAGGAAGACAGCTGTTCTTCATGATGCAACTACTTGTTTTTTTGGTCTTGTAGTATATAATCAGATTTATATCGGTATTAGGGTCGGTTGTGGCAACATTAAGATGGAGAATGGCTTTGAGAGTCTTTTCGTCTTCACGATAGCTGGTGTCATATTGGCCTTGTAATAAAGGTCGATATTATTTTGCTTCGGAGTAGACCTGACGCCAAGACCAGCAGCCAAGTTCATATTCTCTTTCATGGTGATTCGATGGATTCTTGTGGGTAGCCATGGTTAACGAGAACTCGGGAATCCTTCTTAAGTTCGAGATCAACAGCCCTCCACGAGGATGAACGAGAAATTTGCCCTGTTAGCTAAGGCATTGATGACTGATCTCTTGTAACGTTAAAGACACTCAGAAGAACAATTTAGGCAGAAGCCCAAGTTCCTGGGATTAACGTATACTTGGGTCACAAATTTGGACTCCTGTGCACTTATGAAGATAGAAAGGAAGGGAAGGGATACTTGATCTTCCATTTCGTGGATGAAATTCAGACACAAGTTGGTCTTGAATGTTTCAACTAGACCGTTGTTTTCTTCGAGGTTATTCGTATTCAAAATTATGTCATCGATATAGCGCGCGTAGATGGGAGGCTAAGGCGTTATATTGCTTTTGAAAATCTTGTTCTCGACCGAACCCATGTAACAATTGGCAAAGAGGACGCCAAGGGGTGACCCCATCACGACGCCTTTGATTTTCAAGTACATTTTCCCATTGGAACGGTATAATAGGGCTTCTTTGGGAGCATGCTTGGAGGAGCTGTCGCAATGTCTTCGGGAATGGTTAGGGGTGTTCAGCCTTCAGTATGGTAAATGGTAGTGTTAACAATTCGATTGTTTCATAACCGGAAACATTTGCGAATAGAGATTATACGTCCATATATATATATATATATATATATATATATATATATATATATATATATATATATATATATATGTAATGAGCGCAAGAGAATGATGAAATAAATCCGGCATACCGTAAGAAAGAGAAAACGATATTTTTTTCTTCGGAAAAAGTTATTCCCTAATTTAGAAATATCCGTACTAGAGTGATCGAACCAAAAAGAATGAGGCAGCGAGCAGCCGCTTTGATCTCAATTAAAGTGAGCCTTCATCCACTCCGCTATGGAGAGGAACAAATATTTTTCCAAATAGAAGAGCTTTTAAGGCCCACTTCGCTAGATCATTCGGGACTATGAAATAGAGAGATATTAATTTAATTGGGAATTTAAAGGACATAGGAGAAATTGAGTTCAGCACACGGCTAATATACAATATATATATTTCATGAGCGCGAAAGAATGATCAAATAAATCCAGCATACGGCGGTATCCTGGATAAGCGAGTATATATATATATATATATATATATATATATATAAAGAGAGAGAGAGAGAGAGAGAGAGAGAGAGAGAGAGAGAGAGATAGAGCTTAGTAGTTAATCAGTCAAATAACTTTAATATAAACGAAAATAGGAAGGAGAGTTTAAATGTGTGAAAATTGTATTAATCCTAGACCTCAGCTCCATGAGAACTAAGAATCTCTCTCTCAACTACACCTCACATGTACGAGACCAGGGGTTCGAATTCTGATGAGTTGGGAGGCCAGATGTTTGGCATGATGTTGTCAAAGATATTGTCAGACAGCCAATCCTGGATACTCTCCTCTTATATCATTGACAAAGTCCTGCTGCCATAAGTAAGGCCTTCTATAGATCACTCCCTGGATCAAGGGCAAACCACTTCCTCAAGCAACTTGATGTAACCCTCTGCGCATATCTCGATCCTCACTAATACCTATCCAAAAACAATTATTCGGAGAGGGAATTTGATCTTTATGACCCTCGTTACATTTTAGAAGAACTCTGAAAGCCTATGGCTTTTTTCGAGCTTATCAGGTGGTGCTGGCAGAGATTTTATACGTCTGAGAAGACCAGAATTATGTCTTGCTTAAAGTTATAATTCAGTTTGTTCATGAGCTTCGTACAAGTTCTGTCTGCTGATCTTTAAACGTTTGCTACGCAAGATGGCCTTTCTCATCTTGTATGAGTAGTATAAGATGTCAGCATCTACTATCTGCCTGAAGAGAGACTGCTAGTCGCTTCTGCCAAGTAGTGATTCTCATTGATATGCTGGGATTGGGATTGAGGTCAAATTAGCCCTGGATCTCCTCAAAATATTTTGTGGCTAGTTTGGTATTATAACGCTAGAGAAATGTTTCCGAGCAGCTGTATGTGGTTAATCACAGCCTGACTCAACCACCTCGTTTCTGATTTCCTGCACCGTCTTCAGATTGAATCTAAACCGCTAAGAGATGTTTGCTTTGGGGCTCCTAGCATGAAGCTCAATCAGCAAGGCTTGTAATCCAATTTTTTTAAGATTAAATTGACCTATTGTATTGGTTTCTTCACAGATGATACGCCACTGTATTTACTATGATATGAATAAGAGAGCCCGGATTTTAGACAATACACATTACGAGTAATTCAGAGTTGCCAACAATGACAAATTACATACCACAGCCTATAGCTAAAAGATAGACTTTCCTCCAGCGAGAATTAGTCCCTGCAAAAACAATATTGATATGGAAATTGACATGTATACTTTTCACCCTATATTAAAGTTTGTGAGAACACAAAGTGAATTAAATGCTCTATGAGTTCAAATGGTATTGGGCGAAAAAATTAACTTGCCTGGTGATTGAGGAATCTAAGCATCGAGGTGGAGACACTCTGCAGTTAATCAAAGATTGCAGTGAAACCGGTGACTTTGAAAAGCCAACCACTGCTTCGTGGCAAATAGCGGCAGAGGAGGAAGCCTCGGTGGCTGGCTATATTTCCTAGAATCGATGAGCTCTGACCTTTGAACTGCTCTGAAGTCATCACAATATATTTTTATGCTTCAGACTTGCTGTTTTTATTCTTCCCCAAAATGAAGAATGTCCCATATTTCGAGAGAAGATTTGTTCCAAACTTAGTTTAATTCTGACGGAGAGGGAACAATTTTATTATTGTCTTTCTCTAGAGAGGCGCAGAGAAAGAGCGCCAGAAGCTCAACCAGAAAATCTCTTTGGTTGTACAGGAAAGCCTGTGTATGTTGTAAATCACCCGTGTAAGCTGTTGAGCGGCGTCTACCACAATCCGGTATTCATCTCCGTTCTCATTTTCACTGCTTTCATAGCAAAACAAAACTACTCATTACTCTGTTCCAAGATACTATCGAAGGAGTACTAGTGCCCCCTAAAAAGGGAACTCATATGCAAATACAGAGGAGGTGACTCGGATTGGATCTGGATAGAAAGAACAGTTGAAAGATGACTGTGGTGATCCACAAAGGACCATGGTACAGAAAAAAACTTAAATAGGTTGAAGATCGGTAAATAAAGTTCGTTCGTGGTCTTTCTTGTGCATGCAATTAATGGTATAAGACTGGAGCGGTAGGAGGGGGGTATGTGGAGAGGATTAGGCGCAAATAAAAGAAACGCGATACTCATGATGGGGCTAACTCATGTAAATAGGCGTTGGGATTCTTGATATCTTAACGCCAACGCAGCGTACATGTGGTGTAAATTCGGGTTTATTTGGGGTCTTTTGCAAGCTTCCCTAACTGTCAACTTAAGCAGATGTGGCTGTATGTATTGAAGGCTATGAGTAGGTGTTGTTATATAGTGTGGACATGAATTTGTAGAGAGGATAGCGACATATAGGTTTCCGCCCAAGTTCTGAATTCGCTGTGCTTTCCTCTTCCATGTGTGACTCGCGGCTGTGAGTTTAATGAGTGCGTATGTTAGGAGTGGTCGAGCTAGTGTTTTTATATAAGTGTAGTTGTAGTCTTAGGGTATAATGGAAAAACCTACGTAGAGTCTTACACGATGCCTAGGAGCAACCTACTACGACTTTATAGTGTACAGAAAGCTATGAACATAATAACAAATACTAAAAGAGGAAGAAAATGAGACCTTTATAGCAAGCGAATATAAAGCCACTCAAGCGATTATTTGTAAACAGAGCCAGTAAATTCATAGAAATGACATAACTAAATAGGAATTGATTTGGCCAACCAAATTGCCCAAAGAGAAGAATGGAGAACACCCAGATTATTCTCAAGTTTACCAAGGATTGATGAAATAGAAGAGATCCAGAACTAAAAAAGGAGAAGACTAGTCACAGACGACTAAGATTAATTAGCTTATTGAAGCATCACAAGAGAATAGCTTAATGACAATTATAATGAGAATAGGAATATTAAAGCATAGCTAGAGAGATAGGATCCTATACTCGTTTTAGTAAGAATAATTACTAATATCGGTTTGAGCGCCTTATATTACCAAACAGTGCACCGACATATATACAAATTGACGCAGATACAAAAAATTTTAACTTTCTAACGTTAAATAAAACTACCTACAATGGACAAATATTATGCTGATCTCTAGGCAAACAAGCATCTCTTTACAAACCTTTTACTTCCTTCTCTTTTCAGTGACTGATTTTCCTTAAATTTCATATTCACTCACAGAAATCATCGTAAAAACGTGGAACAGGGGTCAAAATAAACAACAACGATCTAGAAGAGATACAAGCTACACTTTGTGGATGTGATTCCAAGGTAAGCTTTAGGTCCAACGAATAATTAAGTCAACCTTTTTGTCTCCTACTAAATTACGTCGCTCTCCTCTCATTAAACTTTCTTTTTCCCCTCCCTTTCAATTCTAGCCACATTAGAACACACAATGTCTTAAGATAACTTAGTTTCTGAACAGTGTTGCTCGTGGGACTGCAAAGAAGTACGGGGCCTGGCCCCTCCTCATTGACCACTCTTTTGACGGTTAAGAGAGAATGGAGGTGGAGTGTTCTTTGTCTCGCACTTCTTTTTTCGTTTAATTTTATTTTGATACAATCCAATGGAGAGATAGTTGACACATTATATCATATGACTGTGGATGGGCTTCCTCATTCCTATCATATCAGTCTCACCCTAAATAATTTGATTGTACGCTATTCATCATGGAAGGAATTTAATTTACTTGTGTCCAATTATTCACTTTATTAAGCATTTCTCGGTGTACACAGAGATGAAAATATTAACTCTCTTGAGGAGAGAGATTATTCACTTCTCATTAACGATCTCAATTCATTATATGCTACAGATGAATATTATCTTAATAATAGAAATCTTTTGCGAATTTCAGCTAATTAGACTTGCCTTTTAAGGAAGGGAATTCGAGTCTACTAGCCAAATCACTCTATTGAATTATGGGCGAATTAGATAAAAAGAATCAGCATTGGTCCGTGTAAGAATTGGGAAAGCAACGTCAAGTAATTCAAAATGAGGACCATCCTGTAAAATGAATCTTTATGTTCAACATACGAGTATATATGTATACAGGCAACGATGGATAATTTAATTTCTAGACTAAATTCGACATGAAAGAAACTAGTTAATACCAAGATCATTTATATATATATATATATATATATATATATATATATATATATATATATATATATATATATGTATATATATATATATTCAAATTTGAAAGATTGCACTATTTCTTGTATTGAAGGAAATCGCTCACAGCCTCAGGGCGGAATCAGAAATCGGAAACGGCTGCCTCCCTTCCCGATAGTTAGGCTGTTTAAGTGGGCGAAAACTGTTGTGACATTAGACCTAGGTTCCAACCTTGATAAGCTCATAGGTACTCTGTCTTTCCTCCAACCACGCTCATGCATAATAGTCTAGGGAACGGCAGTCTGCTTATTTGGATAAGCATATATTCGGGTTGATCAGGTCAAGAATTGAATAATTGAATTTGACAACTTTCAAAATAAAATATATAATTTGTTTCACAAAACTTTATACTCCTTTTAAAAATCACGCGCGTTCCCTAAAATTGAAAAGATTTAAATTAACAATTACTATTTTAATTCATAAAATCTTCCTTATTTGTTGTCATAAGTAATTAAATTATTTTTAAATTAGAAAGTTTAAGTCTATATTGGTGCCTAAAAGATAGTGGGCGATTCAGATGTTTTGAAAAACTCGTTTTCGATGAAAATATTTGACTTGTATTTTCCTTGTCAATGCATAAGTAGAGGATTCTTCGAAAATAAGGTGGTATAGTGAGCCTTTTTCCTGTATTTAATTGCATTCTATCGATCTTAATTTTAATAAACCAAAATTCGAATGAGAATAACCGCTTTTCACCAGTTATGTTTTATTCATAGGAAGAGAAGTTCTCAGCGATTATGATATTTACTCCATAAAGGAGGCTTAAATAGTCTAAAGAGTTAAATAACTTTAGTGTATAAATTCAATAATTTAAAGCCTGAAATTGCAAATTTATCATTTTTAATTGCTAACAGAGCGGAGATTAATTAAATTCGTAGAAGAGTAAATTCATTCAAAGAACTACGGAACACTTTGAATACAAATTATAAACCCATTTGGCGAAACTCATCAACAAAGTAATTAAAACTAGACAGTTTTAACTCCTCAATATTTTATTGGGATTTAGCACGGTTCAGTAAGGCGTTTACATTATTATTTTGGTGAGTTGTTTTAATTAATGGCAATTCAATAAAGCCCTATACCTAAATCTTTCTTGATTTGTAATCGGCGCAATATTTTTATCCTACTCTTATTCATTTAATACACAGTAAAAGGGAAACCAATTTAACTTAAGAGACTGAAATGCCTGACGAAGACTACAGAAAACCAAAGTGGTGGATAACGAGTGGTCCCTGACTCAACATCTGAAAATAAAGAAGGGAAAAAGTATTGGCTTAATTCGCCCTTTCTGAGGCCGTAATTTAACTGTATGCTTGGATATGTACTAAGCTTGCAAACCTACACACATATTATACATACTTGAACTTCACTCGTTTCCTCTTGTTCATGCTACTATACTAAAATATAAAAAATTCCTATACAAATTTCAGACACCAGGAGAAAAAAAATAAATGGTAGGCCCACTACACAACCTAAAAATTAAGTAAAGAATTCATATCTTAGCAATTTACATGAGTAAACAGGAGGTCTTTCCATATTCAATCCTATTATTACACTGCTTTCGTATATTAGTTAAATATAAAAGTAATCCTTATTAGCCTTAACACTTTATATAGAGATCATACTTGACAATAGATTTGACAACATCTG
Source organism: Ceratothoa steindachneri (assembly GCA_963969495.1). NCBI lineage: Eukaryota > Metazoa > Arthropoda > Malacostraca > Isopoda > Cymothoidae > Ceratothoa > Ceratothoa steindachneri. The sequence goes on along the minus strand of OZ018330.1, from coordinate 86,694,814 downwards.
CATATTTCAATGTAAAACAAAGCAAATTGACCCTCTTTTCTTAATTTCCCTAAGCAATTTCATTCCTCGTTGCACATATTATATTTTTTCAAATATCAAAAATAAAATTATTCAAAATTGTGCAATGCTTTGCAACATAAAATGCGATACAATGGGTAATTGATAGTTGACTACCTTCCACAGCATGCTCCAGTAACGATGAAAGAGAGAGGGTGGAGGCGTTGTCTCGCAGTGAAAGGCTATCATCCTTCTTCTACACCCGTTATGCTACAGTATCATTATCCCAAACCAAAACTTGGCTATATAGAAATGGACTTGATGTATTTTATCTTCCTTTCTAGTATCGTTGTAGAGAAATAAAGAGCATGGAGCAAATTCCACTAAACCACCTTTTATGCTATGTATGTTAAATTGATTCTTTCCATATTTTAGATCATTTGAAAAAAATTGCCAATATATCTATGGTAGAAAAAACAGATAAATAACAATTATCTAAAAACCAGCAAATTTAAATGGAAGAGATCCATATTAGCGTATTTAAAATAGTAAGAAATAAAAGTAGGTGTGACATTAACCTGCAAGCAAAGCGCCCATTGAAGAAAGAACATGGAACAAAAATTAGCTCCTAGGAGAAGACATTTAACGTTGGGAAGGACTTGACCAATTTAAGCCTACATATTCTAAATATTTATAGATAATCCATACGAGAATAAATGATAATAACTTTTGACCCTTATAAAGGGTGTTCCATTAAGACGGATCGAAGGTAGCACTAAATAAAACAGTGTTATTGGTGAAAATTTATTGATTTCACTATTGGATCATGTTATTTCAGTCATGGCAATTATGTGTGAAAAATAATATCGCCTAAATGTCTGCCAAGGCTTCGGCGGCACACCTCCACTCGATGGTCAAAACTTTTGATGACGTCTCTGCATAGTTGCCCCTAGATCTCAACAATATGCCTTATTTTCTCATCCTTCAGCTATTGAATTGTTGTTGGCTTGTTGGCATACACCTTATTTTTGACATGACCCCAATGGAAGAAATCTAAAGGCGTCAAGTTACACGATCATGGTGGCCAATTGACCTCGCTGTTTCGAAAAATCATGCGACCTGGGAACTTCTCGTTCAATAAAGCCCTTTTGGCATTTGTTGTGTGGCATGTGGCGCCGTCCTGTTGAAACCACAAATCTTCGACATCCCTAGAATTCAATTTAGGCCATAAAAAGTTGGTTATCATGACACGGTATCACTCGCCTGTCACCGTAAGAAAATTCCCGGCATCATTTTCGAAGAAATTCGGCCCAATGATTCCACTAGCAAAAAATGCACACCAAACAGTGACCTTTTCTGGATGCAGTGGCTTTTCAACAATCTTCTTGGGATTTTCATCAGCCCTAATGCGACAATGCTGCTTATTAACGAATCCACCAAGATGAAAATGGGCTTCATCACTAAAGATGATTTATTGCGAAAAATTATCATCGGCTTGTCTTTGCTCGGGCACCTAATTGACGAATGTACGACGTTTCAAATGGTCAGCATTCTTCAGTTCTTGTATCAATTGAATTTTGTAAGCGTGTAGAGATAATTTTTTTTTTTAAATTGGATGTAACCTTGTTATGGAGAGGTTCAATTGCTGCGCGCGATTACGAATGGAGGTATCCGGATCTTCGGCTACATTCTTGCGCACTGCAGCAATGTTTTCAGCTGAATGGGAGTAAACGAGCACGTAATGGCGTTTACAAATCTGCCGCCAACCCCGTTTGTTTGAATTTAGGAATAATTTTCTCAATTGCACTCTCGGTTGTTCGATTGTTGATCTTTCCATGTTTGCAGTTGCCAAAGACTGAAGTTGTTAAATCTGAAAGATAAAGAAAAAAATCCTTAGACGCTTAAACTTAAGTCGCATTTAAAATCGGTCCAAGTTATTGGAAAACCCGTTATTAACATTCTAAGATGCCCAACTCCCCTACACTGATTTTATATCTCATAAATATTTCTGAATTTTTCAAATTGAAGTCGTTTTTGAGTAATCTTTACTAATATTTATCTTTCTATTAAACATGTAAAGGAAGTTAATAGGATAATAATTTCTAATATGGGGATAATTATAGGACTAAAATTAGTTAATATCATAATTTCAATTATTATATAAATTTAATTATGGAAAGTATTTGTTTGACACAGGCTGTAACTTTCATTGATTATTTAAATATGAAAAGAATTCTATTAATAACATAATGTGAGATTAGGATTATCTTCGATGCCAAGCCTTACGAGTGTCAAGTTTAAAGTTGCAACGGAAATAGATGTCTGTATCGGTCATGCCATTGATGGAATTTATTCGTTTATTTTGGGTGGTTAATGCACCGAATCCTTACCAGGACGATCTGTATGCGATATAAGGGGGATGTTTCTTCCCGGGTCTAAGTCTGTCCCTAAGGCGTTGAGACCATAGACTGGGCACAGAGATTAGATGAAATACTATATTGTATCTGTGTGTTTTTACTGAGTGTACATATGGCATGGTTACTAGAAGGAAGTATTCCGTAATGTATCTTTGTGTAGTAAATTCTTATGGTTTCCAATGTTTCCTGGGGTTTATAGATAGATTCATTTGATTCAATGTCACCGGTGGTGCGTGTTTCACGCGCTATGTATAAATCACGTTCCGCGGAGATCTAAATACTTGTAGATAATGTTTTTCGGGAATGACTTTTCTTAAGGGGCTCACCTTGTTTTTTAGGGGTGTAGCCTCATCTAGTAGTGAGGTATGGAATTTTTGTGTTTTCTGTCGTGCTGTGATGTAAGTAGATGCAAGGTAGTGTGCCCATACTGAAGAAGAATAAGTGATTGATAGGGTCGGTAATAGGTTTTTGTTTGATTTCTTGAATTCCCAAAATATGGTGCCTAATTTCACTCGAAGCGTGTTTAGTTCTGTCTCAGATTTGTTTGCTGTACTTTTTGTGAGGGTTCGGAAAGTTAGTCATGTATTTACTGTGATGTCGAAACAGAGTGGTTATTTTACTTAAGCAGAGTGGAGTGTTTGATAGGGTGATGTATGTGAGACGTTAGAACTCAAGTTTACAGGTTGTGATGGGGCTAACAGAAATTTAAAGGTGAGATATTATTAAGTATATGTATATTGTAGATACAGCCATCAAACTTCTATTATTGTGAAATAGAGTTATATAAATCTTAATGTCATCTATATAGATGAAAAGTGTGTTGTTGGCATTTCATGGATAAAACGGATTTCCTTCACAACGTTCTTTTCATTCGAGGTACTAACGAGGAAGATTAGAAGCCTTTTTTTTGTTGAAATCGAGGGTATTGTTTAGAACTTTTTTATTAATATGTGGCTAGGATCTGTGACGTAGACTGTGCCTTAAGTCTATTTTTCTCATTAATCTCCTTGGTGGTTATATGAGCCGGATGAATCCTTCTCCTTTGATCCGAGTGTTGTTAGTGAATGCAGGGTCAGTTGAGCACAATAGGCGGAATAAGTGATGGGATATATATGGGTTGATATATTACAGGACAAGGTGAGCACTGTTATTTTAGAAGGTTAACTTAGTTGAACGTTAATCGGTTAACCAAAACTTAACATTATGTATCGTTAAATATGTAACGTAAGTTACAGCTGAAGCGTTAACGTTAACATTAGAAAACAATTCTGAAAAAGTTTTTTACCCTAAGACCACGTCAAAAGTGTTCCACAAGTATAAAATATATAAATTGTCAGAATTATAAAGTATCAAAAATATAAAACTTACGGAAAACTAATATTAGTATTAAAGAAGAAAAAATAATGATAAAGTAGCCGAATAAAACAAAAGGAAAAATAACAGATGAAAGAAGGGTTAAAACCTGACTGGAGATCAAATCCATGGATCTGCTACAGATGCTTCTTTCTTGGGAGACCAAGTTTTGATTCACTTGTTTATAAGCTTCCAAAAAGTCATGCCATATAGTACTGGTTTCTAGGGAGAACAAGTGGCAATGAATTTGTTCATTTTGTTCATCAGATTCAACACAGCCATCCTTTCTATGGCCTCTTTCTTGGGACATCATGTGGTGGTGGACTTGTTAATCAGATCCAACACTGGTATATCCTCTGCTACGAATTCTTTGGAAAAGCAAGTGTTGGTGGAATTATTCAATATAAAATTAATTGTATCAATTCCAAGGATAAATTAAAAAAGGAGATTGTATGCTAGTAAAGTTAGTAAAGGTAACTATTAAGTCCCTAATTGGTTCATGGACACATGTGCACCTATTGTATATATATAATATTCAATGATAATAAATAGACTGTATACCCAACACCTACCAACCATGGCTTAGTAGCTTTACTCCATATTGTACCTCTTTAAGTACACAAGATGACACTTTGTAGAGTTGTATTTTTATTTATAAAGCCGTTTGAAGCTACCAATTGGGGAAGGGGCACGGCAATGTGTTTTTTGGCCTCTTCCTAACGGAACTCAGCACCATCTGTTCAGTCCCAGTTAAGTCTCTCTTCCTTCCTTCGCTGACTTCTAATCTCCATTTCTGTACCAACTCTTCCTTATCTTGCTCCTGCCCTCTGATTGTCCGCTTAGAATCACCTTTTATCTACCCCTTTTGTTTGTCCTTTCTTCTCCTGTCCATAGACCTCCCCGATTACGACCCGCTATTAATCTGGATCGAGGGGCTGAATACTCCTAAAAAATGATATTAATGCTCACCGGAACCGCTCAGAAAAGGCCACCAAGCGGGATCGGTTATCGCAGCCTGCCTATCACGCCACAGATTTGTTCCTGATTTACCTAAGGGGTACCGGAGAAGGCGTTTATCACACGCCCCAATTAAATGGACCAATTAAAGGAGCCCATTATTGCCGTTCCCTTGTTCGGGTTATTGCTAGCCGTTACACGCAAGAGTGGCAAAATATCACTTTTTGTCCATGGAAAATGCCCCCGAAATATTTTACCACCCTTTACCATCGTCGGAACCGCTCTTAAGCAGCTCCACAGCAGAAAAGGAGATCCCGCTCTGCTTTCTCAGTGCCCCTCGAACCTTCTTCTAGCAGAGAGAAAACTTAGTACTCTCCGGGTGCGATAGATCCCCCTCATCCCCTTCTCTGGGGTTGACTCCCTCTATATTCCAGTGACTCTACTTCCTTAACGTTTACAGGGGCTAACAAGAGAGCAGATAGGGGGACCTGGTGGGGTCAACTCGATAGGGCAAGGGAAAGCAGGATTTTCAGTGCGTATACAGGCGACCAGTGTATCTACTTCCTTTCTTCCCCAATGGATGCCTCTTTGCAGGCTATCGACAGAAAAAAAGGTACCTCGAATTGGATCCTTGATATCTTGGGAAAATGGTTGCATCGAGGCCCCACCTGAGATGGACATGGTCTCGGAGGTTACCCATTCCCAGAGAGCAGGATCTTTCATGACGGGTCAGCCCTTTTGCAAGCTTCTTTTTAGACCGCTCGGGTCGCCGAGGGATCAGAATGAGTGGAGGGAGCAACTTCATTTCCGAGAAGGATCTTGATGAGGCTGGTCCATCGGACCTAAGTGCTCCTTCTAGAGGTGGAGAGAAGCGGGTTTTTTCCCCAGTCTCCTGTTCCAAAAGAATGCAAATAAGATAAAGACTAGGAATATTAGGGGTTTATCCCCCTCTCATAGAGCTCTGGACCGGAAGGGTCCGCTGTCGTTGCGGAAAGCGATCAGGTCAAGATAGGTATGTCCGACGCAGTTGATCTCGCACTTGTGGGACCCAAACCAAGACCGCGGTTATAGATGCATTAAGCGGAGCCTCCATTACGTCAGAGCCAAACATTAAGAGACTACCTGTCGTTTTCGAGTCCGCTAACTTCAATTGCATTCTAATTATTTGCTCCACTGATTGCAGTATGTTGGCCAAGGGACAAGTTCCATCACAGGAGGGCACTAGCTAGCCTGATTGGTAATAGGCCGAACGTCACCCGTTTCTCGGACGGGAGCCTTCTGGTGACTGCGTCGGATAACTCTGAGGCGGTCAAGATTAGTGCCCTCCAAATATTTGATGGCATTCCAGTGAGTGTGACGCTGCACTCTACTATGAGCTTCATGAGTCTTTTGAGCGATGGAACTCGTGTACTACTTAATAGCTGACGTGACCTTAGAGATGGCCGTCCAAAGAGCGATCAAGGTCGAACATGTGATGGGAAAACAGATAGGGGCCTCAAAAAACCCCCTAGACTCTTCAGCAAGTTTGACTGTTACAAGTTCCCTGAGTAGGTGGGTGCCGTTTAGTATCTCTACTGGGTGAAAGCATTCATGCTACTGGGGCAGAGGTGACACTAATGAACAGTTCAGCCGTACAAATCTCTCTTGTACAGTGCGAAGTCGTAGGTACCCAAAGTCTTGTAAGCTGCTCCAAGGCCACACACGATAAGTCCGAATCGTTTATGGCCAAGTGCGTTAATTGAAGAGAGCTGCACCACGCTTCTTCGAAGCATTGTGGTGCGCATATCTTGGAGAAGAACATCCTAGCCGTTCATGCAACGGATCCTCTCTCATTTCGCAAGGCGAAAGACTTGGTCCTGGCGCGCCCGGCGCTGTTGGAACGTCTTATGCCTCAATGTTAGAAAAGACACCTTCTGCACCGGGCTAATCCAGGCCTACGAGCATGGCGTTTCTGCGCCGATTCAAAAACCATCTGCGGGTTCGACATACCTCGGGTGCTTTTATATTAGAGCTTGCGCCACAAAAGGCTCAAAACAAGCCTCAGCTTAAACCCATATGTTTCCCCCTCCCCCATCGTCCACGTTTTCCGTAAGGTGAGCCGGCCGTCGCCTCGAACGAGTCTTTTGACTCACAGGAGGCAACACCCTTGAAGTTGGTCGTGAGGCAGACTTGCAGGGTTCCGAAAGATGCCCCCCGAAAGAAGTACAGCAACAAAGGAACATCAACTCCTACGCCCTCACCCAGTGCTTGGCTGGGTGGCTCGAAGTCGGTGTTTCCTTCAAAGTAGAGACCCCCCCCCCCCTCACCGAATCCGCCTAGCCTGCCTAAGCTTTTGAGGATAAGAGAAGAAGAGATTTGCATGGCGAGTCTAACCTCACTCATGATTCCTCAAAGGAGACAACGCCCTGAGTTCTGCATCTAGGAAGCATACGGTTATTCCTAGAGTGTCTGCTCTTGAAAAGTGCTACTGCACCTCCTTCGAGCTAAACTTTATATTAATTCAATAAAATTGCCCCTGAGTCCGGGCTAACTGAGAGGAGCTGGCGAGGTTTATCTCTTCATGACTTCTCTTAGCTATCTTTTTCTACAAATCCATGCTGCGAGATTGTCCTATGCCCACCCTCCCGAGCTATAAGGGCTTTGCGACCTCACTACTATTGGGATGTGGGCAAGGCAGAACGATGTGCTATTTGCACCCTCAATGATAACTCTCTATTCCTTTTTGCTTTAAATATCTCCTTTCATGCAGTGGTTGTGCAGCTGCATCTTGATAGGAGGTATAGTGTTATTTATGCGTAAATTCCACCGTCAGCCGACTAATACGCGAAGGATTCCGTCTTTTCGTCATAGGGTTGCCGAGGCTCTTTCTACATCATGTGGATTTGAATGGTAGGAACACTCTCTGGTGAGAATATGAGATTAATCCAATGGGTCAAGTCATTGCCTAACTAATGACTAAACTGGAGATAGGTGTCCTAAATGTGGAGGAGTTTATGCATCAATGCCTAAGGATTGTTCTATTCCTGTATTGATATAACTTTGTTATCCACAGGTGCACAGCCTGATTTTAGGTATGAGGGTAGTCAAAAAATCCATAGTATCAAACACTTTCCCATTTAAATATTATTTCTTGGACTGTTGCCGTTTGAGAGTCACCTCGATTATCCCTAGCACGGGCGCGGTGGTCCGTAATTCATGAAATGACTCATTTCTCTATCCCAGTCAATGAGATTAGTTTGCTGGATGAGGACGTTAGGCTCTTCATGAAAACCTTATCGCCGTGAGCTTAACTACTATTCCTAGAAGGTCTGGCCGTTTTGCACGCTGACCGCTTCCGTGCAAGTCAGCCGACAGTCAGACGCCTTCAAACAGAAGCGTTATCCCTGCATGCGCTATAGGCTCCGCCTCAACGATTTTATTTTCGGTGATATTCGCCAAGCTAGGGCCAGGTATTGGTATGTTTCGAAGCACGCTAGCCGCTCTCTCAGATGGCCTACGTGTTTTTACTCACGAGGGGCGGTCAATAAGTTTTGCAATTCGGATATAAGGAAACGAGATATGAGGAAAAGTGTTTTAGTATTTTTCAATGTGACTACCCTCGACTTCAATGCACTTGCGCCACTTGTCCCTGAGGCTTCGAATTTTCGACAACCAGAAATCTCCCGAGTGCTGTTAAATCCACTCCTAGACGGCGAGCCGGACATCTTCATCGTCTTCAAACCAGCATCCACGCACTGCACCTTGAGCTGGTATAATAAAAAGAAGTCGCTAGGGGCCGAATCTAAAGTGTAGGGGGGATGGTTGAGCTCCTCGAATCCGCACTCACGCAGGGCAGCTTGTGCAACTTTGGCCTTGTGGACTTTAACGACGTTAAAGTCGATCATGGGGCGTGAGGTTTCTAGGGACCCAACGTGCAGAGACCTTGGTCATATACAAATTGTCATGGATGACGTTAATAACACACCCATGTGATATTCCAAGTTCTCGCTTAAATTCTTCGACCTTCAACCGTCGATTTTTGAGGATCACCCTCTCCACACGTGCCACATTGTTCTCGTTGGTCACGTCTGATGGGCTTCCTGGACGGGGGTCATCTTCAAGAGACTCACGACCATGGCGGAACTCCCTATTCCAGCGAGCAATGGTTACATAAGAAGTGGCGGTGCCGGTGTACACTGCAACCATGCGTTCATGGATCTCTTTTGCATTCTTGTCTTCCTTGGTCAAAAATTTGATTACTGCGCGGTGCTCAACCTTCTCCATTGTTGAAAAATTAGTGACTGACGATCTGCGATCAGCTAATGCTTCTCAAATAAATGAGGTAGGAGCGTGCGGATGCAGGTCCTGACCTACCAATTCACAAAACTTATTCACCGCCCCTCGTAAAAGGAAAACCTTTAGAGCAGACGGGTGGAAGCGAGTCAAAGGGATTCTTGGCTAGTGATCGTAGGACCTCTCTACATTTCTCCACGAAAATGGGACCGCCAAATTGTACCTTTCGTCTGTGGCGGAGTCTTCATGACCGCTTTTACCGCATTATATAGCCAAGATGATGCTCAGCCAGCATTCAATGCGCGTCATGATGTCGCAGAAGGCCACCAACTGGATTTTACCTCCAGTGTTGGAGGACCCTTCAACCACAGATTTACATTGATTAAGTTGCGTTTGCTCTTTCTTCGTGCACGGACACTGCCTCTACTCCGGACTATGTCTCTTATAGCATATGTACTTTGACACCTGGGTGAGCGCGGCCTGGTATTTCTGTTACATTTGTTCAACAGTCGGTCATCCTCCATAACTCATGGCGAATCATACTGTCCTCGCTTTTCGCAAAACGGGGAGTGATCATTCTACTCAGGCCGGTTTCCGCCCATTATATCTAACCTTCAGCGTGTACATGTTATCAACTGACCAACCGAACAAATCTCGTTAGTATTTTTACCATCGTTAGTTAGTTGATTTCACAACTCCTACGATATAGGTTAGTCCATGTTTAATTCTATCACATTTGTTTTGTGTTTTTTTGTTTATAATTTTATATAATGTTATTTTATTGTTTATTCCAGTTACCTTTAATTTTTGATATTCAAGTCAGTTTATGTTAAATCTTCACTTCTTTCTATTAGTTTTCCAAATTACACTGGATAGTATCAATTAACTCTAAATATTGTAATTTGTGTTTTACTTTAATCTCAATAATTGTCAATTGTATTGATTTGACTTGCTTTCCCTCGCTTTATTATTCATTATATAATGGAGGCTTTTAACTGTTATCGTTAATATTTCTTCCCCTCCTCATTACTCCATATAGTCGTTAAAGATGGTCCTAGCGAAGGTCCGAAATGTCTGGCCAATAATCATATTCCTACTATATATACCTCACACTGCCTTTTGCTTTCTGGATCAGAACTGTGACATAAGTTCTGTACTCGGTATTAGTGATTCACATACTGAGTACTTTATAGATTAAAGTGTATTCCGAAGTCCTTCTCTACATAAGGCTAGTTGGAGATGAAGGAACCGATTCAACAGTGCGTATTCCTCGCCACCACCTTAAAGAATTACAGCGAGAGTTCCTCATTCCTATGGTAAAATATTTTAGAAATTTCTAAAGGCAAACTTAATGGATTTGTTCTTAACTTATAAACTTGATTGAAGATAGTCAATCTGATATTTGAAAAGGTATCTCTTACTTAGTTAAGGTGTTTTTTTAATCTACTTTGATCCTAATGATTTCTTCTACTGTAAACTTTTAAAATAACTAAATGCTTATGAGATTAAATAACTTAAAAAGAAATAAATAGAACATTAATTAAGAGAATAAAAAGTCTATCAGAAATGACAGCAGCTCTTACGATTGAACCTTATTACCCTGTCTCCAGTTCTTCCTTACAAAGTCAAACCGTAGTGATCTCCTTTGCTTATGCATAGAATCCTTTTTGTATTTGTTTAGAAATATGGATAAAAAATGAAGGCTACCTCCACTTTTCAGTAGAAAGTAGGGAAAAAAGAGGAAAAGGGTGAAACATAAATACAGTAAGATGTAGAAAGTTTACACTGGGGTGGGGACATCTCAGTTTTTACATGGTTGAGTATATAAACATTTGCACTAAATTCTTGCTGAAACAGCAAAATAATAATAATAGTTTTACACAAAAACTTCTTAAATAATAGTTTATGCAAAATAATAAAAATAACAATAATAATATAATGCAGTTAAAATAATAGTACTCATTCTATTTTACACTACTGATTTTTATTTTCCCAGTTCTCATTTTGGTTGTATAAAGTAATGTTTATTTGTTAAATAACTATTTTATCCGGGTAAAACTTGACTGAAGAATCATTTGTAGATGTTTGGTGTGGCCACTGATCTTACCAAAGGTATATATGATTTGTATCTCTCCAGGTCCTGTAGTATAAACAACTCGTCAGAGTACATCGTGTGAAAGTTATTTCCAGGCTCCCTCGATATGACATAATCGTCGCATCTTACGTTATATATGAGATGGATGCCCGATTTTTCCCCCGGTGCATTTGAACTATCCTGTTTCTCTAGATATGGTGAGTAGAATAGGTGGATACCGCAGTTTCGTTTTTACTAGAGAAATAGGAAATTTTCTGTGTGTGTTTAAGTTACGAAATCGATGAAGTTTGTTGAGTTCTATTTTCGGAACTTTAGCCTACGATTTTACATTGATTTCTGTGCAGCACTTAGATATCCTGTTCGTGATCGAGGAATATTTTATTTTAACTTTTTCCTTGTTAAAAAATGGCTTCTGTCTTCCGTCTGCTAATCGCGATTGCAATGAATTTGATCTGGTTCATCTATATCTTCCACTTATTTTCTCGCATGGAGATTTTCGGAGCCTAGGCTACAGTCGACTTCAAAATCACTATTCCATATCTGGTTTAGCGAGTTACAATCCGAGTGATGTCATTTGCGTATTGTACTTTGAAGGTTCGCAGGAGAAGCGGTTTCGAAATGTCCCTTGTGGAGACCGTAAAAAGGTCGCGACTCAAAAACACTCTTTGCAGGACTTCGGATAGCAAGTCAAATGCGGCTCCGATTGGATCGTCGAACCATACCTTGTCTAAGTCATTTTCACGTCCGAGGAGACCACATCCAGCATGCATTAAAGGCTAACCCTTTAGCCGCATGCTGATATGTTGAGGCACTTGCAGCCTCCATGCTCCTTTTTTGTAGAAGCCATTTTTTTCTGCATTCTGCCAATTATCTCGAGAAATGAACTAGGCGTGTAGTTCATCACTTGATTTTTAGGCTTCCCATTTTAGGAATAAAGATCATTTTGGATGTCTTCAGGCCGTCTATGAAATTTTCTGCTGCTAAGGCCGCATTGAAAAGATTCAGGTTCTGGATTTTGTCCTCACTGGACCTCTTTCAAGCGTCTCGTGTTTATTAGGGTTAGACCAAGAGCTTTTTGCTTAAAGCAGGAGATGGCAGAGTTGGCTCTTTTCGGGTCATCGCCATACCTTACGTCGCACGCTTGCGCAATCCGTTGAGATTTTAGAATCAGCGAGGGGTTCTGAATTTTTTATGATGCTTCTCCATGTGCTTTACAACTCTGTGTTGAAATCCACATCAAACTGTTCTTCCTCTTCTTCGGAAATTCAAAAAAGTTCGCTAAAAAACTATTCGAAAAAGCTCGGCTTTTGGGGAAAATTCTGGCGCACTTATTTAAGGAAGCTATGAACGAGTCAGCTTTTGATGTTGGTCATCCTCAAACTAATTGGTGACATTCTAGAAACCTCTCTGGTTGTCCTCAACATGCATGTTACGGATCCTGCGCTTCCACTTTTCTCTGATCTCCTGAAATATCACATCGTTCACTTGTCTCATTTGTTGAACCAACGCAAACTCCATTGGGCCGGCTTATCTAGCGTTGCAGACGTCGTAGTAAATCAGCTGTAATCGCTGCTGTGTGATGATCCTCTCTTGGGTTTGGTACGTCTGGAGCAAGATCATGTGCTTTGAGATCGGGTTTATGTTCTCCGTGCTGGAAAATCCACCAATGATGCTGCACAACTCATCCTCGTTCTCCCTTAAGTGACAACATCGATCATAGGAATTTACTCTGGGAATGACCTTTTATGCCCCTCACTCTAGAATTGCAGAATTCGTCAAAAAAAGGCAAGGGTATAAGTATGGTTGCAGGAGCCACCGTGATGACGATAGGAATATGGTAACTGGATGTGAGATGACCTGGCTGCATATATGGGGGAAGGCTAGTGTGGGATACCTAAGCGAGATGTCCAGTTTCTTGGCTGTCTCTGCATATATGAAGGTCAGGAATTAGGCCCAATCCTTTCCGCTGTGCACCTATGTAGAAATAAGTCGAGGATTTTCTCGACTTTCGCCTCTGAAGTAACCAGTGATTCTTAATCTGGCGTTGAGTTTGTCAGAGAAGATGACGGGAGAAGCAAATTCGAACTGGATAAACAGTACTTGGATTAGAAGGTTCCATCTCTTTCGAAGCTGGTACGCCAAACCGACTTCAATGTTTCACATTTACGCTTCGAGAGCGACAGACATAAACGACTCACTCATCGCTATTCCCTTCACATACATACTCCACTTCTGATCTCACCGATATTGCCGCTCTATCTTATCTCTTGCCAATAATGTTCATTTATAGGACGTTTAATTCGAAGATCTTGATAGGGTTAATGTTTCTTACTTCAGTTTTGAAAAGTCGGAGAATATCGGGATCAATTTCTTTGTAGATATTGAACAGCTTTTGTTTATAATTGGCCCATCCTTGCACGTTAGGCACAAGAACTATCATTCGGTTTCTTGTAGCCATGTTCACTTCTTCTCCAGGACATAGTGTTTATTTACACAATCGGCTTGAAGAATTTGAGTGAGGATTCTTACAACTTTATTCTTTTTTCTGGCTTCAGAGCCTTAATTTCTTGCTCATCCTTTGTAGAGTCGAAGTTCCACTTGAGGAACCCCTTTTGGATAGCTGTAGCTGTCTCCAGTGGTGAAGGTGCTTGTTTTTTTGTTTTTGTTTTTTCTTTGCTATAATTAAATTGATTTGTTTGGCATCGAATGATTAACTCTTAGAGGTCAGTTTTGTTTCGCCTTTTGTTGCTGATATTGCCTTTTAAATTTACATAGGTGCTTCCTCATGTGAGGGTGCTCTTTGGAGCAACTAACGCTCTTCATTTATTCCTACATAGGTGTATGTAGATTCTTTAGAATCTGAGGCCACTTCTTCTCTTCATTTTATGCTTTATGTTCTTTTATACTAAAAAATTCGGTTTCTGTAACGGTGGTTAGGAAGGGAGCCACCCTCCGCTAGGCTATACATTTTACAAAGGAATGGCTGGCGGAGAACTTAAGGTGCTCCATGACCCTGCTTCCATTATTTTGTTAAGCGCCGTGTGGAAGGAGCCAGGTGGCGCGTAGTTTAGGACATGCACGATCAGGATGCACACCACAAGTTTCATGCGGGTTAATTCCGATAGATGCAGGATTTTTTTGTGTCTGAGTATTGGCTTGGTTAACTGTTTGGGGAGTGTGGTACTTTCTACACTGGCGTATGTTCTGCTTGATGAGATACTACCTGCTTTCTTCGTTTGGTTTAACTGATAACGTTGCACTGCGCACTACTTTCTCAGGCTTTTGACTGGTCCTTGGCAGTTGAGGCACTATTTTATCTGCAAGCTGCAGCACATCAAAGAGGACCCTTTCTATTGTCATTCTAAGCACAGATTCTTCGATTTTTTTGGCAGTTGTGAGGGAAGTGGTCATAAATTTCATTGCAGGAGAAGCACATCAGCAAGTGGTAGCTCTTCTTCTTGTGAGATTCGCTAAATGGTGATGACCATACTGAAGAGCTTCAGCCGGTTCATTTTACCCCTTTAACTCTCTTTATCTTTTCGAAGATTACCTTGAACAAATACGTTATATCACGGAATTTGACACCTTTGCTACTTAGGTCCACGCATAATTCTTCCTCATTTCTGGCTGCAACCCAAGAATCGATCTACTTTCGGGCCACAGCCTTTCTTGAGATGATAAAGGGACAGGTTTCGGCTCGAGTCTTTTTGGAGGTGAGCTTCCCTAGATCTGAAAGTTTATGTTAGATGGCTGCGCATCCATTTCCTAGTCTGACGATGAGATTTAGTGTGACACTCTTCTTTGACGTGGCAAAGTGAGAACCGTAGGTCCTGCGGCTACCCTATGAAACTTTATTTTACCGTCACCCAAGTCCCATCAGAGCATGCACAGCGGCGTCTTCACACTGCTAACGTCCTCATCCACGGCTAAGTGTGTCACTGGAGGAATATCCAATCAGTCACCGTTTAGACGTTTTTAACTCAGCAAGGTCGATAAGAATAGGAGGGTTTTCCAATTGTTTCTCTCAGCTCGCCCATCTCGCCTCTGGCACTGATGAGAACAACCAAAACTTAAGGAATCGCGAATTAATCTGACGCTTCCATTTCGTGACAATCGATTAGGTATAGGCGAGCTGAATTAAAACAGTATACACTGTAGGGAGTAGCCCCGACCTTGGAGTCAGCGTGGAAGAAGTCTGGAGCAAAATTAATGAATTTTATTTTCGCATAGAAACGCGCCCTGGACAGATGATATTGCGCTCCTTTAGTTGCATAATGGGGTCCGAGTTGCCTAAAGGCAGAGAGAGGCTTAAGGCCAAACCCGAAGTGATGCCCATCAATCACCTTTTACAGAAGTCTCCTACTTGCCCATGGCTGCTTTACCGGGATGAAGATTCGGAAGCGAACATATGAAGAAGTGAAGTGTTTGTGACTGATCTCGAGAGATCTATCAATTAATAGATAAATACACATACAGTCGATAAAAAACGGGTGAAATCTTCAAACCACGTTCCTTTCCTAACAAAAATCCTCTCGATTCTTCTGCTTTCACAGCAGCACCATTCTGCAGCAGACTGACCTCGGATACTTATGTGCTTCGCATGCTTACTCTGACATAACTGACTTTGGGACGATATTTTGCTCCCGAAAATCAGTGATTGCATTGTTTTTTGGTTGACAATAAATACCACAAACTTTTCAGATTCCACTCTCAATCCACATGATCAATAATTGTGAGTTAATATATTTAAAATATATTTATATATGTGAGCAGATGTTAACATAACCTAAACCAACCAAAACCAAACTTTTAACCATCTCTTTCTCCAAAAATTACATCATTTATGAAATAAACGTGTAAACTTGCATCATTGACAAAATATATAAAATAATCGTACACCATCACCAAACTCAATAGGTCCGTAATTCTTTTGCGCACTGATATAAAATAATTAAGCTGCAGTTCGGATTCTTCATCCAAGAAACGGAGTTCAAATTACTCAGGTGAATAGAAATAAACATCGAATGGATGATAAAGTGCAAAACGATAATAAATAGAACTTAAGAGAACATCGGTAAATAAAGGGCAACGGGTGTACAATACAATGGGAAACAATAATGTGATCTATAAAGGATAATATGTAGAAAACCCCCTTATTTTCTCAATAAAGATTTCCTTCGTAGTAAAAGTTTTTTTTTCCTTTACTTCTTCGTGTTTTAATAATAAAAAAAACGTTTTATTCTTTTAAATGTTTTTGCTGATATTTATACCTAAATAATTATCAATTAAATTTATAATTAACTAAAGGGTGTCTGTTAGTAGACATTTTCTATTATTTCCAATGTTATGACTGCCTCTTTCGTCGACCAACTGGCTATAGGTAGCGCTTTTGTATCCATGAATTAAATTACATGAATCTTTAAAACACATGTGTCTCTTGGTCTAGAGATAGTCTTAAGGGGTATATATGCTTAAAATATGTATACATTTAAAAGAAAGAATGTATTACTTGCAATATGAACCTCTTTTATTTTCCCGGAAATCTTCACAGTTGGTTTTGATTGTTAGCACCGATATACTTGTACGTGGGGGCTTAACATTATTTTTTTTCTTATATATGAGCTGATAATGTTCATCATTCTTTCCCTCCGGGATCTTGCTGCTCTTATTTTCTATTGTCTCATGTTTCTAAACAGACTTTTATCTGTAGCAGGCGTGCAAAGGATTAGCAGAGTGGAAACACCCATTTCGATTACCTGACTCGATGGAGTATCGAGTCAGGTCTCCTTCACGCTGGCTGCTACAAGCTGCAGAAACCCGTGATTTTCATCCCACAATAAAGATTCGATCTATACAAAGAAATAAAGGCATCTTATATGAATGCGTAGCTGTGGTAAACCCGCCGCCATATTCTTTGTGCTCTGTCGCGGGCAACATGACGTCATCAAAGAACCGACACACCCAATCTCTCGTCATGCGCCGCAAATGTTCCTACAAAAGTCTGTATAGAATTAACTCTTGTCCCTTCATTGCTGATAATCCACGGGAAAGGCCTGAATGCAGAAGTTTATATTCTTAACTTCAGCCCTTAAAATTAAATTAAATTAGATTTGGAAGTCCAAATGGCAAAAGTGAATCTGCTGAATATTATTTTGAATTATCATTAGATAATTAAGAAAACAATATCATTTTAAGAGAGTTATAAAAATACTTCTTAGAGATACTTGCATTTTTATAATATCACTGAAAGTTGTTTGAAAGTAACTTTACTAACGCCTAACCCATATTTCTACCTGTAATAATACCTATACTAAATTAAGCCTATTTTAAAATTATGTTAAATATGAACCAATCTCGCATAAATTTCTAGTGTACAACTTGTGTATGCTATTTGAGGTTTCTTTGTTTGCTAAGCAAAATCCGAATTGTGCTTATCGCAGAAATCGGATTTTCCGTTCCCAGCCCATAAACCCAATTAATGAAATCCTCGGAAGGCAAGATAAGGGAAATTGGCATATTTTGGGTAATGGCTTGCCATTCTCCGTCATTATCCCGGAGACTCCTCACCTCGATGAGCCTAACAAAGAGAAAGTTTCCAGAATGCTAAGAAGAAGGCAAATGTTGAGGAACAAAATGTTGTTTCAGATAATGAAATTTTAGGAAATGAAATTATTAGTGACTTTTTTATGTTTGTATGTCTCATTTTTTTGCATCTGGTTAAAAATGTATGAGGCAGTATCGTTATCTATTATGTACTATATACATGGTGCGGGGATAATTTCCTCCCATTTACTGGTGTCAGTTCTCTCACTCCCCTGTCATAGTAGACTCAGTTTTGCATGCTCCGTAAAGGAAAAAATATCATGGCTGAATTTATTTCTTCGTAAAATTGGAAAAGGCAAGGAATTTTGATTGGGATTTACATCTGTGGCATTCAAGAACGGGTAGGCGCTCAATTCTTTCAAGTTGCAGCTAACAACTTCAAGATTAGCTGCTTGCCTCGCCCCAACCCAGCAGGAATATCAGCAAGGAGTTTCGACAACTCCCGGAGAGTTGCGCTTCTACGTTTTTTCAGAAAACCAAGTAGTTTTCTCTCTAGACTAATCGAGTACTGGAACTTTGTTTCTGACATTTCTGTTCCCCTAACTTCGCCACTTTGAGATTTTCTCATCATCAACTCCTTGCGATCATTCGTTTTATGATAACATGGGAAAATCATTAATGAATAAGATTGGTTTGATACTTCTAACCTACTAAACTTCCCAAATATATTAGAGAACAGACTACATATTTTAAATTTATAACTAATAAAAGAATCACAAAATATTTGACAGAAAAGAGAAATTGATAATATACTATGCAAACAAACGAGAGAAAATTACATTAATGGAGAAAAAACAAATAAAGAGATAAGTAGAAACCTTAGAAGTAAAAATGCTAAAATAAAAATCAACCTTAATATCTACTAATGAAATAGAAAATAAACGATCTAGTTCGACCAATCTAATTATTACCTGCTGCTCAATCTGAAATGGACCATTTGGTATACCAATTTACCTGCCTTAACAATGGATGTTAAGTCATTAAAACATCCTATATTGATGTTTTCACAAATAGGCTGCAGACCAGATACAAACAGCAGCACAATAATCTCACAATCAGATCACATTTTCAAGATAAAAAGTTCGCACAAGAACAAAAAGAATAATAAAAAAAATCTATTTAAATAAAATAAAATAGATGACTTAATGAATAATTAACATGCAAAACGATTAATTTACAATAACCATAAAAATATTATGAAAAGTATCGAGTTTTCACTTGAGAATGGTGGGTGACTTCAAATATTGTAATATATTGAGAAGAAATCGGAGAGAACGAGAGTCGTCTCTAGGGAACGAGCAAGAGAAGCAGAGAATTCATAGAAGCCTTGATATCGGATACAGACTGCATCAAATGACATGTAACCGTAAACAATTTATCCACTGTCTAATAAAGGATTTGTCTCGTTCACTTTATTTTTTCATAACTTCTAATATGTCCTCTTGATACGATATATGTATAGTTACCAATTAGTATTTGTCAACGTGTTAACGACAAATTATTGCAACGTCTCAGATCTTACCTAATCAATGTTCAGGCACAAAGGATGAGTTAAAATAATGAATAAACATATTTCAAATTAAATCATTATCCTTGAAATTTAAGGAATCAGTGTACTTAAAATCAAAGACTTTTCATTAATACATATCCATTACTAGCAGAGATACTTGGCGTTGAACGGGCATAAAAAACTATCTTGAACAAATTAAACTCTCTGCGTGAGTTAAATTACGCATTAAAGGTTGGTAGGTATAAAATATAAGGTTTATTTTAATTTGAAGTAATGGAGTGGTTTATCATAAAAGACTAAAGGAGAACAATTTTCACATTACATTAGTGCGGTAAGGCGAGCAAGCGGGTGTGCGGAAAGGCAAACGTGAGTACGCAAATGGCAGTCACAGAATTTAGAGTAGGCCTTAAGCAGATGGAAGCGAGTTTTACCTAAATATCTAAATTATTTGAGTTTCGGGCATGCTGGTAATAGGTATTATCGTGTTTTTAAACATTCCAGTAGCATAATTGGTCTGGCAAACCTTAATTTTCCACAGGCAATGTTGGTGTTTACTTGTGCGCCAAAAAATCTAGAATGGGTAAAAATTACAACCAAACTTAACCTTACCTAACAACCAGCTGGCGCCACTTTTACCAAAACTGAGTAGCCTATGTTACTCCACTGCTCAAGGTACCCCAGTGACATTTATTGGCCTTCAAGGACGTTCTAAGTGTCGTTCTATAGCAGCAATATATATATATATATATATATATATATATATATATATATATATATATATATATATATATATATATATATATTAATATGGCAAAATCCCTCATCATCAACAAAGTTAATAATTACAATTTATCTAAAGGGCAATACAAATTTAACTAATATATAATGAATAGAGTTGCCAATCGTATTTATAAGCCCTCGGTCGTAATGCATCTCGATGATTAGCAACTCTCCAGATTTTTCCCAGGTCCATTTCATTTTGTTTAGCTTTTCATTCACGCGAGTTTGACTCGATTTTTTTCCAGATTGTTTCCTGCTGTTTCATTCTGTTTAAGATGTGTCTTACCTTATATATATACTGTGCTCTTTGCTTAGTTTCTTCATCATTAGTTGAAAATGGCATCTTGCGTAAACTAGTCCGATAGTTATAAATAAAATCTTGATTCAAATATTGTAGTTTACCATTATCTTTCACTGATATACATCAGGTTAATGTGATATCTTCCATTCCATTATAAATATATATATATATATATATATATATATATATATATATATATATATATATATATATATATTATTATAATACAAATCGACTTTCGGAAATATATATTAGATATGGTGCACTAGGAATAACAGTAAGTAAATTTACTGAAATTCCATTTATAAAGGTGATTTGCAAGGTACTTTTGAAATTGTGTCTACAATCCATTTATTAACTTTATGACGATTGATGTCCAACTCTCCTTTAATTAGGGAGTCATTTTCAATCCCATTTTCCAAAGGAATAATCAACTTTCTTCGTTCTACGAGCCATTCTTCAAGCTTTGCCGCCTTGCCGGTGATATATTTCAATTTAATGCTAAGTTAAAAGTTTAAATAACAAGGAAAGTTTTAAAGAAAAGTAGCTGACAATACGATCAAGTAAGATAAGCTGCTTTGGCGCTAAACAAAAACTGTAACAAGAATTATTGCTATCAAATTTCCTCGCACTACACAGAGGTAGCTTTTTTTAGATGATGATCAAATTCCTCCATTTTTATTTGCAAAGACTTTTGAGAAATTAAAATTATGGGAAGTAGTAAATGTATAGAGTTGTTTAAAATGAAACCAAATAATATTCTTAACTACCACTAAATATTTGGTAAAATATTTGTATAATTTTCCTAGAAATCAGTCTGCTATCACAGAAGCACACATATTTCTAAAAATATAGGGTCGTATTTCATACTTTTCTGTAAAACTCAATAATCAAATGAGACAAAATCCCACAGGATTGTCACTGTATAAGATGTAATACAGCTAAAAGTAGTAAAAGATAAGGAATAACTAATTGAATAAATTACTAAAATTTGAAATATAATATTGCTCAGAACAAATTGCCCATAGGAGCCTACTGGAGGAATACTAATGGAATTCCCCATTGCACTTAGACGACATTTACATTCTATGTTTTGACGATCCACCGTACGATTATGACTTAGTGACCACTAGTAAACGGTCTTCGCTTATCCTAACAAACAATTTTCTGATCATCTATGTACTTCATAAGTTAAATGTTATAAAATACAAACATCCTTAAGAACTTCACATCGTGGCAATTTGCATTTTAGCTTTTGCATGGGCAACTGTGCTACAGCGATCATCTAAAGAAGTACTAGAGTTCCGTGTGCCATCTCCATAATGGAAGGCTTATGCAATTGTAGTAATTGTCACTTCTTTTTACGAACTGTATTTTTTTTCAATTCTGTCATCCTTCTCTGTCTAGTATAATTGACGTTACTAGTTTACTCATGCCGAGTCAAACGAGGCACTTAGTAAGAGATCCTTATCCTGAACTAGGACCACTCTCTGGTCGTTCATTTGTAAGCTGCAGCTTTTGGAAATCAATTAGTCAGTAGATGTTGTCCTTTCTGGCCTGAATGAGAGAGAATGCTCATGAAGGGTGATCCCCTAGCGCGACTACCAAGATTTCCCTACATAGTGGAGGTGATTTCGAAAGGTCCGAAAATCATAAATAGAAATAATAGGTTTTAGTGGTTAAATGCGAGATACTTCTCGACACTTCACCTTAATTTATTATGAGGCTTAAATTTCTCTCGAGTTAAAATTTGTGTTTTTTCCTAATACACCTCCATCTTGAATGAATAAGGATCCATGGCTAGTTCTCACAATATGCGGAATCTTTCCACATTGTTGCCTTCGCCCATAATTTACCCTGTGGGCTATGTGCCCAAGAGACTTCCTTCGTAAACTAGAGATATAGCACCTTCTCATTATATGAGACTTTGCCATTACGCTTTATTCCGTTACATGCACAAACAATAATGGCTGTAGTTTTCACCCGAACCAAGGTGAATATTTAAAGATTCCCACTTTTGTGGGTTGGAACAAATGGATTCGAACTTATTTTGGCTGTCCTTCCCAGAACGTGGCCCTGTGGTCCCTATTACCTTTACGAAAGGCTGGTGTGCCTCCCACCCTTGCCATTGGTCTAACTTGATTAAACAACGCAATCAATGCTAGGTGCACGTACTAGCTTTCCCATTCCGAGAAAAAGATGACTTTCCCAAACGGCGCTGCGGTGATAACAGCTAATTAATCTAGAAATATACTTCGGGAAATCCTAAGCTAGAGTTCCTTCCGCTTAATAAGTGGGTGAAAGGTAGCGCAGCCCAGGAAGGGGAAGAGAAAACTGATAGTAAGAAAATATATATCATGATTTCCCAAAAATTCGTGTCATGGATTGAACGGAGAATCTGTCCGTATCCAAGTCCGTGATTCTTGGAAAATTCGTCCTAGGCTTCTCTCTCCAAAGAGAGGGGGCCAATGGTTCTGCAAACTCTTAAGCCAACCAAATGAGTGAGATAGGTCAATCAAGGTTACTGGTAGCTGGGAGATGGTTGAGAGAACAAAACATAAAACTCACACAATTTTTACTAGTGTAAATAGGATAATTGGTTACACCGATCGCTTTCTTTTTTCATTAATTATATTGGAAAACAAAATCGCTCTTCGCTCATCCTAATAAGCAATTTTCTGCTCATCTAATGTATGTACTTCATAATTCGAAAGGTATAAACTACAAAGATTCTTAAGAATCTCACGTCGTTGCAATCTAATGGTAGCTCTTGCAGGGGTAACTGTGAAGCAGCGTACTTCTGGGGAAGTTCTTGACTTCCGTGTGCTATCTCCAAAATGTAAGGCTGAGGCAAACTAGGAGTTGAAGCACAGGATACTCAAACTTGCATTTTATCCTACCTGTACTTTAATTTCCAAGTGATATACCTCTGTCCAAAAAGATTTGGTAATAGTTGTTGTTGAAGCAAAAGTTTTCAACATATCGCTTCCTAAAAGCCATCACACATTTCATTCATTATCATTTCAGGCAATTAGCTCCCACTGCTGAGATAAGCCGTTTCTAATCTTTTTGAATTTTTTTCGGTCTTGTATATTTTGTTTCCAATTTTTAGCAGAATTTTGAAGATCATCACTCCATCTTGTTTTGGGACTTCTTTTCAGTCGTCCTTCATCAACCCTACAAAGGAAACGATTAGGTGGGGAGCACGGGTTAGATTTTGCGAGAAGATTTTTTGTGAATACGAGCTTTAGAGTAGGAAGAGGGTTTGCTTTCACCTGCAAGTGTATCGGACTTGAGTGAGAGAGTTTAAATAATGGCTAATGGAGCTGAAAGGGATGCCGTTGTTGTGTTTTTAATTGTGGGAGTAAGTGAAATATGGAAAACCGTGTTGGAGGAACTAGTGTCCAGATACAGGGTTTTTTTAGGAAAGTTTCTGGATAGTAGTAGGAGGTTTGTAGTTCCATAAATTTTACTTAGGCTTGAGTCTGGAGTGAGTGAAAGTCGCCCGCAGTTGCGATAAATTAGAGAATGAAAGTATTGTATGATAATCTTTGACTACTATTATGGATACATGCGCGAGTTTTTCGAAAGGGAGGATTTGTATGAAATGATTGGTTGCACTTGAGTCGCAAGGGTGTGAAAGTGTTAAGCGACTGTCTCGAAGAGAGTATATAGGGTAGACTGTTATAGTAGGTAGGAGAACTCAGGTTGGGGTGAATTCATTCTGATAAATATAGGGGGTAACAGGAAGGGAAATGAACAGAGGATTATGAAGGTAGAGAGTATTAATGGTAAGACCATAAAGAAAAATATAGTGGAAATATACTAAATAAATAGTAGGAGCATAATGAATAACATGATTTGATAATAGGGCTAGGAAGTGTAGAGCATTTCGGTGCTTTTGCCTTAAAAAATTCATGACTCGATCTTTTAGAAAGATAACTATAGAACCGAGGTCCAGAGAAGAACAAAGGGGTAGAATTATTTATATGTATTAGTGATAATTTTCAGTGTTGAGAAGGATACAATTTGCTTCTTGTCTTCTGTGACAAGAAAGAGAACGTGGATGTCAAGGTAGTCATGTGTGTAAAGTGGGTTATTTACTAACTTTATAATTTAAGAAGGGGATTTTTTGAGTATTTGAATAATGATTTCATCTTATTTTGGTTATGACTTATATTTTTTTATCAAATTTATTTCTAATAATTCTTTTATAATATCAAAAAACAAAATGGTGAAGTTCAGAAATAAATATAAGTATCGAAATTATGTGAAATTTTTTAAAACCCAAAGAATTACAAATGGTGAAGTTCAGAAAATTTATTTGTATATATCTTCTTCTATAACTCTATATTTTAGCAACGTGATATTTCAAAAGGGTGGAAATTTGGTTTAGAGTTCCTTTTTAAAATGATTATAATTGGCGAAGTTCAGAAAATTTTTAAAAATTTAACCATGGCTGCTTTTTTTTAGATTTTAGATTTTAATCTTAGTAGCGAAGCGCGAGCTCCTTCCATAGGGGGTAGTGGAGAAGCCAATCCCTGGTTTGAATTATAGAAATATAGCCTGGAAAGGTCTTTTAGGTAATTAAGAGGCTAAATATTATTTAATATGGTGCAGAATAAGTTTGTAAAACAAATAAACTAAACCACTATGAGTGATAATATAATGGATTTAGTACTAACGACTAGGTAAGAGGGTATTAGTGATACGGAGAATAAAGAAGGTTTAGGAAATAGAGACCATTGCAATAATAGATCTAAGTTAAATTGGAACATGATTCACAGTAGAATTAACGAGGTTAATATCTCAGAATAAGGAAAGGTCTATTAAATTAGCCTGATGAAGCACCTAGTGAGTGATGTTGTAAAGTCAGGTAAGCAAATGTGAAGTCAATGGAAGAGGTCGAGAGTGAAGATAACTAAAATGGAGAGAAATAAATTTTATCAGGAATATGATACATTGATTTAGTAATTATATGTAAGAAACTATATGAATATTCTTCTTAAGTCCATTAGAACAAGGCCGTTGACCTTAAATGGATGTCGGTTAAAATTTTAAAGATTATCTTGGCATAAAAAGGTGCATTTATAGGGAAAATAAAAATGGTGAGAGTCAATTAAAGCAGACCTACAATAAGCTAAATAGGGACATTAAAATGTTAATTAGAGTAGCCAAGAGAAATTATGAAATTAAAGTAGCAAATAAGGCAAAGTACGGTCCCAAAGTTTATTTTCAGTTGTAATAGTCTAAGAGTAGAGATAAAGTATGTCCACTTAAATATATTACAGAAGGAAATTTAACGAGTGATAATAGAATGGCTAGGATTTTAATAAATATGTTCTTCACTATTTACACTTATCTGATGGGAACTTAATCTTCAGGAGTAGTGAGGAGGAGAAATTAAAGAATCTATTAATTATTAAAGAGATAGTCTGGAAGTGGAGCTTCCACTTGTAGGCAAAATCCCACACAGAATAAATTCTTGGCAGGAAATTATACTCGAATTGAGGAAAACCAGAGTCATCAATAGCCAATAAATGGAATTCTCTCTCTCTGATTTCACCCTATACAAGGAGTGTGTATGTGGGTAACTATGTGGCAGAGATTTCCTGCCACACTAATTTCATGAAGTGAGAAATGACGGACATTATGGAAATATTTCTCTTTGTAAAGCAACCAACATTGCAATTTTAACCATACTTACACACGCATTTTCTTACACAAGTCAACAACACCCATTTCTCTTTTCTTTCTATTCTCTCCAGACCAACACATGCAGTTCATTTACGTAGGCGCCATAGAAAATATTACATCTTTTTCAAGGCCCCAAAATTGCTACCATATTAAAGTGAAACATGAAACCTTCCCATTCGTTTTCCACCAAGGATTTTGTTTTTCACTTTACATTCTTCCACTGCCAAATATATCATGAAAAAAGGAAATGTGTAGAATTGGTGATTACTTATATACATGAAAAGGACAAGATGCAAACAAGATATAATCATACCAGTGTTTTATCTTTTCTTTGTTCTTTAATCAACGGAAGAGAACGCCTTTTCGTTCATTAATTAATATTTACTTTATCCTCTTAGTTTAACTTGCAAATACTTTACAAAATATTTCTTATGCAAGAGGGAGAAACATTTATTCATGGAACTCGAAACAGGATGGTGTTGAATCCTGATTGCATCAATTATGACTGAGCCACGAAAACCTGGGAGGAGATGAAACTAGAACTCTTTCATAAGAGTTCTAGTTAACATTGAGATGCCTCAATGTTAATTTTATGTAAACCACTACCGAGTGTAAACAGTGATATGTGGAAAAGACATCTCTTGATTTTTGTGGCAAATAGTTTTCATTTATTCCCCTGAAAGCCTCAGTAGCAAAAATAGTGTATCTAATTTGAGGGGTCCCTAGTCGAATCTCGGTGGCTGTTACACTTTTCCTATATTTATGAGAGCAGTCTTAGAATTTCAACAAGCCTTCCTAATTTTGACTTCTTAACAATTCAGTTCTAATTTTCGTATGGTTATTTTTTATTCGCGTGCTACTCTATATCTCAATATGTCGGTCCGTAAGTCCCAGTTTTGCTATTTTTCGTTTTGGTAATAACATTGCATTTATCGGCCGCTTCTACGAAATTCGAAACCCTTATGTTGTTTTACATTTTTGTTTAATGATATGATTGCTAAGGTCCTCCAAAAGTTAGCGCTGGAATTATTTTAGGGGTCAATAATATCATAACTACTATTCGGCCGATTCTAACGAAAATTGAAACCCTTCATATTAATTTACATTCTATTTCGAATGATTCAATTGACAAAATCCTCCCAGGGTTCTGCAAGGAATTATAGAGAAATAACATTATAACTATTCGGCCGATTCTAACGATATCTGAAAACCTTATGTTGTTTTACATTTTCTTACAAATTCTATAATTGCCTTGGTCCTCCCAAGGTTAGTCCGGGAATTATTGAAAGTTTTGAAAGTCATAACTGAAAGTACGTGACTTTGATCAGCAGGCTTTGTTTAGTTTAATCACACTAAATAAAATTTACTCCATATTTCATAAGGTTTTAGAAATTTTTAAAAAATTGTTATTAATATAAATTTTTGTCTTTCCTATATAAAAAGCCTCAGCATCTGTCTGTCCTTTCCACAGAGTCGTTCCGTTGCTCATAAGTTATCCCGGGTGCACTTGCTAGACACATCCGGACAACTGACCAAAGAGAAAGGAAAAAGATCACATCATCGGAAGCTCAAAAGAAATAGTATAGTTCTAAATATTGAATTCCACTCAGGGACGAGAAGCAATTTAATAAAAAAAAAATGAGGCAAACTTTATCAGATTAAGCGGATGTTGAAGAGACTCTTGTTTTATTGTTTCATAATCTGCCATCTCTCTCTCACCTTCTCTCCCTATAGGAAAGATGGTGGGAGAGAGGAAAATATTACAAATATTTGCCTATTTTCCCTGACGTATCATTAACAATGTGCACGAGCGCAACAAGTAAAAATCAAAATGTTTTCTTCTACGTTTACAATAATTTGAATTTTAAAACACTAGATAAAAATATATTTATATTAAGAAAATTGTGCCTTTTCTTGATGCATTACTCTGTCATTTTTTTAGTTTATGTAATCATATATTATGCAATAGACTGCCAAAAGGGTAAGTTAATTACGTCCCACCTCAACATGTTAAGCACTCGAGTTGTAAAAGGAGTAGTGATTCTAATCAAGGCTGTTATTATGTGCAGTGTTGTAAAAGGATAATCAAAATTATTATTAAGCACATTTTTAGGATTAAGCTTCATTCACTTTAATAACCATTGGGATTTATCATTACCAGAATAATGAAAATTATACGTGAAAAAATTTCTTAATACCATAGTTAAATAGAAGGATGGTCCCTCCTTGCAAATGTGGGAAGTTTTAAGAGAGTTGCGGGCCGCTAAATGGGCTGTATATCCGCCGAAGATTTTTGTTTTAACTACTTGGAACACTTTTATTTAAACCAACCCCCAATATGTGGGGAGGCTTTGGCGGAGATACCAAAGTTTTTCCATTTCAAGTTTTCCACTCTTTTTCTTTTTTAATATAAATTAAATATTAAAGGTGACAAAACAGGTTAATAGATGAACAATAAATTTGTGGTAGTTTGGGCACAATATATATTTTTTAAGAGAAAATATTACCTCAGAAATCACACATTACACGAGACGTTCTCAAGTATTGCCGTTGTTATAAAATGATACCTAATATTAAAGGAAGGTTGTAATGGTATGACTTCAAAGAACTCGTGGTCTCTTTACCTAGTGGAATTTTTAGGAGTTTACATTTTCCGTGTTAATTAGTTGAGTTAATGTTCAATATCTTTAGGCTGTGAACCATTGTAACAATCCTATCTAAATTAAACCAATACGCGCAATATAAAATCACCTTAAAATTACAACAGGGCACAAAAGCAATTTGTAATATAAGTCAATTGATCCGAAGTTAGTTCATTACACACAGCAAACTTATTGTATTGTTTCAAAAGACTTCTTCCCTAACCGAGTTAGACCCCAAGCCACATAGATAGAGGAATTTGAGACATGGTAGAGAAGTTTAAAGATGTACAGACAAACTTTTTATGAATAATTCCCTTCTGATTGCCATCAAATTTTATCTTAGTGTATCGTTGTGTAATTGGTGTTATCTGGGCCTCAACCTGAAGAATTTTAATGGAAATTGAATAAATTAAATAACTTGTAATTAATACTTTTTCCTAAGGTCGCACATACAATTGTTTTATGCGTAGATATACTCTTTAGTATACTGTGCCCGACAGAACCTAACCTAAATATTCTATGGTAAACAATACGTCGAATAAAAGAGATGTTAACCCTTTCGCTCCCAATGATTCCAGAAGGCATTATCAAGAGTTATCTTCATAATTTTACCCTTTAATGTGTCCAATGAGTTCATTTGGCAGCAAAAAGTTTTCACGAGTTGCCAATTGGGACATTTGCCATGTTTTGATTTGTTTGCTCACACTCGTACGAGTTATCAGCTAGGGGATAAGAAATAGTTGTGACTTTCGATGCCATTTGGACCAGTGCGCTATACCCAGATATTTAACTGATGAATACGATAAGGTAACCATAGGTTTTCATTTCTATTTCTATTTTATTACATAGAAGAAGGTTTATAGATCAGATTAGAATGTTAGTTATACCTTGAGCATATAATTTGTATATGCTATATTTTTTCTAACTTACGTGATTCCATGTGGCATCATTGTACTTTTCCTATTTGTTTAAAGAAATTTTTTAGCTAATTTTCTTAGTTAGGCTACGTCCACCTCGCCTATAACCACACAAACTTTTTATTTGATATATATACTCTGTTTATACACACACAAACACTATGTGGTGTAGTGTATGTATATTCTAGTACTTCTGCAACATATAATTTATTTTTAGCTCTATAGGGCCTATTTAGCTAGAAGGCTAACTCTACATCGTCTATAACCGCACAAACTTTGTTATTTGATATAAGTACTGTGTTGAAGAACGACACGTAGGTGTCACGCTCTATACAGAGTCGAGCCGACGGGTATTCAACAAGGCCGGCAAGTCATGGGTAAGGGTTTGTGGCCAATTTATATCCGATTGCGTTAATACAAGGTTGGCCAATAAAAGGGGGAAATCGAGTTTGTCGTTTCAGCTTAGGAGTTGTTGACAGAAAAAACTCTTGCAAAAATAACCTTTAATATACACATAAATATAAGAATTATTATTATTCACGAAAACTAAGCAAACTAATATAATAATGAATAAGTGACCAGCAATTAATACGGGCGGTCAAGGAATAAATAGGAATAGCCCGGGAATGGTAACAATCACTTGAAAGACCGTTATTAAACGCGGGTTGAGATAATATTAATTAAATGCGGGGAATTACGGATGTTTTCGGGAAGTGAATTAAATGGAGGAAAAATCATGGGACTGGGACCTCGGTTTTACCTCTGCGGCGGTGAATCCAATGGCGTTACCTGTCGAATCCTCAGGGGAACTTCGTAGTGCGGAAGATGAACGTAGAGCCGGTCCCAAGTTGTCCTATAAATGGGAATCACAAAGGGGGGGCGAGGGAGAGTCCGCTTCAGGGAATGTTGTCGGCACGGAGACTAGATAGGACTCTGCACTAAAGGACTTCTCAGACTTCCTTGATTTTGTCTCACGGTTGAGGTTAGGGAACACGGACCTTGTATAATGGAGGGAAGGAGCGGGAAGTTGATCCCGGTTAGCTCCCGAATCGTGAATAAAGAAGGAGAGTAATTTGTCTCTAAGCAGAGAGATTATGAAGGTAAGATCCGCTTAAGAAATCACAGGCGTCGACACGCCAAACAAACAGGGAACGATCTTTCGGACGGGCGTCGAAAGAAACTGCGGTTGTCAATAAATGGAGCTGCTCGCATAAATACGGCGGGTTTCTGCGGGGGACGGCGTTAGGGGGGTAGGCATAGGACACCTGGCGTCTCATGGGAGACTTGGAATGTAGCCGTGTAAACAGCCTCAAGTCGCCGGCGTCTCACAACGGCTGGGGGGCGGGAAGTGATAGTTCACATTTTCAACTTTCGACTGGGTGATGATAACAGAGAACAATGGAGGGGGGGGGGGGGTTGCCCAACAAGGTTTCGAACGGATTAAATGTTTTAGGGGCCATCATTCAAGGTGATATGGCCAGACTATGTCTGGGAATGTTTGCACCTTTGACCTCTTTGTGATAATCTCCACATACTGCTAACACTATATGTATATATATATATATATATATATATATATATATATATATATATATATATATATATATATATATATATATTGTGTGTGTGTGGTGCAGTGTATGTTTGCATCCTCTTGTTTTGCAAGACAATGGAGATTTCGTCGTGGAAGTTTATGCGCCTGGGTGACCTGTATGGAGATCCTGGGTTGCACAGTCGTCAAGATTACCCCTGTCGACCACACCAGTATCATCCAAATGAATGCAGAGCAGTACGTTTGGCACCAGGTTCGCTGTAAGAGCTGCAGGAGTCAGTGAGCACTGGTCCGCCTTCCGGGCTCCACTCGTAATTTGGAGGATTTACTCCACTACACTTGGCCGTTGGATCATTTTGGGATCTCCTTCACTTGAATAGCCATTGGCTGCTAGAGAGAGCTTCTCCGCCTTACTTGATGGTACAGTGTATGTCGAGAAATACTTTTTATTTGAGGTATACTTCTTTTTTTTTAATGCTATTTTTGTTGTTTTTAAGGAAGAGCCGCTTCTACACGTAAGAATATAGAGAAACGCACAGGAATTATACTAACATAAACATATATTTTAAATTTAACAATTACTTATGACAAAAAAAACAGTAAACACCTTTATATCCTCCTCCTAAGCTAACCGAGGCTAAACCGGTTGGCAACTGGGCCTATTACAATATCTCTCACAGACACAAATAAACAAATAATTTACACGTAAACACACCAATTGCCGATAGTTATTTTATCGCGCCCCTTTTAGCTTAGCGGTAAACATTAAATTAAATTACTCTCTTCTGCTAGTAAATATGACAGGGGTTACGCACAATTGTTTCTACTTCCGTTAAATCGTGAAACGTAATAAACTCTTACTATCGCAATATGAATATAAATGTTCTTTCTAACTTACATGACAGAAGGGATAAGGGGTTACCGGATGTCCCTGGAGGGCTTTTCTTGCGCTTCGGAGATTTGGAATGGCCGATGGTAGAATTTCGTAGAGATGAGATGGTGGAAAAGAGGCAGGGGGGCAAGGTCAACTTCTTATTGCAACTTTGCCTCCTGGCACGTTAAGACAACGGAGAGAGTTACGGTGCTCCTCGCTCAAAGAGTTCTTTTCTGGATAATCTTGAGGCCACTCTGTGTTCTGCTATTTAACGCTGGGTGCCCAACTACTTTTGGGGTATACGATGAGATTTCTACAGTAATTAACAAATGGAACCTCGTTGGAGCTTGCTTCTTCTTTTCTCACTCTTAAGGGGCTTGAGCTGTGAAAGTCACTCGAGTGTGAGCAGAGTTTTTTTTCTAGAGTCAGACTTCTTCTAAGTCTCTAAAGGATTCTTCGGTTTGGCACCGATACAAAACTTGACGATTTATATTAATTCGGCACTATGGGGGGGGGGAGGATCGATCTTCTCAATCTGATCCTTTATCGCCTCTCCTCGAAAATCTGGACTGGCTGAAGGATCGATCTTCACGAACTGATCCTATGTCGTTCTCGCCGAATAATCTTGACTGACTGAAGGATCGATATTCACGAACTGATCCTATGTCGTTCTCAATGAATAATAATCCTTTCTCTTTCCTTCACGGGCTTATTTATAGGCGAGCCACCGCCTCATCTAAGGGGGAAAAGGCGAGGCCGCAGAGGGTAGCGCGAGTGGTGAGGTTGCATCTGGGAGACCGAGAAGTGAAGAGGTTGGTAATGAGGTGCCCAAGTCGGCTTGTTAATTAAAGAAACCCTAAACCGCCACCCTCCTTGGCGTACCTTTTGACTGCCACCGCTTTTTGGTGAGATAACCAAGGGCCTACGGATCTCGTAGTTAATTGGATCTTTTAAGCGTCGTTTAAGGGCCTTTGGTGGTTGCCTTAACACAGATGGTCGTTCCAACTACCTATGTGGTGGGGAGATCAAACAGGGTAGGCAGTTACTGTTATTCGCCGGCTACCATTCCCACGACTCTCCTCATGGTGCTCGCTTCTCCGGCTTTCTCCACAAGGGGTGGAGGACTTTAATGTATAAGTCCACCTTGCCCTCTGAGAGGATTTATGTTGCAATTCCTCTACAGTGTAAATAACATCTCCTCACTTGGTTTTGCCCGCCAGCTTAGGCAGTGTATGTACATATATTCTAGTACTCCTGATACCTAAAATTAGTTTTCGTTCTATAGGGCCAATTTAGCTAGAAGTGCTCCCATACCCAGGTTGGTAATGGTCTGGCAAGAATGACTCGGTCCCTGAGTGAGAGTACATAGCCCGTCTAAATAACCTACTCTCACTTATATTTATATAAAAATTAAAATAACTAATTTTAATTCATTTAGTCTTCAGGAGACTCATAAAAAAACACATTAGAGTGGAAGCTCTCATTGATTCTGGTAAAAGTACAATAAGGCAAAAAGGTAGGCCGTCGAATGAGAGTAAACTCAGTCTAAATGCAAAAAGATTAACAGTACCATGACCAGTCGAGGATGCTCTATTGGATGGGTGAGGTAATTTTCCTGTGTCTACTGATTTAAAGCAAAGATATAAATGCCGTATGAAAGCTTATGCACAAATGAAGTGTAGCAAGTGCAATATCTCCTTATTCCTGTTGAGAGAACAAAATTGTTTTATTCCATTTCCTGAAGAAAAAATTGTGCAGACATTATTTTATTAAAATTAATGAAAAAAGAATTGACTTTTATTCTTAGGAAATGTGGTTAGTAAATTTCAGGTTTTGTTTGTTATTTTCCCGATGATTTTTGTTTGTTTGTTTTTATCATGTTTGCATCAACAATTCCCAATGATGCCATGTGGAATCATTTTATTTTCATGCATTTCCTTCAATGTTCAATAAAAAAGTTGTATATATGTGTTTTATGACCTAGATAGCATATATTTTAAAGCCACACCAATATTTTTACATAAAGCAAGCTTACTTTTGAACGTGACTATTAATAATCACTCATAAAATACATAAATTCATATGTTAAGGTAATTCCTGATGGTAGAATGATGAGAACGATTTGGAATGCAGAATTGCGTGTGTCTGATTCCGAAATCATGAAGGAATTCATCAAATTTTCTGCTTCCTTCGAAAACAGAGAGGACAAAAACTGACCGGAGCTTACGTGATTCCTTTAATCGTGTTTTACAGGGAACACAATTGACTTAAAACACGGAATGTGTACAAAGGTAGACACGTATGAATTTGCGCCCCAATAATTAGAGTTTTTTGGTTATATGCAAAGCAATATGGTGCTTATACAGTGTCTCTAAATGACACCAGAAATAAAAAAATAGAAATCCCCAATTATCTCAGCAATCTCTTAATATCTTATGTCATAAGATGAGAACCTATAGACTATTCCATCAATCAGAAAACTATTGTTTATCTTCTTGAATATAATAGGTATGTATTACGACTTTGAAAGCGCCATGATTTTATTATTTATTAAGATATCTTGCGATAAGTGTCGTTCTAATCCAACAAGTGGGGTATAGAATAACCATTCACGTATTCATAGTTTATTTTGTTGTTTTTAAATAAAAATAAACCGACGATGAATTCTCCTGAATGTTTTATTTTTAAATAAGTTTGTAAAGAATGTGAAGTTAGAGAAAATGTTGAAAAGATACATAGTAGCTCCAGTACCTATAAACAGACGGCTGCTCCGGGCTTAGTAGATTGTTCGGTCGCGCAGCCATCCAAAATGAGCTACATTTCTACATTGTAGTCACTTCTTCAAAGGGGTTATTAGGAAGGATTAGCAGGGAGTTAGTGGAAAGAGTAGATATGGAGTAAAGGAAACAGATAAAATGAGATCTAGGAGGTTACAAAAGTTTCCTAATCCTTCTAACAATATACTCTCTATCCGTAAGCCCCCATTTAATTATAATATGCAGCCTTCCTCCCTTCTATTACGAGAATAATTGCAGCTATACCGTAATTTAACTCTTTGGAAATTTAAATAGGGAAAGCTTACAAAATTATTCCTTAAATTGATTGACAAGTAAATATACAACGTTATTAGACGTCGCTTACGCAAAGTAAATCTCAAATTACACTAATTCAACCTAATACTAATTATTACACTCGACTATAATACGTTAACGTTATACTTGATGATGAGTCACGACCAGTATTGGAATATTTCAGAATACTATATGTAGCAGAATACCTTGTGGTCGTGATTTAATTCTTTGATGAAGTAGGCTTTGATCGAAGAGTGCAAATTTTGTTGTTTTTAATGAAGAGCCGCTTCAACACGTGAGGATATAAATAAATACACAGAAATTATCCCAAAATAAACATATAATTTAAATTTAACAATTTACTACACAAAAAAAGACAGGAACCACAGAAATACTACGAATTTAAAATACACAATAATTACTTCAATTTTTTTTAAGTAAGATTTTTTTAACTTGAACCTCTAATATAGGCTAACTCGCAACTCACTTGAATATACAAGAAATAGGCTAATTGTCTCTACTGGAGTTTAAATACCTTGGTTGCTCTGGCGGCGGGTTTGAGCTTGACCTTAAACTCAATGAGCCCAGACCCCACAAGAATCTGGTGGGTACTTTCGCGCGTGCTTCGACCAGATTGTTGGAGGTGGACTGGATGAGTTGGCAGTCACAAGGTACTTTGGCGAGTGTAGCAAATGGGGTCCACACGGTATTCAATAGGGAGGTCTTCAAGGGCGAGAACAATCACGGTGCTTTAGGAGGCACCAGGGTAGGCGGGGTCTCTTTGGCGAGAGTAAGTTGAACTTGGTTCTTAAACCAAGTTAACTTAGAGCTCATTGTGACCACCGCGTGACGGGCTCAAGGGGGAGCTATTTTTTCCTACGTTACTTAATTCCTCAAGGGCTAGGACTATCCCTGGTCTTTAGAATCCACCCGGATAGTAGAGGGGGAGGAGGTCTCTGACGAGAATCAGTTGAACTTGGATCCTCAACCAAGTTAACTTAGAGTTTGGTGTGCCCGCCGGGTAACGGGCTCGAGGGTGAGCCTTTTTCTTCTTCTTTTCGTAATTGCTCAACGAACGGCGAGGACTATCCCTGGGCTTTAGGATGCACAGGATAATAGGAGTCTCTCTGGCGAGAGTAAGTTGAACTTTAACAAGTTAACTTAATGTTCGGTTTGATAACCAGCGACTAGCTCGAGGATGAGCTGCTTCTTAGCCCCTTTAGTAGCCTTGCCTCTCTAGCAGGGGACTTTGTAGCCTGGCGACTCACGTATTCTACCTGTCCAGTCTTGGTAGCCCGGCCTCTATCGCTCGGGACTTCGTAGCCTGTCGACTCACTTATTCTACCTCGTTTTTCCCAAGTGCTTGTTATTTATACCTCATCCTTCCACTGGGGTAGGGGTAGGAGGAGGGGGGGGGCTTGTGGGCGGGCCACAGAAGGATTCTTATTTCAACGGTTTTTCTCAACAAGTCTTACCTCGGCTCCAGCTGGCCTTCGAGCTTGAGAGAAACGCGCCTCCAATTTCTTACTTGAGGTGAAATTGAATATACTCTCGTAGTGGAAATCTTGCCGTTTAAAACCGTTCGGCTTTTCATAGAGACGAGTGGCAAAGGGCTGTGGTTACGAGTTTGACCCACAGTGCCGGGCCCGGATGTTTTTGCGGTTACCGTCCCGTGTCTCAACTGGGAGAGAACGGGAGAGGGACGATTTCCATACACTTTAAATCAAAAAGTAATTTAGTGATGAAGTCAAAAGGTCAGGAGACGAATAAATCGGGCTTTTTTAATGTAGCCTGATAAAACCTCGCGATCGAATCCTAATGGCATAAACAGCCAGAAAAATCCAACTGTTATTAAGAAAAGAATGGTTTCAAAAATCATATAGAGGCTTTCAATTTAGTATGGCTGTTTTATTTAACATTAGATATTATTATTGTTTTTGAAGCTGGCTTCTATCACAAATAGGGTTTATATTAGGAAAAAGCTTTAAAGTAATCAAGCTTATAATAATCTTCATCGGAACTAATAGAGTTGTATTATGACAATTCTTTTTAAAACACTTAGGAAAATTAAAAAAACTTAAGAATCGTGCGACAGATTTTGGCTCCACACGCAGGTACATTCTTTAATTTCTCTGTTAATGAAGAGTTTACGTTTTGGCTTACATGTGGGTAGGGAGCTGCGATATATTTCCTTAATTGATGGCGGAGATGATTTGTGAAAATAAAAGGAAAGAGAGTGAAGCTTGGATAGAGGTCGTTTGCCCGAGGAAACCTTAATGCTCACGTTATTCGACTAAACCCTAAAACGAAGGTTTTCTCCGTGAAGGGAAGAAGCATCATCGGGACGGATGATCAACGATACTCTGCCGTTTGGGTTTCGCCGCTTTTTAGAAGACATATGTGATCACCCTAATGAAGTGAATTCGACATGAAAGGGCACTCTCTCTTTCTTTTTCAATCTATGATTATTGTGAATGGAGAATTTTTATAACCACATGCCTCTTATAGAAACAGGAGGAACAAAATATATCTGCATTCTTATAAATAGCTCACTGTTGGGATATCAGTCAAAGAAAGCACTTGCTAAACTTGTACTTATTTATCAAGATCCCTTGAACAAATTTAAAGAATAAATGGACAATTAATTATGAAACGGTTTATTTTAATGATAGACAAGTCCCTCTCCCAGATATGTACATGAATATAAACCCTATAAAAGGTGAGGAGGTGTTGTTGCTAATTCCCACGGAGCTTAACAACTCTTTAGACAGTGTGTCGAAGTATGGCCAAGTGTACGACAATATACGCACAAAGGCTTTAAGGTAGGCTAAGCAAGGCAACAACTGTTATTGTACTAAGATTGTGATTTGAATAGATAGCTGCAGCTGTGGGACCAAGGAATATTACAAACACAAAGACAAAAATAAGATTTAATACACAATAAATAAAAAGTTTAAAATAAATATGGATATATATATATATATATATATATATATATAGGTACATGAATAAGACGGAATTAGGTTCCGAATACTAATTGGATAACCAGAGTTATTAAGTGGTTTTAATGGGAGATTTAGGGTAGTGAGCGATTTAGTTCCTTTGAACCTCAAGGGTAAAGCGGATGAACATAGGGAGAGGTCTTGGTGATCTTGATTACTCACGGGTGTAGCTAGGAACTAGAAGGGGGTGGTGCTACTTTCTCTAAAGTCGGATCGAATGAGCTATAATGCCTCTTGTCCTCAAGAAGTCACCGGTCGAACTTTTAAGGATGGAGGGGGGTGAGATAACTTCTCCAAACTCGGAGTGAGGAAACTATAGGAACTCTTGTCCTCAAGAGGTCACCAGAAGAACTTCGCAGGACAACTTCTCCAATCCTTTGTCCGAAGGCGGTTAAGAAAGGCTGACGTTGCCTCACGAGACTCTTCTCCCTGACCTGAAGATATGAGTGTGATGTTCAACTCTTCCTTGACATGCGACCGTCACTAAACACTTCTTGGGATAGAACGTCGTTGAATCGAACTACTTTCGGTGAGGCGTCGTCTAACCGACTCTCCAGGTAATCCTTGAGAGGGTGCATATATACCCGGATTTCTCCAAAACAGGGAGATAGAAGGGGGCCTTCTCGGATCCTCGTTATCAGCCGTGACAACCACGCCTCTCCTTGCAGGAAAGTGTAAGTGGCTGGGGTCAGCCGTATAGACGGAACGACCAGCGGCTGGAGCCATAAAAGCTTCTCGAGGCAACCCTACAAAATAGAAGTTTAATCTACCTACCCTGGGGGGGGGGAGAAGATTAAGACGGAGGGGAGGTAGCCTTCAATTTAAGCGTCATGCCTCGGTGCTAATTTCTCAGTGACCTGGCGGCAAGTCCAAAAAGGATGAAGTCGGAGGTGTGTGGGGATGGGGGGATGGGGGTGTAACGGCTCGCTTTCTCTCCCGAATTAATATCTTAGAAGTCGGGGAAATATTACTATTTTAGCGGCTCCCTCTACACAGTGGAAAGCCCCCCTTTCCGTTTTAGAGGAAAAAGGACCAGTGGATTATCTAATTCAAACCCTCTCAGGAGATAAGGTTTTCCACATCAATATGTTGAAGAAATATCACCACTGTGCGTTTATCAACAATATTTTGCCCCTCAATGAAGAAGCGGTGTATCCCGCTGACCCCCTCAATGTCGTGCAATTAATGTCCATTAAACAAGATGGTGATTACCGTATCCCATCTTTATCTGGACTCCCGGAATCATCATCTCCTGTGCTGGATGTCTGCCTTAGACTAGTACCTCTTCAAAAGAGTCTGCTGCAGTAGTTGCAAAATGTATTCAAAGATGCCATCTCCGAGAACCTCGGTTGCTCCAATTAATTTGATTATAATATCGCCCATACTACTCAAGAGCCTGTTCGCTCGAAAAATCAGATAGGCGCGCACTACGGAAAGGTCAATGCCATTGTTGAGATGCACCTTCCTCGCACGAAGAAACAGCTGAGGTCATTCATGAGATCGGCCTCCTTTTATCGTACATTTATCCCTAACTTCGCGTCTATTTCCGCCCCTTTAAGTGCCCTCCTTCAGAAGAGATTTCCACGTCCCCTTTCATGGAACCCCAAAGCTACTGCCTGGTTCCAGTATCTCAAGGACAAGCTAGTGTCCGCAATCATTTTGAGGCTGCCTAATCCTTCCAAACCCTTCGGCCTCCGGACGGATGCGAGTGACGAAGGAATTGGATGCGTGCTGGTTTAATACTCCGACGAAGGTGAAAGCGAATCGGTGTCTTACGCAAGCCGAAAGCTACTGCCCCTTGAACGTAATTACTCAGTAATTAATAAGAAAAGCTTCTATTATTGAAATGCACCATCGCCTTTTGTAGTTCCATCGAAAAACTAAGAGACAGAAAGGAGGTATAAGCGATGGCTTTTGATACTCCACAATATCAGTTTAAAGTTTGGTATATTCGTGGTACCGAGAATTGTATAGCTGATAATCTTAGCAGGAATCCATTAGCCGCCAATGCTGCCTAATCCACTAAATTATAGGTCGCCTCTAAATCCGTAAGCTAATCATGTATATATTATTTTTCTTATTTTAAATCTGTACATATATCTATAGTCCCTGTAGATACTTATTTAATATTTTGTTTGTTTTTTGTATGTTGTTGTTCTACTACTGTTTTACACACCTTGATGTTAAATAATGAATCGACTCTGCCTCCGAAATAAGATGTCTGGAACTTGCGACTCCTTTGTCCAAACTCCCCCTTAACCCTCAGAATCGGGGATACAAATACTCGGGTTTTCCTGTAGTTGGAAAAGCCCAGCACGCACTTCAATGCCCTCTTTTTCGTTTCGTCTCGTGAGCGTTTATTATACAGCAGACTTGCTCCGTCCTGATTCTACCCTAGTCAATTGGTATATTCTGTGGATAGCAAGTCTTTGAATTTGCGAACCGAAGAAAATCTCCATCGAATACCTTTGAGGAAAAGAAGTTTCCTCTTCCAGTGGAATTACGAGAATTTGCACATTTTCCTTCGAGTGTCATCTTTGAAGATTGGCTATCTGGTTCGGATTGTGCCCCACCTGCCTCATTCTGACTGTGCTCATTTTCCTCATCTGATCGTTCCCAACTACTTGCCTCATCGGATCGTTTCCCAACCACCTCATAGCCTGAAGGACCTTCTTCGAAGTCACCGACCGGTAAGATTGAAACCCCCTTCATTATTAGTTTTTTCGAACGCCCCTTTTGACCTGAGCCTAGTAAAATTAATCAATTAATTCTATTTGAGAATCCCTTCTCATAATAATTATCAAGATACTATTTCAATTTATATAACTCCCTTTTAAAATTGCGGGCCTTAACTTTTTGTCACACCCTAATTGCATAGTCTAGAATAGTATATCATAGTACATTATAGCATAATATAGCATAATAAAACATAGCATATTATTGCACAGTGTTTCTTATCATATTATAGCATAGTATAATATGGTATATTATATTATAGCATAACATAGTCTAGTATAGCATAGCATAGTAAAACATATTATGGTATAGTATAATATAGTATAGTATATGTAGTATAGTATAATATAGTATAGTATATGTAGTATAGTATCTCCTAGCATAGTATAGCCTAGCATAGCAGATCCTAGTATAGAGTAGTATTGTCTAGAATAGTATAAAATTTTAGAGCATAGCCTAGTATTGTCTCGAATAGTAGGCTGCAAAGCCTAGCTTACTGCATTATAGCCTATCATAGTATTACCTCAACTAGCATAATAAAGCCAAACATAGTATACACTAGCTTATATTGCCTAACATGGTAAATCTTGCATAGCCTAGCCTAGCACAGTATATCATACCATGGTATAACAGAGTATATTATGGGATAGCATAGCCTACCATAGTATAGGCTACTCTAGTTAGAAATAACAAGTCCAGCATATGATTAATTATAATTTTAGCACCTACAATGCCATACTCGAGTGTAGCTAGCCTAGTATAGCGTGTCCTTAGATAGTATAATTTAGCCTAGTATAATTTATTCTGACTTAGCCTAGACTCATCTAGCCTAGCCTAGCAAAGAATCTATAGTATGGCCTAGAATCCATAGTAAAGCCTAGCATATATAGGATAATAAAGCATACATTAATATAGCATAGTATAGCTTATCATAGTATAGAATAGCATAGAATAGTAGAGTATAGGATAGCCTTAGTTAGTATAGCATAACTTAGCCTATCTACCGTAGCCTAACTTACCCTAATCTAACTTAGCAGAGTATAGTATAAGCATAATATACCCTAGTCTGTATAGATGTTCATATATAGCTTAGCATAGTATATATAACCTAACCTAGCTTAACTAAGCCAAGTGTGGTATAACTCAGCCTATCCTAGTGTAGTATACCTGAGCCTATGACAGCGTATCCTAGCTTATCCTAGCTTATCAAAGTATAGCCTAGCCAGGCATAGTATAAATTAGCCTAGCCTGCCTAGCAAGCTAGGCTAACTTAGTGCAGCCTAAAATAGTATATTAAAATTTAGTATAGTTTAGCTTAACCTATTTTAGTGTAGGCTTGCTTAGCCTTGTTCACTGGAGTCTAGCCCAGTATATTCTATCCTATCCTAGCCTAGTTAGCATATTCTAGCATAGTATAGTATATCATAGCCTACCTTACCCTACCCTACCCAGTTCTAGTTAGTATAGTATAGTATATCATCCTATTGTCTAGCCTAGAAAAAAATATTAGATCATAGCCTAGGCTTGCATAGCATGTATAACATAGCCTAGCCTACCCTAGCAAAGCCTTGCTAGGGCAGGCTGCACTAGGGTAAGCCTAGCCTAGTGTAGCATAGCTTAGCATATCATAGCCAAAACTCCCATACCATAGCCTAGCCTAGCCTAGTATAGCCTTCCATGCCCTGTCTAGCTTAGTATAGCTTAGCCTAGCCTATCATATTATAACTTAGGCTAGCATAAACTATCCAAGACAAAAAAAGCCTATACTATCCTATCATACCCTTTTCAAGTAGAGCTTATTAATGTCTAGCTTAAAATTCTATATGCTATCATAGCGTAGCATATTATAGCCTAAATAGGTATAATATATTTTACGCTTGTAAATTCTACGTTAGCATAGCTTAACATAGTTTAGCTTAGAATATAATAGCCTAGCATAAGATAGCCTATTCTAGGCTTACCTAGAGGAGTATAGCATATTATAACCTACTCTTGTCTAGCAGAGTATCGGCCGAGTATTTATGATGTTATTCCCAAACCAAAATAATTTAATTGCTAACGTTGCGAAGACTTTGACTATTATATCATTCGAAAAATAATGTAAAGCAACA
The DNA here is from genome assembly GCA_963969495.1 of Ceratothoa steindachneri. NCBI lineage: Eukaryota > Metazoa > Arthropoda > Malacostraca > Isopoda > Cymothoidae > Ceratothoa > Ceratothoa steindachneri. The sequence goes on along the minus strand of OZ018330.1, from coordinate 86,651,927 downwards.
AAAGGATTTTGAATTTCGTTAGAATCAGCTAAATAGTTATGATGTTATTGCCAAAACAAATAATTCTCAGGCTAACCGTGCATGGACTTTGTCAATTATACCATTCAAAAGTAAATGTAAAACAACAAAAGGATTTGAATTTCGTTGGAATCGGCGGAATAATTATAATTTTAGAGCCAAAACAAAATAATTCCTGGGCTAATCTTGGAAGGACTTTGGCAATTATAGCATTAAAAAGAGAATGTTGAACAAGATAAGTGTTTTAAATCTCTTGAGAATTGGCCGAATAGTTACAATGCTCTTACAAAAACAAAAAAAGCAAAACGGGGACCACCCGACAGACATGGTGAGATGTACAGTTGCTCTCGTCTAGAATGGCAAGTGACTAAAAACATCGAACTTTTGGGACTTTTGCCCGAAAATTCGTCAGATTCGAAGTAAAAAAGAATTTGTCGGTGATAAATGTTAGTAATATCCGGGCATGATTGAACAAAATGAGCAATATCAGTCAAAATAACAATACAAATTTGAGTCTCTCGAAGGCCAAAACTAATTAAAATAAACCTGCCCCTTCGCCCTCAGAATCGGGGATACAAATACTCGGGTTTTCCTGTAGTTCGAAAAGCCCAGCATGCACTTTAAGGCCCTCTTTATCATTTCGTCGCGTGAGCGTTTATTATACAGCATACTTTCCCTGTCCTAATTCTACCCTAGTCAATTGGTATATTCTGTGGACAGCATGTCTTTGAATTTGCGAACCGAAGATGACTTTGGCAATTAAATTTATTGATAGGAGAATGTAAAACAATATAAGATTTTCAAATTTCATTTGAATCAGCCGAATAGTTATGATGTTATTGCCCCATCAAACTAATTCCCTGGTTGCTTTTTAATGGAATCTAAAGATGTGGTTGGTATTTTCATTGTCACCTCATAAATTCAATCCTATCCATCTTGAGCTTCAGCTATTTGTTCTTCATTTTCTTCAAGAGAGAAAATTATTCATCAATGACATTGAAACGTTGGCTACTTATAGTAAGCAACTCTTCTTCCTTTACCTCCTTGTTGCTTTTACTTATTGACCTGTGTATTTTAATTAAGTTAATCTCGAAATCAAACCTGATGTGGTCCAAAAGAATTAATCATTTCTCTCTAGCCATAAATGAAAGGAAGTTCTTTCACAGAGATCTTCATCTCGATAGGGGATTTAAATTAATTTGAGGTTCGATTTTGCAACCGGGGCAGCCAAATTCACTGCAAAAAACAGTTTTACACTTGCGCCTGAGGATATCAACAGGTTGTCTAGTTTTGTAATTAAAGTGTCTTAGGCAGATAGCTCTCATCTCTCAAGGGATGTGATTTTTGGATGGTTCCCAGTTCTTTTAAATCTGTTTAAGATTGTGACTCTTGAATTTACAACGGGGGGAAGAAAAGAACTGTTTCCTGTTTCCCACTTTTCAAGCACTTTAGGGTAAATATCCTTTGCAATATTGGCTGCTGGGTAGTTTCTCACATCCACATTTCAGAAAGTCAACCAGAGTTAGGAATTGAGATGGCAACAAATCTGCTATTTCTAATTTAGGTGTTCAAATGTGTGAATGTCACCACGTAATCTTCAGCACACTGATGAATATGTATAAAACAGTGAAATAGGAAAAATAAGTGAAATAGATATAATTATTAATATAATAATAGTCATTTAATTCCCCAAAATGACATAAATAAGTCCAAACGTTTAAGTAGCTAACCAAGTACAACTAAAATTATATAAAAAAAAATAGAATTTATAAGTGGGGCTGCAAATTTTGAGTACCCTTCATTTACGTAATTAGAACATTAAAAAGATTGACACAAACTAATAGCACAGTATTTCATAGTATACCATAATATACCATAGCAGATTAAAGAATAGTATAGCATAGAATAGCATAGCATTGCATAATATAGCACAGCATAGTATAACATAGAATAGGATATTATAGCATAGTATAGCATGGCAGAGCACAGAGTAGTTAAGCGTAGCATAGTATAGCCTAGCATAGCATATTATAGCATCTTATACCATTGCAGAGCCCCAGAGTAGTGTAGCATAGGATAGTCTAACCTAGCCTAAAATAGTATAATACAGCCAAATATCTTATCATAGCATAGTAGATAATAGACCAGCCTAGCATAGCGAAGTATTGTCTAACATAACATAACCTAGTATAGCCTAGAATAGCCTAGCCTAAACTTACATAGTATAGTAGAGCATATCATAGCTAAGCATAGCATAGTATAACCTACCCTCTTTTAGCCTAGTATAGCTAAACATGATATTTTGAAAAGGGGAAAATTTAGTTTAGATTTCCTTTTAAAATTATTATAATTGGCGAAGTTCAGACAATTTATACAAATTTAACTATGGCTGCCTGGTATTCTTATACAACTTCAAGAAACGTAAGTGATTTTATTGGAATACCGGGTAATTGCTTCACCACTTTCCCCTACGGGGATGATCTTGCAACTCATTACTAAGATTAAAACTTTAAATAAAAAAAACAGCAGGTACTAGAAGGTGGACATGATGAAATAGGTAACAATAGGGAGCAGAATTTTTTAACTAGATCAAATGAAGAATCTTTTATCATATAGTGCCAATATTTTTGACGTAATAATTTGCTCAGAGATTTTTGGAAAGCTATGTTTGGAAATATTGTGATGTCTTTTGTCTCATATGCTGCCAGGACAACCATTAAATTTTCATCCAAATGATCAATATAGTTACGTGCAATATCTTGTTGTTCGCCCGTTAAAGCAATACATTTTTTATTTTTTTCAATGTCATCTCGTCTTCGGTGACCATTTAATAAGTTAGGGTGTGTTGTGGAGTTACAAGTTCATTGAATTTTCTCTTTATTTCAGTTCTTATTTCCTCATTAATCTTGCTATCTGTGATGAGATTACGCCAAGCAAGTAACACAGTCTGACATGTGTTGTGATCATCCTGTCAATAAAATATAATTTATAATGTATTTGAATGTTATTGATCTAAAAAAATATAATAAATATTACTTATATTACTGGTTATTAAACACACTTATTTGCATTTTATTTATTTTCATATTTAGTTTTTAATTGCTAATTACTGTAATATTGGAAAATTTATTTTAATCTCAAGATATTGAATTGAATATTTTAATGAAAATGCTTTTCAGGATATTTATTATAGCATTGACTTTTTATATTGGTAATTACTGTATATTTTAGAAACTCACTTGGAAGAAATCCAGAGCAATAGAAATCGTCTTAAGCTGCATCAGCAGGTTTCTTGCTTCCACAAGTAGAAGCCGGTTGTCAATATGATTAATGATATTTGTACTCATTTTATGAGCGTCTCTGTCCCGTATTTCTAAATACTTCGGATGATTTTTCACAAATGTTTCTAAGCAGTGATTTTGACTGGACCATCTGCAAGGAAATTATATTTATTGTAATCCCATGCAATCATTCAACTAATAACAAGTAAATAAACTGTTTAAGATTTGGATATTGTAATCATTTTTTTAAGCAACAAGGAATTACAATGCGTTCTAAAAGTACAATTAATGTTATCTTTAAACATACGAAACATTTTGAAAATTAAGAGGTAATATCAAGAATATGTTAACATGAAAATTTACATGCTGGGTATAAAAAATATTTTTTTCAATTTGATTAAATGTTTAATTAGGAATTAGAATGATGAATATACCTTGTATTATTGGAAAGTTGTGCTACGACACCACTCAATTCCTTCAGGCAAGTTGTTGGCTGATGTTGCTCATGGAAGTACCTCTGAACATCCTTTATAGTGGGCAAGACTGGTGTTGGAGTTGCTACGCTTTCCACAAGATATAAATAATGTGCACTACAACCATATGATATTATAGTCAGCCTCCAGTCAACAAGCATCTGCAATTACATAAGTATATTTACATCTATAAATAAATGAAATCATAATAACTTATACCTGCATATATGATAGTTGCTTTAAATAAATAAATATTCCAAAGAAAATGATTTTAGCTTTGTTTAGGAAATAATAACCTTACGAAGGAGTTTCATATTAGCTTCATTATCTGACACAAATCCAACAACAATTGCTCCATATTCAGTCTCTGCTTTTAAAATGCTGATCTTTGCAAGTTCAAAACAATAGTCTGCAGTTTTGCTCTGACTTCCTGCACAGCCACATTCAAGTGGATATGATTTTCCTTCACAATGTATAGTACTGGAAATAATTCGATCATTGTCAATATTAGACCACCCATCTTGTGAAACGACAGAGATTTTGTTTTCGAATAGTATCTTCATTTCTGTATTTAGTTCTGTATATGCTTCATCTAGAACTGGGCCAGCAAGCTGCTTCCTAGTTAGCACTCGTCTGTGCTTCAGCCCACATCTTGTTTCTTTTAATGCATTTTGGAATGTATCATCATCAGCAACTCGAAAAGGAATACGATCCTAGAAGTAAACAAAAATAATGAATTTTACTTTATTTTTCATACAAAATTTAATGTAAAGATATATTTGGGTGATCTTTTAAGCAAATCAAATTTATAATTGAACTATAAATCGAAACTTATAATAGGAACTCTATTAGTGATTTTTAATGCAGCTACAGATAATCTAAGATATGGGTAATAAAAATACATAATTTACCCTATTCTCAATCATGTTTAATTTGGAAACTTACCATTGTACAAGAATTGAGCCCACTTCCGTTGAATCATTTTAAATTTCTCATCACTTGTCTGAATAAATTTGTCAATATGATTAATATTTACTTTGTGCATTCTATTTTAATAACTTTTTACCTTGAAATTACATCAGAATTACTACAAGTTTTGACTGGAATTGAACTAATTTGTGAGTGGTTGATTGAAGCCAGTATATCAGAATCAGACGTATCTGAGAGGGATGCTGTTGAAACTCGTTGGGAGTTTTCAATTTCTCTAGTAGGACTTGTTTGATCATTGCTTTCATTCGTTACATTCATATCATCGGTGGTCCAGTTATTAGCATATTGATAATCCATGGGAGTAATGCTGCTTGTATTAATTTCTTGGTTAGGATTAATAGCTTCAGCGTTTACAGATGGGGCAATGTGATCTTCGGCCATCCACCAAATATACCATGATTTCTCTTTAAAACTGTATATTTTGGCATATTAATATTCTAAAATAAAATATAAAAAATATACAACATTAGTAGCTGGGTACCCCCCTCCCAATGTAAAATTTCAAAATTTGGGACTAAATATTGCTAAAATTTCAAGTTGCTAACGCTATGGAACCTATATAACAAAGACCACTGAGGCTGATTCTGTGATCTTATATTATACATACATGAAATTTTAAATTCGTATGTTTTTCCCTGTTTTTCCCAGTTTACCTAGTTTTTTACAGTTTTTCCCAGGTTTTCCAGTTTTACCTCGGAATAACTGGGTCAAAGGGTCAATACGTTTTTCCCAACCAACCCTGATTATAAAATCATTAGAGGGGTAAGCTAACTGAAGAGTGACAAATTTAATGTAGGTAATTTGCTATAGGCGCCTGAGTGATGGCTGCTCCCTACAAGCACCGAGTACATTTTCTGTGCCTGGACCTGCAGGGTGGGGAACTAGATTACAAGGACAGAAATCCAATAAATCTTCCTCTTCTTCCAAATGTGATCGAACCATCATGGACTTTTAGTTCCTATCATTGGTTACTTGTGCTTCCTGAATACGCTAATATCACCCTACTGTTTATAAACAGCATCCTTCTATATAGGTAACACCATCCTCGACCCCTATTCTCACCATTCATGTCTCCCATCGCATAACTCATTTCCTATTTTATATTTCTAGTTTTAGACTGTCTTTTAATGGGTAGTACACACGAGAAATTTTAAAATAAAAAACTCGCTAGGCACTTACATTAAACGTAAAATGTCTCTTAATATGACCATTTGTCTTTGCCAATCAGTAACTGGGGAAAGAATTAAAATGAATTATCCAAGTAAACTTCTACTCTTTTATCCACGAAATTAATTAATCCAAGTCCTTTTATTGACTAGTTCTGAACGCTTCACGAGAGATCAAATTTATGCTTCCCAGCAAACAAATGAGAGGATCATGCCCGCACCCGTATTTAGCATCTAAGTAGCCGTTTGTCTAGACTGGAAATGGTCACTATAGTTAACTGAGAGAAATATCCTCCATTAAAAAGCAGTGAACCTCAACCTTTTTGTTCTATTTCCTATTTATCAGGAGTGTCTAAATAAATAAATCCATTCCAAATAATATTATGGTCAATGAAATATTCATCTTCATGTGGATTTCAAGCCACGCCATTAGATAAAAAGTGATAAATTGTGGGAAGATGAATATTCCTTCCGTATAAGTCTGCCAATCTATGGCCACATTTCTTCCCTTAAAACTATCTAACTCGCCACTACTTGAGAAACCCTGGTATAGAGATGGGATCTTGTAAAGATATTTTATTCCAAGGTTTTTCCGACCTTAATATAACCTTACCTGAATTAACTTAACCTAAACTAACCAATATCATCCTAAATTAGGTCGGTTAGGTTCGGTTTTATTAGGGTGGAAAGAACAATAGAATCCCTCTTCTTTACTAGATCCTACATATAGCATAACTACATTTACGTTAAATAATGATTATCGTTTCATACATTTTAGAATCTACCAATAACAACGCGACAGTATAAAAAAAAATAATGTACGGTTCTTATCTTACGTTGACAGCACTTATCTCTTAGTTTTCGGTGTCATTGGAATAACGAAGACAAACATCATTTATTCGTAACAGAAAATGGAAGAGGAATTTCCGTGTGGGAAAAGTCGCCATACGATGGGTGTTAAATAATTTTAGATGAGTTGATTTTTTTAGTTTTCTTCTATTGTGATATTTCGATGTTAGAATTTAAATGTTGTTTAGTTTAGGTTCTGATTACACGTGGGCATTTCGGTTTAATGCCTAACCCATGAAAGCCTTATTAAAGGTAACGAATTAAATTACATAAAAAATCAAAGCACTTAATACCCCAAATGGCAAAGAGAATCGAACAAGAAAAATGAGCGATAAGTTTTAATATTAAGATACTTTAGATGGGTAAAGCTTGATTAAATTTATTTGACAAAGTTCATCTTATTCGATTATCTTAGATTAAACTATAATATTTGGAACCTAAGTCGAACTCATTGAATAAAACTCTCACCTATCTTAAGCGACTCGAAATCTCGCTTAATATTGGTTTAAGGTTGTAGAGCTTGAGATGATTCGCTTGTTGATTGATAAAAAGGAATATTAAGCAGCAGTAATGGATTAATTACTTTTCATGTATTTTTTTTAAGACACTGTATTAAAGAAATTGACGAATTTATGGTAAATCAAATTAGCTTGGAAGGTACAGAAATATAGTATTAAAAATTAAATAAAGTAAAATTTGTCTGCATAAACCGGTAGATACCTATTTTACATTGATACTGAGAGAGAGAGTAATATTTTCTATTTCGTCTAGTTAGTCTCTTCAAAAATTCTAATTGAGTCTCGTTCGAAGGTAGAACAAATTTAACGAGGTCCAAATGCGTCTTCATCAATCTTGAATTTCCGGCTTTCGAAACGATCCAGAAGGTTGCTGCTTGGTGGGTACAAACAAAGGACTCTACAAAAGAAGATATGTTCTCGCATCATCCCTGTCTTTTATGGTAAATATGCAGATTTCCATTTTGAGGGTTTTTCGGCGATTCCTTTCAGGCATTTTAGTCAATTTGGGATTCCTTTATTAAGTTTACACATTTTTCATATATTTAGAACTTTAACGATGGAAATTATATCAGAAAATGTTCAATAATGTTCAAGCGTATTCGAAAAATGGGCATCAAGAATATTTTTTAAAAGTAAGTTTGTTTTTCTTCTTCTTTAAAGTTTTTGGAGAGTACAATAAATGTTAATGGCTCGAAAATATTACATTGAATTTATATATGCTCAACAGCGAAGGTGTCTTTGCAATGATATTATAATAAATTTCACTTTCTTAACATCATTTAATCCTACATGTGTGATCGCAACTGCACTTCTTGCTACAGCCTGACACAAGTCCCTCGTACCGGTAAGATCCATCACTTAGTTCAGCACCTCACAAGTATACCCTGCTTCCATTCCACTTACTTACATTCAAACTCCTATTGAAATATTTAATTATTTGAGTGACCAAACACTCCTTTTTCTTCTATGTTCCTCGTTTCTAACTCTATTTTCATTCCTCTTCACATTCATACTAACACATGCTACACATCCAACCACATCATCGTCAGTTACATCACTTTCAGTCACCTCCTCTATCAGGAAACTGAAGTTACGAGTATGAGTCAAGCTAATTTGTTTCGTATCCCTCAGACCCACAGACCCAACATGCAGTGACATATTGAAAATATTAACATGTCACCATAAATCACCATCATTTGCATCTTTCACTTGTGAGTAAAACCTAGCCATAACCCACCTAACCAACCTAAGGTTCATTCCGTTATTCATTGCCATCTTGCACTGATTACCACTGTGCCCCTTACCACCTTCACTCTTATCTAAACTATAACTGATGTCTTCCTTAGAATCCTCTTTATCACGTTTTGAAGCTCACTATCCTTTAGCTTAAGACGCATTCTTATTCTTTACCAAGCTTGACACATTCATAAATTCTTGCATTCCTCGACATCCCGCAGCAATTACAGAGCACATCTAGTCCAACCTGAAAATGTTTGGCAAATGGCTTCGCCCTTCCCCCTCGGGGGGAGCTTCTGCTTCATTACTAAGATTAAAGTTTAAAATCTAAAAAAAGCAGCTATAGTTAAATTTTTATAAATTTTCTGACCTTCGCCAATTATAATAATTTATAAAGGAACTCTAAACTAAATTTCCCCCCTTTCAAATATCACGTTGCCCAAAATATAGTTATAGAAGAAGATATATAAATTTTTTCTGAACTCATATCATTTTCTAAACTATATTTTGCGTTTTGATATTATAAAAGAATTATTAGAAATAACTTTGATAAATAAACTTAAGTCATAACCAAACTAAGATGAAATTATTATTCAAATACTAATAAAAAATCCCCTTCTTAAATTATAGAGTTTAGTGATGATAAATAAATGTATTCACTTTACCTAGACTTCAAGCAACAGCAAGCAACAACTTCACAAACCATAATTTCATTTAACCTTAACATTTACTACGCTTGTGTTCGTGGTTGAACTCAAATAACACTTAGAAAGCGAATTTACCTTCGAAACCATGGAATTTACTCCCAAAGTTAATGGGGATGGGTAACAAAAGAATGAAAAAGACAAACTGCCTCTATTTCCCTGACTTCATATTAAGCAATCATGTTAACTTTAGGTAAGGAACGTGGCTGAAAGTGTTGGGTCACTATGCTTTAGATTATAAAGTAGCGTTTACACACAGCTCTTCTATTCAACACCTGAAGTATTACTTTCAACCAGGGCACTCTAATAAACCAATAAAATAAGAATCTGCTTGACTTGATTCTCAATCCTAACCTATAAACTTATGCCCTCTGCTATTCGTATCATCTGTGCACTCATATACGAGTAGGAGATGAGAAAGAACCTAATTTTACCAAATTTTCATTTTTACTCAGCCTAAATTAATTAATTTGTGTGTGTGAAAATCTCACTATTTTTAGCAAATTGAAAGTCAGAACTTTTGAGATGGGAATAAAATTAAGTCTTAGCAGAAAATTACCTTCTGGGAATATTCATTTTCTCAGAAATTTCGTCCAATTTCATATTGCTTCTAGATATCGACAGGTCTATCTAAAACCTGCCTCTGCCACTTACCTCTTATTCACCATAACCTCAATCAAAAATATTTTGACAAGTCAAACTTATCGCGTAGAAATAATATCCTTGTGGCAATCAATCTCTTTCATTCAATACACCAACCAATATTAACAGCGGCTATTTGGATGACACAAGTTTTTAACTTTAGGATAATTTCTCCTGGGAAGCTAGCCAACACAAAGCCATAGATTACATCAGCTCAGGAAGCTTCTTTGTTGAATACGCCCAACCGCACCTCAAGCTTGCCTTATCCCTTACTAAGTGACTTATATCTAATGCAGTTTCTTCTCAACATACTAGACTATTCGGTATTTATCTAGTGAGATACCTTCATCAAATCACTGCAGCTATTCTGCACGAAAAGTCCAAGCCTTTTTACACTTGTACCTGGCCTTTTCATACGAGCTATGGATGTGAGGGTAAAATTATTCTTGTCAGAGCCTTTACATTACGTCTCATGTCAAACTGAAGACTAATGATAACAAAAATACTCGATCATATTTCAAATAGTGATATCACTTTTATTCGCTTTGATTTCTTTCGTTCTTGGATTTAACGAATAATTCTACGTAATAATAATTTGGGTCCTAGCAAGAATATTGAACACAATTTTACAATATACAGAATGAGAAACCCAATTTTAATATCAAAGAGGAAAAAATATTAAAAAATATGAAATGCTAATTTTAATGATGAAACAATAGGTGAGGATAGATGGATCACTTGCACATTATCTTTCCCTATGTAACCATTTTAACATCTTTCTCACAAAAATGTGGTAATTGAACTTCATCTCCAAAAGATTTGGTTCAGGCTTGGTAGCTTATCCTTACCTAAGAATAACTAAACCTAAGCTGAAAGTTGAGTTTTTAATTTTTTGGTCTTATTTCAAATTTTTTTACTCGAGTAATACAAGACATGAATCCAGTGACTTAAAACTAGTGTTTAATTCGCCCAAAATAGATCCAGTTCTAATGGAGGCTGAGCTTTTAAACGGTTTCCGTTTTTTTTTAGCATTTACAAGCAAACCAACTGGATTATTTTTGACGGCCTATTTATTCCAGCTTGTTTTATCAGCAAGACTGGGAGTGAGGCCTCTGCAAGCAAGAACAACATCAATGTGAACAAACGTGATGTCACCAAATTTTATTCTGTAATGAATAGCAAACCCCAAATTACTAATGGCGAGAATGCTGAACCTAGTACCATTGTGTTTGCTCTTCTTGACATGATGCATTAATTTTTTCCTTCTTATAAATATTGCTGAAACACTTCATGAGATTGATTCCAATTTTCTCGAGAATTTAATTTAATTTGCGGGATTTCATAAATCTAATAAAAAAAAGCCTTAGAACATCTTAAATAGGTAAACAATGATATGAATGTTGTGAATTTTTCATTACTTTGGTAATAAAGGAGGGGGTTAAAACAAAAGAAAGTTTAAGTAAATGTATCTACTATCATTGAGTTGATTAAATAAATCACTCCAAACCATTAAAGTAATGAATCATATGCCACTACGCTATCATTATTTAGCTACATTCAAATAATATATCTTTAAATGACAGTTGAATTGATTTATTACATAGAGTCGATTCTTTATCGTGAAGAAGATGCGTCTCCCAGCATTGCTCAATATAGTGTCAGAACTGGACAACCATTTCCATAGTAAATGCCTGATACAGCTTTGTATGCTCAAAGTTATGTAATTGGGAGCTCTATTGTATGCTTTTTTATCTGAAAGGCGATGCATTACGAGTGGTTTGATATACGATATGTTTTTGAAATCTGTATTACATATTGTATGATGAAGTAGCGAACATCGATCCCAGAAGTACATTTCTCGAAGTAATTTTTACTATCGAGAATTTCATCAAGTGAAAAATCGAACTACAAATGTTTAACTAAGCAGAAAAGAAAATTCAAAATAAGATGAAAATTGCGGTTTTCTCAAATTTTGAATGCGCAAAGATAAAACCAGTTTATCTAAGAGAAAAGAGCCAGGCTTGGCTAGACAGGCATAGAGTGTGTGTCATTAGTCTGGATCATAAATCAACATTTTCATAGTTTCATTGTTTAAGGCACATTTTCCATGATTTTTTACCTGAAAAAGCATTAAAGCGCAAGTATTTTGACCTAGGATGCCTTAAAACATTGTTGCTTGGACCTTTAAATTTTGGGCATTGAAGTTTGCCTCTCCTTTGAAACACGGCTGATATTATTATTATTATTATTAAAGTTCCAAGCCACAACCCCAACTGGAAGAGCAAATAGCTATAAGCCCAAGGGCCCCAGCGGGGAAAGAAACCTGGTATGGAAAAAACGAAACAAAGATTAAGAAAAACATAATAAATAAATAGAAAATTAAAAAAAAAAAAAAAAAAAAAAAAATTAAATGCTATAATGTTAAAAATATTATAATATTATATATGTGTGGATAATGAATAAAATATTAAAGTTATAAGTTTCTGTTAATTAAAAATGTATTAGCACCCACTTTAAATTTCTGAAGTTCCAAGGACTCAACAACAACAGTAGGAAGTTCATTCCACATTTTAGTTGTGTTAGGAATGAAACTTCTTGAAAACTGTGTTGTGTTGAATCTCATAGGCGTAAAGGCCCTACTATTGGCATTTAGTACACCTCTGGTAACTCGTTGAGGGGCATATAAATTGGGCAGATCGTGATGCAGTGGATGATCTGCATTGTTAAAAATTTTATATAAGATGCATAAGGAGCTTATTGCTCGCCTGTGCCACAGATCAACTTTGAGGTCAGGAATTAAAAATTTTATTGCTCTCAAATTTTTATCTAATAAATTAAGATAAGAGTTGGCTGCCGAACTCCAAACAGGGGCGCAATATTCAAAACACGGAAGAATAAAAGCATTAAAACAATTTTTAAGAACAGTCTGCTCTCCAAATACTTTGTAAGATTTCCTCAAAATGCCAATTTTTTGAGCAATAGAGGAGGAAATAGATCGAATGTGATTCTCAAAAGTAAACCTAGAGTCAAGCATAACTCCAAGCAACTTAAAAGAATCACATATGGAGATGGGAATGTTATTTATTAAAAGATCTGGATGGGGAGGATCTAGTGTTCTGGATCTGCTAACAATCATACTCTGGGTTTTCTTTGCATTTAACTTCATGCCCCATGAAGTGCACCAAACATTTATCTTAGCCAGATCTCTATTTAAAGACTCTGCAACCGATGCTCTCAACTCAGGAGATGGGACTGGGGCTATTAGAGTAGCATCATCAGCATAGGCTATAAGTCTATTTTCCAGTCCAAACCACATATCATGGGTATATAAAATAAACAGTAGAGGACCAAGAACACTGCCTTGTGGTACACCAGATAGCACCTCTCTCTCATCACTAAAATTATTGTCAACATAAACCTTTTGATGTCGATTTGTTAAAAATTGTTCAATAATATTTAAAAATACACCACCTACTCCCAACTGCTTCAACTTAAATATCAGGGCCTTATGATTGACACGGTCAAATGCGGCACTGAAATCCAGGCCAACTAAGCGAACTTCTTGACCAGAGTCTAATGATTTTTGGACAATGGTGGAGACTGTGAGAAGTGCATCACAAGTGCTCAGACCCTTACGAAATCCAAACTGTAAAAAGGGAAACAGACGATTAAGCTCGGCAAATGTACTTAAACGTTTAGCTAGTAAACGTTCAAAAATCTTAGATAGAACAGGAGTTATAGAAATGGGCCTATATTCAGTAGGGTTAAAACTACCACTTGCACTTTTACATAGTGGAGTGATGTTACCAATTCTCCAACATTCGCAAAAACTACCACTCCTCGCCAGCTTCCGAAGAATAACGGAAAGCTTGGGAGCCAAATACTCTGCAGTTTTCTTAAAGAATAAAGGGAATATACCATTTGGGTCAGTACCACCATAAGCATCCAGATCAAGAAGTAACTGTTTTACTTCACTTGAACGGAAAGCAATCTTGTTTAACCTTGGTTCAGGGAAACAAGTGTCAGGTAGAGTTAGATTCTCATTACTTTGTTTATTATCAAAAACATCAGCCAACAGTGTTGCCTTTTCTTCAGGACTAAGGGTAATGGAACCATCAGGTTTAAGAAGGGGTGGCATAGATGAATCATTCCCAAAAAGAGCAGACTTGAGAGTGGTCTAGAATTTGTGGGAATTTGCTGTGCGCTGAAGAGTTCCCTTTGTGGTAGTATTGAATTCAACTTCAGCATTATTATATACCCTCTGAGCTGCTGTTCTGTAGTGCACATAATTATCCCATAGAAAGGCAGATCTACTCCCCTTCCACAGGTTGTAGGCTTCTTGTTTCTGCATATGAGCCCTCTTACAGTCATCATTAAACCAGGCTTTGTCCTTAGTGCGATATCTGATCATACGGAATGGAACATGTCTATCAATAATTGAAACAATTTTATCATTCAAAATACGAACTGCTTCAACCTCCTTATATATTAGTGGCCAGTTGATCCGGGAGATATCATTTAATATATTGCACCAGTCTACTTGAGATTTGATGAATACTAGGAGGAGTGGTATACGCCATCACTATCATCATCACAATGTGAGAAGTCTAGACAAGGCCCACACATGGAATGCCATGCTAGCCAAGGATTCCGATCTGGCTAAATGACTAGTTTTGGAGAGTTCAGCGGCACCACGCATTATAGCTAAATGGTGTAATAAATCAATATAGTTGTCTTAAGTGAGAACCAGATCGTGATAAAAAAGCTCCAGAGGCAGTGGAAAGAGGTATCAATTAAAATGTAAATAAAAGTACCTATGTAGTGTACATGGTGCCTAAAATGATCGGGGAAACGCATGAGCTTCTTCAGGCATGTAAAAAGATTGGTAGTCCACTCAAAGACACAAAGTTTCGTTGCAGTCCCTCAGACCGGGAAGACATGCAGCCATTCTTAGTTCCACGTTTAGCAAACCATACATGGTTACTCCAATGAAGGGAGCAACACTGATGCAACACTGCCTGACTCATTATCGTGAGCAACTAAATATCGCTGAACAGAGTTGGAAGGATATATGATTTGTAGCTAGAGCCACCCATATTAGTGCATCAACTTTGAAAAAATTCTCTTAACATAGCAGTGACATTGACCACTAAAAGTATCCCGTTACGGCATTTAAGACTAGTTTTAATTTGAAAGAGAGTTTACTAATCCTATGGGTTGTTGTTTCAATTTAAGAAAAGCAGCTTATGCGACCAAAGAAATACTGCATCCAATAAAGCCATGGCCACTATAGCAACAACCAAGGCATATTTAAAAACATGGAACAGATGATGAATTACCTGAACAGCGATAATTCACTGTATACACGTAGAGTGTTATCAGAAGCTTTAGTAGCAAAGTGGAATGTGAATGGACGGATGTTACACTGACTTACGTAATTAAGATGAATTAGCGAGATACAGGCTCCGAAGAATAATTAGTTTATTGTAACACATCTCACACGAGCAATAACGAAGTTGAGTTATCCATTCCGTTTCCTACGCACACCATGCCCTGCAGTGCTATTTTAAATTACCCTGTATCTTAGGTGAAGATGAGGTGGATTCCGTTCTAGAAAGGGACAATATCATAAGGTTGGATTACATATTTTGTCAAATTTATCAGTGTTTACAAGTTTGGAGAGATGGGTTAGCACAATTGACGGCGTTGAGAATAATGGAAAAAGCGAATATTCTAGGAAATAGATTACGGTACTCGGGTGTCGCAGAAGAAGATATTCTGGGGAGTTAGCGGCAGGTCTCCGATTATATTCTGTTGCCTTAAGTAGTGATTAGACCCTAAGCCTGAAATAAAGGGATCAACTTCTTTGTTAATTTACCTGCCCAAATTTTGGCACGTATAGCGATACCTATTGGCTTTCCAATCCGTAGATAAAGGAAAAAAACAATAAAAAAAATAAAAACATGGAATTCTAAAGTATTGTCGTAGAATAGGCTCCCGACGATATACTATATATATATATATATATATATATATATATATATATATATATATATATATATATATATATATATATATATATATATATATATATATAGATATATATATATATATATATATATCTATTATTTGTGGGGATTATTCTATATTCGAGTGCGTGGTGAACAGATGGCCGAGAATGGTTCAAAAGGGGGCCTGGAGAGGGCTTATTTATCCTCAATATATTTAAAAAGTGAAACGGATCCCAAGGATAAATAATATTGTAAACATTAATAAAATAGAATTTTATTAATTAATCTAATAAAACAACACACGGAAAATATTCACATGATTGGGGATTTAAATGCGAGATACACAGGAAATGGAAAAGGTCATGGGAATATTTGACTAAGCGGAGGATTAAGATTTCAGGGTATTTAAAACAACACAACAAACAAGAAGGAAAATGGTTGGCGAAAATCCGTTTAAAGCACAGAGTTGCGTTGACACAAAGTTAAATAGTTAAATGTTATGCGTAGCCTACGTAATTATAAAGTTTTCGTGGCAGAGGAAGGCGATGGGAAGGAATCTTCGGTCCAACTGGCGATTTCTTTTTCAGGAGAAGGGGTTCTTGAAGGAGGTAGTCCTTAACGCGAAGTAAGGACTGAATTCGAGGAATGAGAGCAAAGTGGGGCTCGGAAGTATGAGCAATCCTGGATACAGGATAACAGACATGTTCTAGATGAACAATGAAGGTTATTGGTGTAACCAAGCGTTCTCTTGAAGAACGTTAAAATGGGGGGAAATTAAATTACCACTGACGTGATTTCTTGGGAACGAGAACCGTTTCTTGTCGAACGGGCTCAAAGAACAATGACTGTTCTAAAGTTATTCTCTTTCTGAACAACGGGGGGGGGGGGGGTGAGAACCGTTTCTTGTCGAACGGGCTTGAAGAACAATGGCTGTTCTGAAGTTGTTCTCTTTCTGAAAAACAGGGGGGGGGGGGGTCTGTTGACTTGAACCTTGTTGAACCTTGGCACTCAAGGGATATTTTCGTTTTCTGGACAATAAGGGGTTTATCGGGGTAGAGTTCCTAGGTGAACAAGGAAGACCGGATTGGCGTGATGCCTCGCGAAGATAATCGGGATCTGGTTCAAACGCGAAATGCTATCGCATAAATAGCCGGAGCCAGCCCGTTGGCGAAGGGGAAAATGGGAGGGGGGGGGGGGGAACTTCGATGGAATGTCCCGGGGGCACTTGGGAAAATATCTTATCTTTCCATAAGCCGATATTCAATCTGGCGAGATCGACGCATGGAGACAAACGGGGGATTGAACCTCCTTGATTAAACTTGGAAATGGTGGGCGATAAGGCGCCTTCTACTCTCTCTCGCAGGATGCTCGTGGGAAGCATGCGTTTCGACATGTGATAGGGGCTGAAGCATGGAAGCCTCCGACCGTTCTATCACAAATAGGCACCAATTATTTTTATATAATATAAATTTTTGCCATAGCTTTTTATTATTACCATAAAAAATACACTATGTTTCTCTATCCATAACTAATATAGAAAATTAATATAGTAGAGGGTTGGGAGTACGGGGACGAAGCATCGCATTTCAAAATAATCACAAGATATTCGAAATTATGTAAATGTGGTTGACAGTGGATGTTAGGCGTTCAATGTTTATTGTTTTAATATAGTGTCCCTTCCCTTCGAGGAGGAGTTATAGATGGAGTCATTAAATTTCCTTGTAGTAGGGGACTAGGTATTCGAAATATAAAAATTTCAAAATTTCTAAACAACCATCAAAATGTGAATAGTTTTAACAAATGACAATTAACCTTACCCATCTCTGGATGCACAATAAAGTGGTGAACCAGCACGTAAAAAACAACTAAAGATGGTGCATGAGTAACTTAATTTTAATAATTATTTTATTCTTACGTTCACATATTATGATTTCATTTATTTATTAATATATACGATGCAACGTTAAATAGTGAAACAAATTCGCTAAAAATTCACAGTGAACTATGTAATTCACGGCACCCCAATAGTATTTAACCAGAATAAATATGGAGAAATTATGTATGAGCAATATCATCTATCGAGTTTAGATAGATACCATATATATATATATATATATATATATATATATATATATATATATATATATATATATATATATATGCATATGAATATGTACCACGAAAGGAAACTGAATGAAAAACAGATTGGAGTAAGTACTTTCGTCTATTCGACATTTTCAAACTCAATGGTGAGAAAAATAAAACCCAGGATTTATACAAAGCACGTTTTCCTGGGGTGAGGTCAACATTTTAATACTATCAGATAAGTCGGATTTTAGAAACAGTGATAAAATTAGATCTAATGAAAACAACCCTGCTCTAATGTTGAGATTACTCTCATTTGTGTGGGAGATTAAAAATGATTCGAGGATATTTCTCTTTATAAAATCATTCCTATGGATTATAGTATCAGTTTTTGACCAGTTAATTCCGTGTTCCATCTTGGAATTGTGGACAGCTAAGGCATTATTCTGATAACTCTTAATTACTGCCTTTTTTGTGTTGTCGGGTCCTTATGGAAACATTTTTGGAAGTTTGGCCTATATAGAATAAATTACAATCTAAACATGCAATTCGGTAAATTACATTATTATCATTATTGTGGCTATGCTTTATTGCGAGATTTTTTGAGGTATTATTGTATTTAAAGGCTACCTTAATATTAAGTTGTTTTAGAATGGGCACTACAGACATAAAATTATCATGATAGGGTAAAATTAATCGGTTTTTACGAGGTTCTATTGTCTCTAATTTACAATTTTAAAAATCTCCACCTTATTATCCGATAGGTCTACATACCTTCCGTTAAGTAAGAATCCCTTAGATGACGCAATTAAGTGTTTTAATAGAGACGTAAAAACCACTTTAAAAAAACACAAATCAATTATAGACTCTGTCTCTTCCAATGGATCTTCTTTACCCTATTTGTATGGCCTAATAAAAACTCATAAACCAGGAAACCCAATAAGACCAATCATAAGTGCCACTGGTTCAATCCAATATAAACTTTCAAAATACTTAGTAAATTTACTTTCCCTCATCTTTGGAACTATATCCCCTTCGCATATAAAAAATTCCCTTGACCTTTGCAATAAATTAAACAATATGAGAGTAACATCAGATCTGAGACTAGTCAGGTTTTGATGTTACCTCATTATTCAACAAAGTGCCCATTGATGACTTTTTTGACTTCCTAGCCTCTATTCTAAATGCCTATGACCTCCCTTTACCAACCAATACGATCATTGAGCTTATTTGTTTATGTATTAAAAAATGTAAATTTAGTTTTAACGGCAAATTCTATGAACAAGTGTTTGGTATGGCTATGGGTAATCCCTTATCTCCATTATTGTCAAATTTATATATGTAATTTTTTAAAACTAGGTTGATCCTCTCTCCTTGGTCTACTTAAATTGTTTGGTTTCGGTATATTGATGACATCATGGTAATTTTCAAGACAGTTTTGACATCGATAGTTTTCACCGTGGAAAAGGAAGTAAATAAGAGCCTTCCATTTTTGGATGTCCCTAAAAATTTAGAGAACCACATAGATTTAAATTTACTGTTTATAGGAAACCGACAAATAATATATCTTATGTCCATTTTTATTCAAGTTATGCCAAAAATATAAAATCTGCTGTTTTTTCCTCCATGTATCTTAGGGCTCTTCGAATATGTAGTCCCGACTATATAGATAAAGAATACACAAAAATTGAAGATATTGCTACAAATTTATGATACCCAAAGCACTTTCTAGAAAAATCTATGAATATAGCCCTAAAACCTTTTTATAATTGTAAATTAGAGACAATAGAACCTCGTAAAAACCTATTAATTTTACCCTATCATGATAATTTTATGTCTGTTGTGCCCATTCTGAAACAACTGAATAATAAGGTAGCGTTTAAATACAATCATACATTAAAAAATCTCTCAATAAAGCATAGCCCCAATAATGATAATAATGTAATTTACCAAATTGCATGTTTAGATTGTAATTTATTCTATGTAGGCCAAACTTCCAAAAATGTTTCTATAAGGACCCAACAGCAAAAAAAGGCAGTAATTAAGGGTTATCAGAATAATGCCCTTAGCTGTCCACAATTCTAAGATGGGACACGAAATTAACTGGTCAAAAACTAATACTATAATCCATAGTAATGATTTTATAAAGAGAAATATCCTGGAATCATTTTTAATCTCCCACACAAAGGAGAGTATCCTCAACATTAGACCAGGGTTGTTTTCAATAGATCCAATTTTATCACTGTTTCTAAAATCCGACTTATCTGATAGAATTAAAATGTTGACCTCATAGGGAACGTGCTTTATATAAATACTGGGTCTTATTTTTTTCACCATTAAGTTTAAAAATGTTGAATAGACGAAAGTACTTACTCCAATCTGCTTTTTATTCAGTTTCCTTCTGTGGTATATATTTCATATTTATAGTTATCACGTGCTAACTTTCGTGATATTTCCCTATATATATATATATATATATATATATATATATATATATATATATATATATATCAAAGGTGTCCCAGAAAAAAGTTAACTGTACTTTGAATTAGTATAACTCAAAACCTATTGCAGATTTTTGACTCCAGCAAAACAAAGCAAATTTCACAACTATTTATCTGTCAATTCTGGAAATTTAATTAAATTCCCTCTTACGATTTTGATAGACTATTGGGTTTAGTAGAGGCTATCAAAATTATGTTTGCGCAAGGAAGGAAAATAATGAAGCTACGAAGTTTAAAATCAAAAAATGTATTTAAATCAATTTTTAACAAAAACACCTCTTCCTATGGGTATTACAAATTAATTTTTAATTATTTAAGCACCGTTTCCTTCCACATGTCCTCCATTTCTTTCCAAGCACAGTTGCGCCTTTGATCGCATTGATTGAACAACCTTTTTAATTAACTTGTGTTATCCTTAATTCTATTGAGTTAACTTGTGATACTATATTTTAACTGGTTGATGCTTTGTGGTGGAATAGAATACATTTTATTCTCCAGATATCCCCATAAGAAATAATCGCACGGTGTTAAGTCGGAGGATCTTAGGGGCTATTCAATTGCATGATTTAGCGCGACAATGCGGTTGTCAAACGTTTCTCTTAGTTTTTTTCTTACAGCAAGCTGTCTATGAGCTGATACGCCGTCCTGAATCCCCCAAAGTCTATTGAATTGATTGTCTTAAATATGGCGGAGTTCCGGGAAGATTCTTTAGTTGATCATGCTCAGGTAGGCAGCACCATTCAAGTTATTCTCGTAAAACAATGGGCTGACAAGATGGCCATTCTCGCATATTCCGATCCACAGAGACACTTTCTTCTGACAAATACGTGCGTCAAAGTTAAATGCTGGGGAGTGGTTCAGCGACGCATATGGCCGAATAATATGGCTAATTACCTTTCCATTCATGAAAAAGGCTGCCTCGTCATTAAAATCACAATGTTTTTAAGAAACGAGCAGGTTTATGGAGAACCCATTCGACAAATTGTCTACGACGAGGAACATCAGTTTCAAGAAGCTGGTTCTTGCATGCATCTTATAGGGATGCCATTTTAAGTCATGTTTAATAATGCGGTTAAATGATGACTTTGACAATTGTAACCCATTCTTTTTGACTGCTACATGTTGATTTTGAAGAAGTGTCATCTGAACATTTGCGATATTTTCTGTTGTTCTTATGGTTCTCGATTTATTTAAGTATGTTCCTTCATGTTGGTATTTGCGAACATTTTTCCGAATTGTGGGCTTGCTTGGTGGGTGCTTACCTGGGAAACGTTGTTCAAATGAATATTGTACTTGTTTAATACTGCCAGTTTAAATAAAGTTTGTGACTACAAATATGCGTTAATCTTTTCTTAACTGCATGATTAAAAAGGTTATATAAAAGTAAACTTTTACACAGAAACGCTTTGATTTGCTTACTTAGTAAGCAATAATGACGAAACTATACCACAGCGTGGCTGAAAAACAATCTAAAATGGCCTAGGCTTTGCTTAAAGAATCGCACAGTGACCTAAGCTACCTAAGCTCTCTACGCTTCTCTTGAAAGTGCACGGTGGCCTAGCCTTCCTAGGCTTCGTTTCATTATTTTACTTCCATGAGCAAACTTGTTTTGATAGCCTCCACTAAACCCATTAGTGTATCAATATCATAAAAGGAAATTTAATGAAATTTCCAGAATCGACAGATAAATAGTTGGTAAATAAAATACCTTTCTAGGACCCCAAAATCTCCAAAAGTTTTAGAGTTATACTAATTCAAAGTACGGTTAACTTTTTTCTGGGACACCCGGTATATATATATATAATATATATATATATATATATATATATATATATATATATATATATATATATATATATATATATGTAATATTGAATAAGTGTGGCCCACCCAGTTTAAGTTACTGAAGCGAGTAATACTTCTACGTATTGATGAAATTGGGAGCTAAGAGGAAGATTTCGATGGGAGAGAGGGTCTATCACACTTTTTAAACTCATAAATATACAATATTTCCATCCGATTCTGTCACTGGGATATCTTGAAATGCTTAAGTCACGTTTGCGCGTTTTTTTATGTAAATATTATTTATTTTACATGTTTTGAACAATATGTATTAAGGTAGGGTAGTAAGGTATTTTGGCATGTCTAGGATCATTTTATTTTCAAAAATATAGTTAATAAGCTTCGATTTATTTTCACACGAAAGGGATATATCATCGACATTAAATTATACGGAAAGAAGTGGCCTGTCAGAATTGTGGGATGGAATTTATTATTAATGTAATTTTCAATGTAAAATAAACTTTATTTCCTGAGGTAATTACAAAGTTGCTACGTCAAAGGGAGTTTTAACAAATTCGAGAAGCGCAAGTTCTGAGCAGGTAATCTAGAATTTTAAGAGTAGCTAAACATTTTTAGTTTTGGTAATTCTACTTATTAGCGCCGAAAGTCAGCAAAATCTCGTGTTACTAAACATAATTAACCAAACTTTTAAGCCCTAAGTGCATAAATCTCTGTTGGGAAAATAAAAAATAATTAATAATAACATTAAAAACAAACGCGCGAACGTAACTTAAGCTATCTTATGGAATTTCCATATGGCGTCGTAATTTTTTTTAATTGCAGAATCGATGTGTAATATTCTATTTTTGTGACTAGAAAGGGCGCTAGACTCTCTGCCATCGAAATATTACTCATAGTACACTATTAAAATTATACAAATAAGAATTACAGGAGTTAGTAGCCTAAAACGAGTGCGCCCCTCCTTCTTACCCAGTATATTAACTGATAAAGCTGATTATATTTGGGTGTCGACTGCCTCATTCATGGAATTGAGGCTGACCTTTCTCCCCAGAATGTCACTCCCTTCCTATCATCAATACCCCTTATAAAGTGACCCCCCTTCCCTAAATGGGTATCAATATATGGCACGAAATAGATTTGGCTGCGTTTCTCAAACAGGAAAAATGAAAATAATCCAATTTTTTATTTATGTTCAATACTTCTTTCAAAAATCCTTCATATGACGCAGTAATCAATCAAATCCACAATTAGGTAAATAGATAAAAGTGAACGTCAAATTTTACTAATTACGTCCCTAAATGATATTTAAGTCGGAGCAGCGGAAAACGTCTTTATAGATGAATAATAAGCTTTCATTTGTATAACCTTGTGTTTCTGAATGTGATAGAACGGGTTGAGGCCGCGTTAATTTCCACCACTATCACATGTTATTTAAAACCACGATGCTCCCCACGTGCATATTCGCTTTTAAGCTGGGCGCCTTATCACAGCCACCTGAGTCAATGTTTAAACAAGGAGGTTTATCATCCCCCCTCCGTTCGCCCCATTCACCGATAACGCCAGATTGAGTTAGGCTTATGGGCAGATAAGGCTTGTTCTCAGGCTCGGCTGTGCATTCCCTCGAAGCTCCCACTCCCTTGTTCCCCACGCCAAGGGAGTGTCTCGACTATTTAGATGGAAACTTTACCACTAAGACCAGATTGGAGATCCAGATTTTCGTCGCGAAACATCACCACGACCATCTCTCACCTTGTGCGCCAAGGGAGCTCGACCTCGAGATTGACCATCACTTGTCCAGAAGAAAGACAATATCCCTTGAGTGCCAAGGTTTAAGCCTTCGTGGAACCGAGTCCACAAGGCTTCCCCCTCGTTGTTCAGAAAGAGAACAACATTAGAACAGCCATTGTTCTTTTGAGCCTGTTGACAAGAAACGGTTCTCCCCCCCCCCCTGTTGTTCAGAAGAGAACAACGTAGAACAGCCATTGTTCATTTGAGCCCGTTCGCCAAGAAACGGTTCTCACCCTTCCCCTGTTGTTCAGAAAGAGAACAACGTTAGAACAGCCATTGGTCGTTCAAGCCCATTGACAAAAAACGGTTCTCACCCCTCCCACGGTTGTTGAAAAGAGAACAACGTTGAACAGCCATTGTTCGTTTGAGCCCGTTCGCCAAGAAACGGTTCTTACCCTTCCCCCTTGTTGTTCAAAAGAGAACAACATTAGAACAGCCATTGTTCTTGAGCCCGTAGACAAGAGACGGTTCTCACCCCCCCCCCTCTGTTGTTTAGAAGAAAACAACGTAGAACAGCCATTGTTCTTCAAGCCATTCGTCAAGAAACGGTTCTCATTCAAAAGACGCCACGTCAGGATCATTTTATTACCCCCCTTCGGCTGGAACTCGCCAGCTGACCGAAAATTCCTTCACGCCGCCTTCCTCTGCACAACAAGTATAAATTACGTAAGCCGAACGTTACCTTTGAGTATTTAGCCCTTTTGTCAATTCTATCCTGTGTTTTAAATGGTTTAACGAACCATCCCATCTCTTTAACTTTATATTTGTTTTACCTTTTTAAATCTTTCAATCCTCGGATTAACCCGAGCCCCCACGACCCTTTCCATTCTCTGTTTATGTCAATATTTTCCGTTTTGTGTGTTGTTGATAGTTATTATTAATAAAGCTCTATTTTATTAATGATAGCAATATTATTATCCTTGAGCTCAGTTCCAATTCTTAGGCATATTGAAGATACATAATATCGGCCAGCCAGACATCCACGCACTCTAAAGATAATTAAAGAAGTTCCCTCAACGAATAGTTATATATGGTATATCGTCGAAAGTCCATTCTACGACACTGAACAATACTATTATTTTTGAATGCTTGGATGCGTGCAATGTGCGCTAGAATAGTTGACTCTTCTCAAATCACTATATCTTTTAGTATATGGCCATTGCAACA
Organism: Ceratothoa steindachneri; assembly: GCA_963969495.1. Taxonomy (NCBI): domain Eukaryota; kingdom Metazoa; phylum Arthropoda; class Malacostraca; order Isopoda; family Cymothoidae; genus Ceratothoa; species Ceratothoa steindachneri. Next base: position 86,626,692 of record OZ018330.1, on the reverse strand, counting down.
TAACTCTCCAAGGATTAGATAATTTGAAAGCGGGGCCCTTCTTTATGTCGAAACTCGTCGACTCATCAGAAGGCTTTAATAACTTTGTTTGATTTATTTCTTTAAAAGATCTTATGGCTAGTATGTAGATATATGGCAGAGTTCAGTAGGAATTATTGAGAGGCGGTACAGGGTAAATGCAAGGCTTGTACGGGTAGAAAGAAAAAAGATTTGGAAGACTGAAACCATTTGTAGTGAGATGTTGGAATCTGACCCGATTAAATTTGTAACAGGTGAGAAATAGTGCGATAAATATAAAGTGGGTTTCATTTTAAGGAACTTTGCAGAAGGTGAATAGCGGCTGAGTTGTTGCTAATAAATGTTTCCCTTTCTCAAATTTAATTAAGTAAAAAGATATCTTGGAATCTAATGAGACACCTTATTAAAGATCAATTAATTGAGTCGATGAGCAGTTTTCGACAGCGATGATCCTGCTTGGAGTCGCCATAACGAGCTCATCAGAAGTGATCTAGTTTTAACTGGAGGAAACGCGAAAACATCTCCTTAGGAATAAGGAAATATTTCGAAACGAGGAACGAGGGGCTCCACTAGGTTAGAGAATGACATTTCTGATCGTGGGAGAATTCATCTATTTACAGCGACAAAGCATGCACTTGGACCACCAAGAGCGAAGAGAAGTTGCAGCTTCTCTCCAGATCGAAATAAAAGCCCTGCTTGGAGTCGCCCTTCCCACGGATATCTCTGATATGTAAACCCCTTCGGCCGCCTGAAGAAAAGTGCTTCCGGGTGACCTAAACTCAGTCTCCTGCCGTGCCAAATTTAATATAGACCCGCAGCGAATTTCGAGACATTTCAAATTCTTGACTCGACTCCGTTAAGTTCAATCGCGAGTACGAAAGTAAGAAGCTCTCCCCCCCCCCCCACAGAAGGAAGTTAACCCCAGTCCATTGGCTATTCTTCGGTTTGTCTATGATCTCGTTCTGGTGCCAATACTCCTCTTCAGACGTCATTCTCGAGGTTAGTTAAACTTACGACTGTAATCCACCAGTGCAATCCCCCCCCCCCCCCCGTCGACTTCCAAGGCCTCGAACCCTTTTGATTTATATCCAGTGATCCTTATCTTTAGGCGTGTGTACGTCGGCTAGTCAGCCGCAACTTGAGTCAACCCGTTCCCTGAATTTCTTAGACTCCATATATGTCATCGCGAGTATCCATGCCATTTGTGCGATAAACCGTATTTATATGTATATTATATTTGTGTGTAAATAGTAAAGATACTTGTGTTTTTTACTTTTCTCTACCTAGAAGCATTAGGCGACCCATTACCAAATCTAATGGCCAACTGCACTCTCTTTGTTGAATTAATTTGCACGCACTCGTGTAAGAATTCCCCCCACCCCTCTCGTCTGGTGATTAGTCTCCAGCTAAGATCCCGGATCTGACCTTGTCCTCCTCTCATTATAATCAATATAATATATATATACACACTACCACCAACCCCGGCTAACTTACGACAATCTTAATACAAGATCATTTTTAAAGGTCCTTGTTCACTTCCCAGTCCTACTGTGACCTTTAGAACCAATATCTTCCCAAACCATTCAGCATTTTTATTATCATTGTTTTTTCATCTCTCCTCTATGCTTTTTTTCTCTCCATCTTTTTCCTGTGACAATGAGTTCCTCTCTAAGATAATCTAAAAACTTTCTAGTGTCAGGAGTCTCGTGGTCTAATAGTAGCTCTGCCGTTTCTGCATTCGGTTTCAACTTTGTTAGGCATATGTTACTTGAATTTTACACATTTACACCCAAAATGTACTAGTGTGGTGTAATAATAGAGTAGCACCGCATATCCTTTTCATTAAATGTTATTTTCTTTACTCTTTAAGTTTTTGAATTTTAAAAATTAATGTGACTCCAAGGAGTGTATGTGTCGGAGGATATTGCTTAAAGTTTGATTCATATTCCTATCTTTATCTGGTTATTAGTAACAGAAATCCATAAGGCTTATATTTCCCCGTTTTTGCTCCTATCAGTTCTAACTAACTCGATGACTGGTAAAAAAAAAGCTGCTATCTTCATGTGCCAACGACTGCATCATGGCTAAACCATGATGAGGGTGCAGCCTACGCAGTTATTACACCCTAGCTGCATTTGCTTAGGGACCGATTTCATCGTCTGTCATGGCCGTATTTCAGCCAACATCCCTTCTTTCCGTCTTTATATCGAAGTTCGTCGATAAATCCACTCCAACGTGATCATAATTCCAACCCCCACCCCCACCTGAAGGAGTCACCAACTGTTCCTCAAAATCTCACGTGTATGTGGATGCGGCCGCTAAGCCACCAAAAACAACCACACCGTTCGTCTATATAATCCTTCGACTCAGTTTAGTAAGGAGCATTAATGGACTCCCCATCTACCACCGCGAACGGTCTGAAGGTCGCTCGCCTTTGCCCACGATTGGAGACATCGATGATTTCAATTCGAGAACGAAGGCTAAATCGACATCCGTGAGCTCTGCCATAGTTAATCAGCGATTATCTGACGAGGATTCCCATCTCCAAAGGCCATTTACGAGTGCTGTCTCATCTAAAGCAAGAGATAACCCGACTTTCCCCTTCACAATCATCGTATCCTAACTGGCCCCATTCCTGCAACGAGCAATTAAGCACTTGTAACCGTTGCCGCCTGTAGATTGATCAAGAATCTGGCTTACCTAGTCGATTAATTCTTTGTGTGTGCGCCCCAGTTTAAAACCCTCCTTTAAATCACCGACCTAAATCTGACTTCCTCAATCACCTACTTAACCCACGAGTATCTCGCGTAGACATTTAACTCTCTCTGTGCGACCATTCCCTTTAAACCCAATATTTCAGTATATTTAAATATTATTTTGTTGCTAGTAAAGATATGTTTTCGTTATTGGTTTTCTTTTGCAATCCCAACGCGTACCAGCTACCTGTTAATCTTTGACCAAATTGCATACTGAAATATTTGTTTAAAAAATGACCCCGCAAAGTTAATAATAAACCATCCCCACTGGACTCATAACAATTTTCCCATTCACTAATGGTCTTCAACCAACTTCGGCCCAAAGCCCCAAAAGTACCTACGTATATATATATATATATATATATATATATATATATATATATATATATATATACATATATTGGTTATGGCTTCTCCTATGGAGCTTTAATTTAATTTAAAGGATAAACGAAAGGACGTAAAAAAGGGAA